>OX377201.1:100045662-100129784 GCA_947396885.1 Heligmosomoides polygyrus polygyrus | reverse complement strand
CATTTGCAGCTATCCGGAAGAAAGAATAAGTTTATTTGATTCAATTTTAGCGATTGCTTAATATCAAGAAAGACCGTATTCAAGCTATAGGAGACTCCATTGACGAAAATCAACCTCAACAAGAACGTTTCAGAACTCCTCTACCAAGGCGACATTGTTCTTACACAGTATGTCTGCGAAACTGGTTTACTGTAGCAGGTCCTCAGCTCTAATACTACCTTATTTGCAGAACCCAAGCTGATGAGATCACGGCTGATATCGAGGAGGAGGCCAGCAACCGTGCAAAGCGGCAAGCTTTCAGAGACAAAAATTATCCGAGAACCACATGGCAGAACGGAGTGTACTACTTTTTCGATTCGAATGCAAGTCAGTTCGAAACCAACGCAATAGCCAGCTCATCCTACCTGAGCCTACAGGCAGCGCCTTATGGAATTTAGGTCCCCTGGTTAAAAGTGTCTTCAAAAAGGCTACTGAGGAGTGGCGAAAGGACACCTGCATTGACTTCTACGAGAGCTACACAGGTCTACTGCAGTAATAAAGCGGTCACTGCAAGAAGAGTAACAAACGGTTCTTATTGCAGCGCCCAACAAAATACGGGTCTTCATGGAGGATGGATGTTGGTCATACGTTGGTAGAACGGGTGGAGAGGTACAGGACCTTTCCCTTGGTCAAGGTTGTGAATCGGTAAGAGGTTAGAAGTTTACCGAAAAGTAACGTCGACGTGAAAAAATTCCAAGGTTTTCAGGTAGGAACGGCTGCGCATGAGCTAGGTCATGCACTCGGTCTTTACCACACGCAGTCCCGATATGATCGTGACCAGTTCATAACTGTTAACGTGGCAAATATTAAGGTAGGTTATTGGTCACGGCTATTTTTCCACATAATCCACTAGGTGATTTTTCAGCCAGATTGGGTGAGCCAATTCACGAAGCAAACCACGTTCACCAACGATAATTATGGCATAACTTATGATCCTGGCAGTATCATGCATTATGGGGCAATGAGGTTCGAATTTTGAAAGCAATGGTTCCCCATCACTCAGGTGGCCGACCGCACAACAATCTACCTGATTTCAGTGCGACTTACAACGGAAAACCTTCCATGCTCCCTCACGACTTGTCCTACGCAGAAACTCTTGGATCGCCTATAATTTCATTCTACGAAAAGCTCATGCTGAACACTCACTACGAGTGCATGAGTACGTGAAGGATTTAAGCTGCAAATTTCGATTACACTTTTGGGATCAAGCTTTCCTCTTTTCCAGAGAAATGTGCTGGGCGAAGTAATATGTGTAAAAACGGGGGATTCCTAAATCCTCGCGACTGTACCAAATGCGTATGTCCAAGCGGATACGGAGGCCCTTTCTGCGATCGTCGAGTATGTCTTTTGGTGACATAAGCAATCTCACTGACTCTTCCTGCTGGATGAAGATGGTGTTCTGTCGCTTCAGCCTCCAGGATGCGGTGCCGAGCTCGAGGCAAAGACTCAGCCTCAAACTTTGACTGACAGACTCGGCAACAAGCTCGCTGGCATGAGTCCCAGAGAAGACTTCATGTTCTGTAACTATTGGATTAAGGTGCGTTTCAAGGGGTTGTGGACACAATTGCTTATACAGACTCACTGATCAGTTAGTAATCAGGCTATCCTTGTTCTTTACCGCAAACTTAAGGCACCTGTTGGCTCAAGAATTGAAGTGAAGATCAAGAGTTTTTCAAAAGGAGTGTCCGTTGATGGGTGCACGTATGCGGCTGTAGAAATTAAGACACACAAAGACCAGAAGCTTACTGGTTACAGGTTCGTGAGGATAAAAATGCGATTTATGTACCGTTCACTAGACAACGTGTTCCAACGGGCTCGGTTTAGGTTCTGTTCCGACGAAGACGCCGGCGTATCTCTTATCTCTGATTCCAATCTAGTTCCAATTATAACATACAACAGAGTTTATGAGACACAAACGATCTTGGAATACCGCATCGGTAAAACGCTGAACGATTGCTGTGCAAAGTTTGTGAGACGTCATCATTTTAATTTCAGTCTCCTCTGGTCTGCCACTCCCTCGTCCACAGCCAGTGGTGTCCACCAGTTCCTCGACTTGCATGGATCGTCCTTGGTAATCTGATTAGTTCTAAGAATTTCACAAGTTTTTACATCTCACTGTTTAGGTGTCCGCTGAATAGAATTCGTGACTACTGCACTAGCCCAGTCTTTTCCGAGAGCCTTAAGAGAAGTGCCTGCGCCAAATCCTGTGGATTCTGCAAATAGACAAATCCCGACAGTCTCTCAATAAAGACGTTTGCAGCTATTTTTTTTACATTTCACAGGATTCGAAAATAGATCACAACGCTGTGCCACAGTTGTTAATTAAAATTGGTATCGACCGCTATTTGACTTTCGATCCGGATGTATTTATTTAGCAATGCTCAACTATGTAACTTATCGAAGGAGGAGATGGAAAAACAGATTAATTGCCTTGAGGCAAACATAGGAATTAAGAAAAATAAGAAAATGAAACGAGAAGGAGACAAGAAAATGAACATAAAGAAAGGAAAGGATATTGTGCTCAATTGGAAACAAGTATGATCGTTAAGTTTTATATAAAGACCAAGTCTTAATTGACAATGCTAGATCGATTCCACTGCAGTGAAAAAAGTCCGTCGGTGATGCGCATGGCTTACGATACTACGAGCATAGGGCAAGAGCGAGAGTAACCATGGCCGTGATGGTGACAAAATGCTATAAACCGGCACGCCCCAGGTTGTTTGCCTGATGGGAGGTCACAAGCTGTTATCTGCTACAAGTTGTTGATTTCAACTGAAATTTATCGTAAAGCACATCTACGTCAACAGAAGAGCTGAAAAACGTGACCCCATCTATCGGGGATAGGGTGTAAATTATTGAGTCGTAGTCAGCTTTGAAGAAACTTCTGGCTTTCCTATGCACCTTAGCAGGACAGGTCTCTTTAACGCCAGAAATTTTAAATGAATGCAGTTGTGATGTGAAGTGCTGAAGGGTGGAAGGACATGCACTCTCTCAACTATGATGGGCTTGGAGACCAACAAGATATCTAGAATAATTAGCTCATGAGTCGCTTGGTTTACTAGCTGTTTCAGGTTCAGAGAATTAACAAAATCGATGAAGAGGGAGGACCAAGCAGCCGAAATGTTTTTCTATGAACCATTATGTTCCAATCTATAGTGGGGAAGTTGAAATCTCCCAGAAGAAGAATATGACTTCTCCAATCGTCACAGAGATTATGGAGGAAGTCTGTAAACATGGCAAAAGTGCTAATCTGTAAAACGGGTTACGGTATCCTATTGAAGCAGCACTTTACCATGGTTACATTCAATTTGCAAAACTATTAGTTGAGTTTCACTATTAAAATCCTTTCCCATTATTAACCCGTGAGGGATACTGTTGTGAATGAGAGCTAGCACACCTCCTCCCATCCTTTCCCCATTCCAATCACAACGATACACTGCATACGTTGAATCGTAACTGAGAATGGCGTTGTGGATGGTGGGTGATTTGCACCAGTCTCAGTTATGAAAACACCACCTGGTAAGGGTTGCAGAAGAAAGACTAGGTCTGGTAATTTGTTCACGATTGACCTAACATTAAACGACACCCCGAAAAAATTACGAGCACTAGATTGTGGTTGATACTGGCTCTGAGTGCAAGAGACGAAGTGAGTCCTATTAGCAGTTCGTTTGTCCTAGTACACAGTCTGTGACGAAGACGAAAGCGCGGACGAGGCAGGTAGAGAAGTCGGTAAGGGATTAGTAAGATAATTTGGTTGCTCACGTCGACGCTGTGGAAGTTCGCGCAGGTAACCTAGTTTGTGGATTGCCAAATCTGTTACAACATACAACAGCTTACCTTCTTCGCCTTCCTACATAATGTGCGGTCATAGTCCAGCTCTTCTCTTGTGTAATCCGTCCTGGTGTAGGAGTGAACGAATTCTTTTGTGAGAGATTGCCTTCCCGTCCTCATATGTTCATTTTGTCTCGTAATTTCTGGCTACCTGAATAGATTTTAACCATACGGGGGCGTGAGCTGATCGCCTTTCGAATTTTCGGATACCTATGGAAAAAATCTTGCCGCTATTAAATTAATCCAAAAGCTGCTCATTACCAGAGGTTTCAATTAGCTCCTTAATTGCTTCCTTCTCAAAAGCATGGGTTGCTCTCTTACTAGCTTGCTTACCAATGCCAACACAAGACATGCTTTTGCATCGACAATTTCTGAGTCAGACCTAAACTTAACAAGAGTGCTGTAAATAGCACCTCTAAAGTCTGAGGTTTTTGAGAAATGAAGCAAGTTTCTCTTCCAAGGCATCCAACCTCTTTATTATAGCGAGCTGAGATTCCATCATCTTCATAAAGAAATCGAAGAACTTGTCAAACCGTTCTATGTGCTCGTCACAGCGTTTAAGAAGCGTCAGCAACCATGAAGAGGTCTTTCTTGGTGCCATATCTAGTCAGGAAAGCAAAACGAGTATCCGGAGAGAGCGAAGCAAATAAAGCGGCGGAGTGGCGTTCTACCCCCCCCCCCGCCCTTCAAACAGAGGCGTGGCAAATATCTGCGTCTCCACTATATATAAGGCAGCCACTGCACTTTCGAGCAAGCCCAGGGGTTGGGGTGGGCGGGCCAGGGAAACGAGGGGTAGAACGCTCGACCCCCAAATAAACCGACCGACCGCGATGAGTCTGCTGGGCGCGAATCCTACTGGGCGCGAATGACTACTGGCGAAGTTTATCCACACACTAATGTTAACCCATTTCCAACTAAGCTACTTGCGGATGAGCGCAAACTCCAAACTCGACCGTCAACTACCATTAAACTGCAAACTCTAGCACTAAGATTCATAAGGTTCATCGCCATTTTCAATCTGTTTACCCTGCCTGATAGCGGGGTCCGCTCATCTGGTGTGGACGCCATTTCTACCGCTCAAGTGCTTCACCATGATGGACACCAGGGGCCGTATGCTCGTCTACCCCGAGTCTCCCCCGATAGGGGATCGGGGTGTGATGAGATAAGCTGATATTGATTGATTCTCCCCCAACGGGGGAGCACGAGCATACGGCCCCAGCTATCTCTCTAAGTCCAAGTTTATCACATCCAGAGAACTGTGACTAACCATGCCGCCTTTCAAGCACATCTGCGTTAAGGTCGTTTGATGCAGTATTCACCACTCACCCTCTAACCATCAGTCCCTAAAACCTTCAAGATGAAAAATTGCGGGAAGCGCTAGCTTAAAAGCTTGAATCATATAACCTAGACTGTTTTATATCATCCCGTTTCAGCTAGAAAGGGTTTTTTTTGTGGCTATCGCCGTAGTAACGCGGCTAGCTATAGTCCAATGCGCAGTCACTCAAATGTCATTCGAGATGTGGCAACGATTTTTGGAGGCCCTGTTACTGATTCCTCCTTCAGAGCAACACGAGTGTCCTTAGCGACGAATTTAAAACCGTGACCATCAGCATGCCACAACTTCGAATCACTAGGATATTTCCTTATGAAAGTATTGTCTGCATTATCTGTTTTTCCTATTTCAGTTTTCCTTCCTGTGTGCCTAGTTTTGCGAAAAGCTCTCATTCTGAAATCGCTCATCTGCTAATCATATTGCTAGCTATTTCATTTATTGCTTTTAAGTTCTCACTTTTTCACGGTGCGGACAGAAGTTAGAAGAAATGTGGTACAAGCGGATCTTTGCTTTATCTAAGATAAACTGCAAAAAAATGGCGGTTGTCTAGATAAACAGGTCGAAGCACCACACTAGAATGCCACGAAGGTTTGTTTATTCTGTACATGGACAGCCACGCGATACAATTAAGAAATACAGTTAGGCCAAATACAAATCAACACACAACAGCGGTAAACTCAATAAGTGAATTTAGTTTATACAACAAAGCAAAAATATCAAAAACAACAGCAAACTGTAAAGTTTCCTGAGATACCTGTCAGCTAGTTTTTTGAATTGCCTTAGACTGCTTGGAAGGTTATATTTCTTGGAAAGCTTCAGAAATTCAACACCCGCTCGATTAGTGAAAAATGAGGATCTTACATTAGTTTTTGCAGTAGGAACTTCGATTTTCCATTGGCCACCCCTTGTGTTAGAAGGAGAGACCGAATAGAACTCCTGAAGAGGAAGGCGTACCATACCATTTATCAACTTATAAATCATGACTAAATCATATTTCCTTCTACGATACGAGAGAGTACTTAGGTTAAAGATCATATTTCTCTGTGATGCTGAAGGTATGGTTTGTAATTATATCCGCGAATTTTTATCCAAACTTCCTTGTGAAGCTGTTTTGCACTGACTCAAGTCTAACTAGTTCTCGTCTACATTTAGGACTGAAAACAGTGCTACCATATTCTAGTATAGGCCTAACGTACGATTTGTAAGCTAACACCAAATGCTCAACTGAGTTTGTTCGCAATGATTTAAATAAGCTGTGAACGACTCGTTCAGCTTTTTTTGCTGCAAGATCACAGTGTTCCTTGAATGAAAGACTTGCATCTAATATAAAACCCAAGTCCCGCAAACTAGCAGTATTGCTAAGCTGAAGGTCTCCGAGATAGTAGCTGTTCCTGTTATCATGTTGCCCAAGATTAAGTACATGTGACTTTTGCGCAGATAACGGCAGTTCCCAGTTTGCTGGCCAATCAGCAATAGCGTTTATTGCGGATTGAAGAGCAATGTGGTCATTCGCACCGCTCACATTCTTGTAAATCTTTATATCATCAGCAAACATTTTACATGTGACACCAAATTGAGAGACCAAGGAAGGAATTTCCGAAGTATACACAGAGAAAAGGATTGGAGATAAAACACCTCCCTGAAGAACTCCACTGGTCACAGGAAAGAATTCTGAGAAAGATTCATTAATCCTCACCTGGAACGACCTGCCAGTTATGAAATTTTTATCCAATTAGTTACCCTGGGATGAACACCTAGCTCTATAAGTTTAGCAACAAGTCGTTTGAAAGGAACTTTGTCAAAAGCTTTCATAAAATCAAAATATATTACGTCGGCATCAGTGTTATGCTCAAGAGCCTGTGTCCAGTCATTCAGAGCTGATAACATCAACGTTTCAGTGGATCTGCCGCTTCGAAAACCGTGTTGCTCATTGGTGATTAGCGCATTTGACTCAAGAAAGGATACAAGAGAAGATTTGACTTTTCTTTCAAACAATCTGGAGAAAACTGAGGTAATACTAATAGGACGATAGTTAGACACAAGGTGATGGAGGGTTTTCCTGGGAATCGGCGCAACAAATGCATGTTTCCAACGTGATGGCACTTCACCTGTCATATAACTTGCGTTAAATATGTGTTCGAGAGGGTAAGAAATTGCGATAGCAACCTTCCGGATAAAGTACGGTGGTACTTGGTCTAGGGTAACAGTGTACGTTGCTCGTAAGGTACATAATTCATTATAAATTTCTTCTCTATAAAACCAAACTGTAAGTTCCATGCGGAAGGAAGAGTTAATATTATTGCATGACTCATAATCACTAGTATTTACCAAAAACGATTTCTGAAAAATTGAGCTAACAAGGAAGCCTTAGACGAGTCGGTTAGAGCAGAGCTACCAGCTTGATCTTTCAAAGCAGGAATTCTCTCAGGTCTCTTTAGGATGGAGTGTAATTACCTATGAAGTGACGACTTGTTAGGACCTTCAAGGATTTTCTTCTCAATGTATTTGTTATACCGATCCAACAGGCAATCAAATCTTTTATTCACAGCCTTAAAGAGATCAAAATTGTCCGAACAAGGGTAATTCTGATAGTCCAGCCATATTTCTTGCCTACGTTCAAAAAGCTATACCAAATTAGGGGGAAGTTTGCTAAATTTTGACGGAACTTTTTGTATGGGAACGAATTGTTCAATGCAGTTATGAAGAGTGGATATAAAAAACTCATACTTGTCATTTACGCTCAAGTACTTTTCAAGGAGTGATCGCCAAATCGAGAGTGAGCAAAAATTCACAGATGAGGTCATAGTTAGCCTTACTAAACGCCCTTATTAGGCGGTATTCAGCATTCCTTGCAAAAGATTCAAGGCGAAATGTGAAGCATGAATGATCACTACAACCTATTGGTGGTCCAACGACAAGGTTTTTAACCAGATGAGGATGACTGGTAAGCACTAAATCAAGCACGTTACATACCTGGTCGGTGCATGGATGTTCTGATGAACATTGCATGATTTGCACATGTCTGCAAAACATTTTGACGCCATGACGTCGCTCAAGGATTTCTTATTAGACCAGTCTATGTCTGGCAGGTTGAAGTCACCTAGGATTATACACTGTGCCCTCCAAGAGCACATATCACTTATTACCTTGACGAGTTGAATAGTGTTGTTAAGTGAAGCACTAGGTGTCCTGTACACAGCAATTAGCCTAATGAAAGCCTGAGCTATCTGCAAGTCACAACATATTACTTTAAAACCATTAGAAACCGATTCACTCCAGATTGTTTCAAAGAGAAGACCTTTCCTGACAAGAATGAGTACGCCACCTCCTCTTTTGTGAACTCTATCACATCTTACATAGGTAAAATCCTCACCTAGATCTCCAACGATTGGTACTAGATCGTTGGCATCGTTTAGCCACGATTCGGTAATAATCACAATACAGAGTTTAAGTTCCTAACTGTGAATTTAAGCGATTGTATGTTCTTCTGTAAAGATCGAATATTACAGTAAAGGCAAATTAGGTCAACGGCAGGTCTCCGAGGAAAGCTTTTCAGTTTACCGCAGACCTATTCAGTTGACTGCCTTGGCTGGTCAGGTAAGCCACACCATGGGAGTTACGACGGGCTAACCTAGCCTCCCGGTTCCGTTCCCTCTCTTGCTTAGTTAGGGAGGGCGTATGTAAACGCCTCTGCAAGAGAACGACCGTAACCTGGAAGCGCTCCTAAGAACCAAGGACTGATAATATGTGTTTGGAAGTACTACCTTTAAGAAGCGAGGTCTGCCTTCTTGAGGCTTTCCAAGCCTATAAGTGATCTGGAGTATACACTCCACCTCAAGATGATTGAAAATGTCCTTTACAAAGTTGGAGTCGTGAATCGCTCTTTCGGACGACTTAGTGTCCGTGGATTCAGCGACTTCAGCGACGACGATGGAGCGTAGGTGCTCCTTTTCATCAACATAAGATAAGATGCTGGCAGGAATAACCTCATGCGGTGCGGGTGCACCACTCTTTCCAGCAGCCTCAGCAAGTGCTGCTTTTAGAGCCGAATTTTCTTCGAGAAGAGCAGCCAATTGCTCCTGTAGCTCTTGATTTTTAGATAAAACAGCACTTAGATTTTTTTTGAAAGAAAACCACATGATTCATAAGGACTTTGATGAATCCTGGCGTTCGCTTATCTGCTTGTAACTGCTGAAGTGCAGCCGCGACCTCGTCTGAACCATGTCCTGGATCTGTTCCATCACCATCAACTGCCACAGCTTTGTCTGCTTTCTGGACGTCTTCGACGGCGACGTGACGATGGTTGTCACGAAATGAACCGATCAATTAATGACGAACCCTCCACCGCACGCAGAAAAGGCGGCAGGAACAGTAGAATTACCTTATGAGGTGGCTTGGGCAATAGATGGTAATTTCGAAACCCGCCACGAGGTTCCTCTCAAGGTCTCTGACGCAGAAGAACAGCGAATCGCAAGTGATAGCTACTGCGATAGAAAAATCGCAAGCAGCAGCAAGGTGACGGCCGCACAGCGATTGATCCTTGACACGAATGAAGGTTATTGTCAGTTTTCATGCCTTCGCTAAATGAAATGGCATGGTGACCCCTCAACATGCAGTGCGTTTTGTACTCTCGAAATTCTTACAGCTGCACTCTCGAAACTCTTTCTAATACACGAATAATATCGAATGCCTAAAAATTTCGAATATTCCGACCTATTTATTTATTTATTTATTTACTACGTCGCTAATGACGCGTCAAACTACACATAAACTATAAGGGAACAGGTGAAAACCAGAATTGAAGGCAACTTCAATAGAAAATCGAAAAGGAGAATAAAACAAAATTGGACAGTAAGTCGTAGAATCAACTAGTAACCCGCAGAAATTAAAAATCGTTTACAACCGACTGGCCAAAGAACAGGTTTTCTCTTTCAGCAGACATCCCACTTTCCCAGGAAAGTAACATATAACTGGAGGTGGGTAAGTCTGAAAGATAGAATCAACAAAAATGTTTGTGAAGAAGAAATATCAAAGAATTACCCTCTTTAAGAGGGTTTGAAAATAACACAAAAAATTAGGTATGTAAACTAGAACCAACAGGAAAGGTGTCCGATGATTAGAGCGAGGCCCAGCAAAAATACACGACCGAACTCACTGTTTTATGTGTTCCATTCCATAACTTCCTGGGCACGCATCACCAGGCAGGCGGGTTCCGTCTTTCAGGAACCTCATGATACTGGTACACACCTCGGCGATGGCCCGAGAGGCATACAATAGTGCAGGAAAATTTGATAATAACAAACCCACTCAAAAGTGTGAAAGCGCCAAACATCAATCCAAATTTCGAGTATTTTCAAAAAAAGTTTTTTCTGAGTAGTCGAATTCGAATATATTCGAGAATCGCGATTTTCCGAATACGAGAATACAAATAATCAAATTCGAAAAAAAGTCATTCAAATACCTACTCGAACAACTACATAAAGTGAATATCATAATAGCAAACCCACTCAAAAATGTAATGGCGCCAAACATCAATTCAAATTTCTAATACTCTTGTTGAATCATTGTACTTGTCGTTAAGAGTACCTCAAGTACACATAATTGGCATAAATTTAGACTACTGGCATCGCATATTTCAATGAATTTGGACCGCATCATATTTATTGAGGCTCGCGATAGGTGACTTCCTTTCTTTCTTTTAAATACAACAACAATGCTCAAGAGCGCGAAGAGGTTTAGCATCCCAATGGGTCTTTAACAGCTTTTGAATTTTACTTGAAGCACTCCTCTGCAAGCTATTGGCATTGACGGGTTCATACTGTTTTCAAGATGGAATTCTTCACATTAACGGTGGATAAATAATCTAGTTTATTCATTTAATATTGCTTTTGAATATATTTAACCTTTATAGAGCAATCAATTTCGTTTTTTCTTTTTCGTTCTCGACTTTTATTGTTAGGTGCATGTTCTATCTTTCTGTTTCTTGCTTCTGGAAAACACGTCATCCGGATTTTTTGACTTTCACTGTTCGTTTCCTCGCAGGCATGTCTAATGAGATGGAAATTCCACTCCTATCTCACACATAAACTCGATACTAACCTTGGCTACCTCATCAAAGCAGCAGATGTTTTTTAACATCATCTCATACTTACTAAAATTCACCAGGTTGATGCTCGCAACTTATTCTCCGAGAATTTCTCTGCTTCTCGACGCAGTTACGGTTCAGGCAATTGGTCGCGTTGGCTCTTGTTCGAGCTAATCGAATTGTAACGACAGTGCAGCATCAAGTAAATCACTCCAATCTCGCACAGATCGTTCTATTATAGAAACAATTCCAAAAATTGTTCAATGCAAGCTCTCATTGTGGGCAGCGGCCGTGATTTCTAGTTCTTTTTTCATATTCCAATGCAATAAGCAATTCACTTACGTCTAATCGTCTAATTCAACGTCTAACCATCCGAAGTTTAAGTTAGTTAGTGCAATTACTTCACTGTGTGTGTATGTGTGTATGTGTGTGTGCGTGTATGTGTGTATGTGTGTGTGCGTGTATGTGTGTGTGTGCGTGCATGTATGTACGTGTGTGTATGTGCGTATGTGTGTGTGTGTGTGCGTGCATGTGTGTGTACGTGTGTGTATGTGTGTATATGTCTATGTGTGTATGTGTATGTGCGTGTGTGTATGTGTGTGTGGTATTGGCGATACTAGACGATTGATGGCAATCGAACAGCGGCCCAAAACTTTAGCCCTGGAGGTAGCCGAGGTCGCTGAACACGAATCTAAAGTTCGTTTGTAAAGTATCGATTTGCCATCAATCGATGTTGGTCAAATAATCGATTTTTTGTGGATGTCGTAGAAACGTTCCGAAACTTCAGCCCCGGGGTAACCGAGGTCGCTGGACACGAATTTTAAGTTCGTTTTGAAGTATCGATGGTCATCAATTAATATTGGTCAAATAATCGATTTTTAGTTGATGTCGTCTAATTTTTCTATTTCTTTCTAACTTGCCCTAATATGACGTAGTTAAGGTGTCCTTCCTGAGGAAATGATGACATAGGTGGCAGCTGCAATTAATGACGGGTAGTTATTACCACTGAGAAGCCGTTAGGAAGCCGTAATTCGCTCCTGTGATTGCCCCTAATCATGCTACCATACTTGGAGAAGGCTGATCTTGGGAATGCGTCCAGAAATAGTCAGTTACTATACTATTTTCACATCGAAGTGGACAATCTCAAATCAAATACAATTATGGAAGCCAGAGAAGCAATAGATGTAAAATACAAATAGGAAAGCCAAACAAGCAAAAAAGCTAGCACTAAATTGACTGCTATTATTAATACTACCATACAGTTTTAGCTGATTAAAACAGTGATTTTATAATACTTTATTTATGTCGTATTTAAACTTAGCACCGTTATTCTTCCTAACAAATTTAGTTTAAGGTTAGTCTAAATTTTGTTTAGTTCATTTTTCTTCGTTTTTCTGCTCGACAAGTGTTGCTCTATTTTGATTGTTTAGTTTTGCGAAACATTTGAAAGCACCTAATTTTGCTAGCGATTATCAGACCGGGCATGAAAGAGTCTCAGGATCATCCTTGGCCTAGATATGACCTAAAGAAAAGCCAAACTTTCAAACTCAATAATTTTGTTTCTTCTCCATAAGGGTCACACAAAGCCTCATCTAGGAAAAGGCAGGTGAACTGACAAGGAAGGTCAAAGAGGTCACCGTGGAGTTTCTCAAAGCGACCTATATAGGGTTGTAGGGCGGTGTCTGGGAAGCACCATAGTGGTTTCCAAATTTCCTGCGGACCTCTGGGTAGGTCAAAAATGGCAAAAAACTGTGCCGCTTCAGTGCGGGCCAATAACGCAAAACCGACGCCTGGAATACCCTTTTCGTGCTCAGAAATAGTCCTGCAAAAGGTTTAGAGCTTCAATCATTGCTAGAATCTAGGAATTGATTAATTCCTAATTGAAGCGAGACGTCGCATTCACGGGAGGCGCGCGCCACCAGTGCGCAAGCGATTGGATGGCCGGGTGGTTAGCGTGGCGGGACTTGCGGGAGGGAGGTCGAGGGTTCGATTCCGGCGGTGTGGTTTCTGCATTGTTAGGTGCACATCTTGCGTTTTTGCCACCGTAAAGTGCTTTTCTGTCACGACTAGGTGTCATATTCAATTTCCAACCCTGATTTCAACCTTCTGTGATACGATTTTACTTCAAAACACAAGTCACGCTAATTAATATGCAATAAGCTGTTTAACAGCTGTGATAACGTTCTATAGAACACGCGAAGCAAAGCAGCTTCTGACACCAGCAGCAGCGGATAAATGCCAAGGAAGAGCAGCCGGAAGCTTCTTGGCAGGACGTGTCGACAGGCACTTCATCGAAGCCGTAGTTCGCCGGTGTTGAGAAGTGCCCCGGATGCGTGTCCACATGCCCAGCTGCCACCCACGCGTATGCAAAGCACCTTCGAAATACCGGAGGGCAGAATTGCCTATACGCCTGACTGACCACCTGCAAGGACGGGTGTCTTGAAAATTGCCTTAAAAATTTAAACATCAAGTGAGCTGGTCCGAAGCGATTCATGATTACCTTCAAAGTATTGTCTCTTAAGAAGCAGTTGAAATCCGGACGGAAGTGGAGCACATGTTCATGAATCCGCCGGATGAACCGTTTGAAAAGCCGGAAGAAGTATACATCGAGAGGCTGGTAAAGGCTCGTCGCTCCTGGCGGTATTGGCATCAGCTTAAGCTCTTTTCCAGCAGGCACCTCGGAAACGAGGTTCTCCTGATCCCTGAACCCATGCCAGCTGTCAAGGAGGATAATGGTTAGGGGTGCTGCCGAAGAGCCAACCACGCATTCTCGAAAGAAACGCGGGATTTGTTGCTTCGTCATGATGTGGCTCGTTCCTGCCACTATAAGGAGGTTTGCTGCCGACCAGTGACCGCATTGAGGAAACGATCCACTAGCCTCCTGCAAAATCAAAAAGAGCCTGTCTCCAAGTCGGCCGTCGGCGTATAGCACTGGAACAGCAGTGTACGAATGGATCAGTGACGACAGGGATGGCACAACACGAGACACTTGCTTCATTCCAATAGGTGCCAGCTTGAGTAGGCAAGCAGCGTATGCATACATGTAGCGCGAGTGGGTGGCAGCTGGATATGTGGACACGCATCCGGGGCACTTCTCAATACCGGCGGACTACGCCCTCGATGAAGTGCCTTTCAACACGTCCTGCCAGAAAGCTTCCGGCTGCTCCTCCTTGACATTTATCCGCTGTTGCTGGTGTCAGAAGCTGCCTTGCTTCGCGTGTTTTATAGAATTAGCGTGACTTGTGTTTTGAAGTCAAATCGTATCACAGAAGGTTGAAATCAGGGTTGGAAATTGAATATGACACCTAGTCGTGGCAGAAAAGCACTTTACGGTGGCAAAAACGCAAGATGTGCACCTAACAATGCAGAAACCACACCGCCGGAATCGAACCCTCGACCTCGCTCCCGCAAGTCCCGCCACGCTAACCACCCGGCCATCCAATCGCTTGCGCACTAGTGGCGCGCGCCTCCCGTGAATGCGACGTCCCGCTTCAATTAGGAATTAATCAATTCCTAGGTTCTAGCAATGATTGAAGCTCTAAACCTTTTGCAGGACTATTTCTGAGCACGAAAAGGGTATTCCAGGCGTCAGTTTTGCGTTATCGGCCCGCACTGAAGCGGTAGTTTTTTGCAATTTTTGACCTACCCAGAGGTCCGCAGAAAATTTGGAAACCACTATGGTGCTTCCCAGAGAACGCCCTACAACCCTATATAGGTCGCTTTGAGAAGCTCCACGGTGACCTCTTTGACCTTCCTCGTGAGTAGTTGCATTATGATAATAATAGTTTATTACGACCGAATAAGACATCGTAAGATAACAAAATCTGATGAGTAATTGCAGAATATACCGCATTCACAATACTAGATGTGATACAACTTGAAGACAACAGTAAATAGTATCTGAGACAATATAAGCACTATTCAAAATCCTTCAATTTGCCGATCAGAGTACTGTATAGTACTGAAGAAGTGATTTGTTGGAGATTCCAAAGTTTTTAGCGAAGTGTTTAATATTACTTGCGCTAGAAGTTTTGGTACTTCCATTGAGCCCTTACACAGTGAACGGTTGAGTTCGAACATTGGCTTTTAGCCAGCGTGTACTGCCTTTCAGACATTACCTCTTGTTTTAGAAGGATCAAGTTTGTGAAAATTTCTTGCCTTGATTCCAAACATTTCTGGGAAGCTGTTACAACGATGTTTAGTTGCGATCAAAACTTCTAGCGCCAGGCGGGACTCGAACCCACACCTTCCTCTGACCGTGCGAGAATGCTCTACGCCAGTGCTGATGGGTCCCATGAGGTGTGGATGTTGCGTTCACTGAGTTCTAAACGGCAAACCTCATTGTCGTCGACATGACGTCATCAGTCGCGCGATATGTAACAAACGCGAGGACACACCGCAAATGACGCCTATTTTAGCGACATTTTTGAAGTAAAGCAATAAAAATACGTTAGTTTCTCTTCTATTTCAGTATTTTGAGGGGTAGTTGGCACCTTTCGCCCTCAGGATGATACCTTCACTGAGAAATTTTTTGAAATTCCTAGCCGAAACTTCGTTTTTATTGAGAAATTGCCCATTTTGACTTCCAAAGCTTAATTTTCCCTCGAGATTTCACATTTAAACATCGGAAACTTCGTTCCCACTTGGGAGTTTCCCATTTTGACTTCGGAAACTTCTTTTTTGCTGACGAATTCTCCATTATGATTTCAAAAACTTTCTTTCTGGTCAGAAACTGCCGTTTTCAGAGGTCTTTGATAGGATTTCGCAGGTGGATGGAGAAACAGGTGATACGTGGTTCACACCTTTTTTTCTTTATGTTGAAGTTTCGAGCGTTGAGAGGATATGAACGTCGCCAGGTCTTAGGAGCCGTCAGAAAGGAGAAAAATGGGGAAAATGCTCTGAGGAAAAACATTCTGCGACCAGCTATATCGACACCTTCTCAGGCAACACAATTATAGTGGTGACATGATCGCTAATTAGAAGGAATCAAAGCAAAAGCAGGGGTCAGATTCATCAATGATACCAGTGGTATCATCTCAACGCGAATGCACCATAACGGCCCACGCAGTCTATGATACAGAGATACGGATAAGATGGCCGATATATCGTTAGTGGCCGGTAAGCGGTTGATAAACATGGCCCCAGGAGGTGCAAGTTTCGTCAATTAGTGCCAAATACAAGTGCGCATTTTGCGGTAGACCGTATCAAACGCATTCTCGGCTAAGGAACAACAAAGTAGCTGTGAATCGTGATTGTCTTCGCTTTGCTGCGATTAATTGTCTTCCTGCGATACAGTTTGAGAAGTAAGTCTGCCTCCATACGAAGTATTTGTTTATCAGGAGAGCAATATCAATTGAGAAGACACTTCTTTCCGGATAACCGCCCTGTTGGTGATGCTCGTGACCGGCATGCCAAATCTGCTAAAGATTGCGTCATAGAACGAGTGTTTCTTTAGAAACAAGGGCACATTAATGGGCAATTTCTTAGTGAAAACAAAGATTCCCTATCAAAAAGAGCCCATTCCTACCTGAAGACGAAGCTTCGGAAGTCAAAGTGGGCAACTTCTCAGTGAAAAAGAAGTTTTCGATAGGAATATCGAAGATTTCTGAGTGAAAATATCGCCCTGGTGGCGGAAAGTGCCAACTGCTACTTAAAACGTTGAAATAAAAGAGAAATTACAGTATTTTATTGCTTTACATCAAGAATGTCGTTAAAATAGGCGTCATTTGTGATGTGTCTTCGTGTTTGTTACAGATCGCGCGACTGATGACATCATGTCGACGACAATGAGGTTTGCCGTTCAGAACTCAGTGTTGCGTTCGATCAAACATCGTCGGTGGTGTAATGGCGTAGAGCATTCCCGCCCGGTCAGAGGGAGGTGCGGGTTCGAGACCCGCCTGGCGCTAGAAGTTTTGATCGCGACAAAACATCGTTGTAACAGCTTAAATCCTCTGTACCAGCCAATTGAGGCTCAAAGAAACTGATTTGAGTCATTTCTGCAAAGGTTTTGAAAACGCTGCAAAAGCCTCATATGTTGTCATCTCACTCGAATGTTTGCGTGAACGGAGAATATATGTAGAGGTCCAGGAACTTGCTTCGACTTCTAGATTTGGGAACGTGCGACTAAAAGAATTTTTTTTACCGAACAATTGTCTTTCGAGTAAAACTATTTTGCATTTTTACATACAGCTGAATGTCTTTATTTTTGAGTGGCTTAAAGCAGTAGTGCACGACTGGCCTAATGTACGTCGTATAAGCTCTGCGCAAAACAAAACAGTTTTTAGTGGACAACACCTTGAATATTTGATGGTTCTTCCCACGGCATCTCTACAAACCTCTCCATAATGTTCTGAAAAGTTTAGCTTGTTGTCGTGTTGTTCTTATGCTTGCTCTCTTCGCTTTATTCAGTTTCTAACGAGGACAAAATTGAAATGCACACAATTATCCTCGTCGAATCGGTTCTTTGACATCATTTCCTCCAAAAAACTTTGACAGATTTTTCATCTTTTAAAGCATTCCTTACCTATTCATCAACTGCTTCGCGATATCACTGCAAATCTTTTCGCAAAAGTAGCGTTTTGAAGGTTTAGCGGCAAATTATCATACTGATTAAGGAAAGTTATTCTGTACTGTATTCGCACTGTATTCGAAGACGCCTAAGTTCTGTACTGTATTCACGCTGACCTGGAGTAGCTGGAAAGGACTTCAAATGGAGACTTTGGCAGGAGTACTTCTATCCACCGTGGCTCTCGGAAATGGAATGCGAAGGAGCTTGAAGCGAGCGACCACTGCCGACACCGTCTAGGGCGAGGAATCATAGGAGTTGACTCATGGTTAGATGGAGTGATTTTTTCTCGGTTTGCAGTTCTTGACTCACTTGTTGTCGCGTTTCTCCTGTTTGCTTCTATGCTTCCGGGAGACACTTTCCCGAGAGCGGCAGTTATTCGCTTTTGGGCGCTATGCAGGTTAGGGGGAACTCGCTCCTAGGCTCCTTTCTTTAATGTACAGCTCAAGGTAAGACAAGAAGCTGTGCTTTCCCTGGCGCAATCCACCCAGCTCTAGGATTTGGTTGGAACATGGGACTATAGCGAGAAAAATGCTGAGGGAAAGTAGTCATCCCAACACTGCATCCCTAACACGCATTGCGCCCGTATTGTTTTATTTTTGTAGATTCTTCTGATTCTTTCGGTTTCACATCATTTTGGGTCAAAAGCATCTAGATTTACTTTTTTGAACGGCACAATATTTATGTCGATAGGGGGGGTGCAAGGCTTAGTTGGCGTAGGTGGGAAATCCGAACCAAGAACCTAGTCTCGGGAGCACGCGACAGTCAGCATGTCTTTCCCTACGCTACACGCGACCAGTCCACATATCTTAAGGAATTTTAGTTCATTAGTATTTTCGGTCACTTCTGAAACGTTTCTAAACTAATTATATTATCGGATCACTAAAAGGTAGAGAGTAAAAATGAAAATACAAGAATTAGGCATTTTTCGCAGTATTTGTGAGCCACTTTGCAATCACGACGCGTACTGTCTCTAGGGCTTCTGGGAGTTTAAACATTTTGGGAAGTTTTCGTTTATACTAGCACTCGTAACTTGTGCCAAAATTCCTGACAATAAGATGGAACAGAAGCTTTCTATACTACTTGGATATTGGTGTGAGAATCGCTATTTTTACAATTACAGCGCTGATTATCAGCCAATGCATGAAAACACAGTGCATTGGCACTTTGAGAGTCAGAAAAAAAACGTTTTCAAAATATTGTAAAAATTCAGCAAGCTCTAAGTTGAAGCTCAATTTTACCAAAAATTAGAAAAGTGAATTGAAAGTGAAGAGCATAAAACCAGAAATTTTTCCATTCTCCAAAACGACCTTTTTGTCCTAACTCCTTCCCGGAGGTTCTTTAGTGAAGACATTCTTTTTGGTTATGTATAAATTACCAGTAATATATCAACAAAAGTAAGTAAGTTCTAAGCATTTCCAGGTGGTGTCAAACATTTTGCAACAACCAGCTTGACAATTTTTAACATTTTACGCTTTGCTTCTAGATGTTCTGATGATCTTTTACGCGCTATAGTCAATTGAAGGTAAGATTTATACTAACGAAAAAATCAAAAATGTTCACGAGTTTTTTCGAAAAGTGAAGGGCGCATATGAAGTAAGCCGATTGATTATTTCGGAGAATAGTAATCACTTTTAAGAGCGAAGCTGAACGGCAGTAACAGTAAAAATAGATGCTTCTAACCTTTTTTTGTGTGTTCTCTATTTGGTGGCGTCTTTATCTCCATCTGCACCAAAAATTCCAGTGGCCCTTGTAGAGTTATGCTGTGCTCTTCAACTTCAATTACATGTAACGTCGTTCAATAAAGTGTAACACTGCTACCTTAGGCAGTTAATACTGCTCAACAATCCAGCTCAGCCAGAGAACACCGAAATTTTTCTGCGAAAGAGAGATCCAGATTGAAGATTGAAGGAAGCTACTTTAAAAAAACAGCTACATCCTTAAAGAGAACAAGAAGCGTTGGATTGAATCAGGACAGAATAAACCCTGGAGAAGCCCTGACGTCTGCGAGCTAGCGGTAGACATCGAAGCTCTCCCACAGTACGACAAAATTCGAAGTTCGAAGTCGGTCAAGATTGGAGTTACCTCGGAAGAGGCTTGGATCAGTCTATCTCATTAGAAGATCTCTCCATAATTCTAACCAAACACCCTGCCTTGCCACAAACGCCATCGCTGTGGAAGAAGACTGTAAACTTCTGACATCATCACTTAGAATTTACCTTTCAGCAAAGTCATCCCACAATTCTCGGCTGCTGGCAGCTCGCTCCATACCACCGTACACGGAAGGAATTCGTCCCTTATCCAGTGAACACGGTGGACTCCTTGGCAAGACCGCTGCTTCACCTCATCACGTGCCCTGGAGTATTGAAAATTCTAAAGGCAAGTCTAACACCAAAGCAGCTTGGACATGTTCACTCCTCAGGCCGCCTCAAAGGAAAAATCGTTTGTCGAGAATACGATCACCGTTGGTTCATGCCAGCTGGTCCGTAAATGTAGAAATCGGCTTCGTTCAGCTCCTTACGTCAATTCAAAGTTGACTTCACCAGTTTAAGTCCCCTTTTCACAACGCATCCCAGCCCAGGTAGGAAGCCCATTTTATCCAAAATAAGTCAGCTCAACTTCAACTGGTACTGGTGCAACAACGTATTCCTACGTTCTTGAAGACCTAAGCCGACGGCGTCATTGGTCTCTCCTATATGCACCTACAGGATCACAATGGTCGGCGATGCACCATTAACAAGACCGAGTTTTCTTAAACGAGAATGGAGCGATTGCTGGATCTTTAGACGATTGTTTACTCCATTATTTAGTTTCGGTAATCATAGAGAAGGCTAATGAAGACCGAGCAAAAGACGACTACGGCTACACCTAGCAGCGGTGAAAAAAACGCGGAGAAAAGCAATGAAGAAAATCTGGAGATCACCGAAACTCTGGGCATTGAAGCCTGCAACGCCTACGAAACCGCGAGCCGACCGAGTAGATCTGAACCCTGAAGTTCCGTGAGGGAAATTCGAATGAGAATGCTATGGAGCCAGCGGTTCGTAATGCGAACAGATAGTCGGTTACTTCATAGCTATTAGTTCCCTTACCGATCTGCTAACATCCGGTAACCAACAGCAATCGGCCTTTTTATCAAATCATACCAAATATGGATGCCGCTGATGCTCTTCAATACCTCATTCACTAACTATAAAGCTAAGGAATCTCTGTGATCAGATGAGGCGCAACATCGAGCAGGAACTACAATATGGTGGACAATCATAGAAGAGCAGCCTACTTGCTGCAGTAAGAATACGTCACTTTTTAGAGGTAGATTTGCTTCCATATTCAATCGGGAATGAATGGAACGGCTTACCGAGACAGTTCATAAAACCAAGCACCTACGATGGAGCAGCTGGAACTATCGACATTAAGAAAAATCGCAGAGCGGATTTAAAGGTAAGAGACATTAATGAAAATCTGGAACGCGTCGGCGCAGCATGATGCGGGCGAGGAAAATAACGACAACGCTCACAACGCAGGATGGCAACTTTTTCGTTCAAGTGAGTTTTGAGTTTTCGTACTAGTTGCTGATGTGGCCTGCATAGGAGGTTGGGAGCAAGCACCTAATGAGAACGAATCAGAGCACCGATCAACCACGTGCCCGACAATCATGGCACCAAAATACATACATGAGGTCACTGCATATTGAATGGCCAATTTTGACTGAATACTTTGACAGATCATAACTTTGCCTGGAAGCAATTCTGTTAATCAGAATAAACACCAGTGAAATTATTATACTGCTTCTAACATGACAACCGCTTAGACTTTCCATTTCTATAAAAATCCGAACTAAGAGATCTAAAAAACTTACGAATCCATTTTCGACATCGCCTTTGTTGCTGAATTTTTTTGTCAAATAAATGATGATCTATATGCTTAGAAAATGACAATAGGGGACAGATCTGGAGAATATGCTGGATGTGGATCCAATTCATAAAGCTTCTGGACATGGAGACTTGGTTTCGGCATCTCCTTGGGACTCTCATTTTTGTCCAGCCGTTGTGCAGAGCGACGATGATTGTCGTAAATAATCCATTTTTTTGTGTTAGTCCTGATTCTGTCCAAGAAAGGCTCCCTTAGATTGCGCGGCCTTGTCGCGACGCTTCAGCATCTGCCGGCGGTCAGTTGGTGCGGGATACATTTGTCCAATTTCTCTACCTTTCCTATAGCATTCCAGTGGAGACTGAGAGTGCTGCAGTCAACGCCGAAGTACTGTGCCGGCTCTCTCACAGTTTGACGCCGATCCGCTTCCACCACTCCTTTGAGTTGGTCATCGTCAAGGAGAGATGGCGGCCTACCTCGGCTTTCATCCTCGAGGCTTTCATCTCCAGCTCGAAACCTTTCGAAGTAGTAGTGAATTGTGCGCTCCTTAGCGAAATCCTCCGCAAATGCAGCGTTGATGTTACGAGCTGCGACCGTGGCGTTGTGTCTACTTTGCCATCAGTATAAATAGAGCACCGAATGCATGTTGATTTAAACAGCAAGAACGACGTCAAAAACAGTGCAAATGCAGTCATGCTTCAAAGACTATAAATTCTAAGAAAGCGCAGCTTCTTCAGGAACTATATACCAGGCTGTCCAATAACTCCTGTCCGAAAATTTTTGAAATTCTATAATTTTCCTTAGAAGTGTTACAATATCAGGCAAGTGTAAAAACCTTCTTGAATGTTCTCGAGAGTTCTACGCTAGGGGTATATAAGGCACAGTCGCCGCGTCTAGCTACCAGTACAAGCTAAAATGGACCAAGGTCGAATTCGTACGTTCGTGTACTACGAGTGTCGTCCGCATCGCAAGGAGTTTCTCGAGGACTTGGTCACTGGGGATGACAGATGGGTCCTCTACGACAACGTCGTCCGCCGTGCCTCCCGCGCGGATAAGAGCCGCCGACGACGCCGAAAGCCGACCTGCACGAAGCTGAATGCTCTGCTGCTGGTGGGACGCCAAGGGCATGCTGTACTTCGAGCTGCTCCCGCAAAGCAGGACGGTCATCGCCTCCATCTACACCGATAAGCTCGAGAAATTAGCCGTCGCCGTCCGAGAAAAGCGTCCCCGACGGGCCGGTCCACCTGCTGCACGACAACGCGCGCCCCCACGTGGCGAAGGAGACCCAGCAGAAGTTAGCGACGCTCGGCTGGGAGACGGTTGCCCATCCGCCGTATTCCCCGGACCTCGCCCCCTCCGACTATCACTTGTTCCGCCCGCTGAAGCACCATTTGGCCGGAAGAAAATTCACCAACTACGACAACCTCAAATCCGACATCGCGGACTTCTTCGAGTCGCAGCCCCCGGAGTTCTGGGCGAAGGGCATCGGCGACCCGCCCAATCGATGGGCCACTGTTGTGGATAACTGTGGTGATTATATTGTTGATTAGACTTGTTTTTCAATAAAGTTGAAAAAAATTAAAAATGGTGATTTTCGGACAAGAATTATTGAACAACCTGGTACATGCCTGAAGCGGGAACATTCTTAGCTACGAAAAATCGACTAAAATCTAAGGTAGCAAAATTGTCTATTTCATATGCAACGACCTAATACATTGACGGAACCCTGATTGCTTCAGAGTGCGTCTGCTACCCCATTCATATGTAGGCCATATTGTCGACAGGTACCTCTTTTTTCTCAATGTCTCGTTTTTTTCTGATTCTGATTGTGCTTTTTTCTTTTTAGTTTCTGATTGTGCTTGTTGATCGGATTTTTTTTAAATATTTTTCTTCAAGATTGGATGCTTTTCGTGTGCGTATTTGTCTAAATTTGAGTGGCCTTCTTACTTAATGAAGAAAGCAATTTCGTGCCTCGGATTTTCCCTAACTCTACCTCAGCTGAAACCCCCGAAACTATGCAGAAAGGAAGCTTGCATAGCTTTTCCAAAACACCTCGAACTTGTTCGAAGTAAATGGAACTGTTCCGGTTCGAAGAAACAAATCCATTGGAGAGAAAGACAAGCTTCAATAAGCGAGAACTAAGGATCGAAGAAGGGATAGTCCAGGCTGAGAACAGCCAGCAAGACATCACCTGTTGGCGATCGCCATACATGTGCGAGGTTATGGAGACCTTTTAACCGCCGGTGGTCAACTTCAACGAAGAAAACTTGCCTTAGTTTCATAGAGCACTTTCAAAGCAAATAAAGGTCCGCTAACTTTCTTCTATTACAACCCCTTATTAGATATTTAACCGCTTTAAAAGCCATTCTTTGGAAATGTATTCAACTTTTAGAATTTTTTGGGGGACTGACTGTCGTGCTTTTCCGGCACTAGGACGGCTATGGTCTTCAGATCGGCTTCGAAGCTGCATATGACAAGTCACTGCGACCACTTCGAACCGATTGTCAGATGAGATAATGGCCCTTCTGAAGGGGATGGAGAACCGGATATCGACACCAGCACTGACTCCCTCATTGGCCTGAGCTTATTGTTAGTGCAGTTCTCAACTACCATGGACCTGATGTTCATCCCCGACACTCGTCAAACCGATTAACAAATTCAACGACTAACCACGATGGCTGAAAGAACTACAGGAGTGCCAGCGACTGGGCTGATTGGAACCAGTTGTTTACTCGAAGGCGAAACATTCATCAATGTAAGAAGAAGGCCGCTTTTGATGAAACAAAACCAAACAGCACCGAAGTGTCCAGAGTGTTACGAAAAAGCGCCAAAACATTAAAACCGTTCATCATTACTTTGAAACCTACGATTGGAGATAAGGAAGAAGGTTGAAGTCCATCCATTTGGTAAGCCTTACCTAAAGAAGTTTAGAGCGGACAACCACCTAAGAGCAACAGAAAACCAGAAACCGAAGACTTTCGAAAACAACGTCTCTGTGGACAAATGAGGAGGTCCTCGCTTTAGAGTGACCCACTACCCGTTGCGATGGCCATCTCCCCGACAGCTTACAGATCATTTGTTCCTCCAAGGGAGATATATTCTTATTGAGATAGCAGATCGATATCGAATTTAACTGCTTCAGGTTAAATTACAGCTGGCTTTCCCGAGCATTGTCGCCTCGTGCTTGTAAAGTGATGTATCGTTTCCCGCATCTGACTGGAGCCCCCATAGAAGAAGCCAAGAAGAAACGCTCAAAAAAGTCAAAGAACTGAGAAGGTATCTGTTTTGAGACTGGTGAGTTATGGGCACATTACTTTGCATAAAGAAATGTAAAAAATAAAATATGTAATAATAAATAATATGTAAAAAATGTAAAAAATAATATGTAAAAAATAAAATATGTATAAATACTTTTGCGTAAAACTGAACGCTTATTACGTCAGATTGGACACTCTGTTAAACAATCCTAACGGCTTTGTACTGAAGTTTCCGAAATGAAAACGAGTTTTTTTTTGCACTAAACTAGAGACTTTAAAAGGAGGTTAGAATAATTTTTTGGTCGAGGAAAAATTTATTAGACTTCCATTGAAGTTTGGTTCATCTGCACAAGTGAATGCACTGTGCAAAAATTCCTAAAATCTTCATTTTTTGAGGAAAGATAGTGGTTTATAACATATTTTAAACAGCAAAAAGCTACAATTTTAATGTGACAAAAAAGAATGCGCTATGCCTCCGTCCGAGACGTCGCGACTGTTCATCGATTGATGGCAAAATTTCTGTTTGCATGGAGTCTCACACTTCTAGACAATACAGCTAAAAGAATTGGAGATAACACATCATATCTTTGCTTTGATGCTACAAATGAACAGCATTTACACATTGCTAAACAGATAAAAATGTTAAATGATTGCTGCCTTACTGCGCTTTGAAACGAATTTTAATTTCCAGTTTTTTCTCGGGAAATAAAATTGAATGAAACTATTGCACTTTTTCGTGAAGCTGAACTAAAACATTTCGTAGAGAGATTCCTAGATATCAAGAAACTTAAAGCGTATCCGACTCAAGACTGAATCAGACTTTTTCAAAATGCATATTTTTCAGATTAAACTCGACCATTATCATATCGAACTGAATCCTCACAACTGAGGGAAAGTGTTTAAAAAATGATCGTACATATCGCAGTTTGCTCACGATCGTGGAATGATCCGTGAGATACCACATAAGAGCTTAGGCTTAAGTGTTGTCGGATTTTTGCACATTCGTTTTGCAAAACTCATTGTAAAGGGTAAATAACAAAAAAAACAGGTTTTCATGAAACACCACTGTTTCTAATTTTTTGTTGGATTGTTGCCACATATGTTGTTCGTTTACTACCTTGTTATTGTAGCTAATCACTCAAGTTTGAGGAAATTTTGCTAACGTCAACCGGTGTTTCTGCTTCAGTAGAATTAAGAAATTGAACCATCCACTCCGTGTTTCGGACATTCAACATCTTTTTTAAATGTCTCTTTCTTTTAAAGTCTTTTCTCTTTACAATTTAATCAATCGTCGTATAGGATGGAGCAAAAGCTTGCTTATAAAGTTTCTTCCATTTTATCCTCTAATGATGCTTGGCTTGATTCAACGTGAAAAATGCAAATGTTTTTCAGTAATTCATGCAAAAGAAGTGTGCCATGCTCTCGTCGCCAGAACTGCTCTCGTCCAATTCGTTGTAGAGCCATATTTAATTCTGACCATGCACTGTGGAGATTTGTGCACTTTTGTAGGTGCCTCATTGCTTTGAAATCGTCGTGAAACGAAATTTTTATTATAAATCAACTAAAATTTGTGACCTACTCAACTAGCACCTGAAGTGACTTATTCTTAAGATATACTGCAAAAATGCTTCCTGATTGCAAAAAGAAACACGTCTGGAACAGCTGCGGCATAAAAGTAGTTTTATAAGCATAAGAAAATAGTTTTTAGAATTCTCTAGAATGCGTGGATTGTAAATTCAAAAAATCAGGATGATTTCTTAAAATCTATTTATCGTTCCACTTAAACTTCAAGTTCTTCAAAAACTTCACTTCACTCATTTGTAGCACCTCCCTCTCTTCACTGGTGAGACACGGGTGCAACATAAAAAAGTTCGTATGAAGCATGATGTGGCGAAACAAACCTTCTTAGGTATTTTAATTTTTAATTTTAATATTTTAATATTTTTTATTATTTATGTTACCTTGAGAGATGTCCTGTTGTTTCTTGAGAAGGTCGGATTTCAAAGTAGTTCAGTTCTATATAAAAAGTATGCAATTTGAAAGCAGAAAGAATTATGTAGATAATATTTTTCAGACTACATCACCTTCGAGCAGTGACACCGTATTCGTGTGTTTCTGCTCAAAACCAACCAACCGCCTTGAGTTACATAAGGGCCATTTCCACCTCCTAATTCGTGTTTCTTTTTCAAATTATAGCAAATTTTACTGCATATATATTCATATTCATATTCATATTCATATTCAGTGGTTGCTGAAAGCAAACGCAATCGGCGATATGAGAACATTGCTTGCAATATCGACAGCAAATTGTGCGTTGACGACGAAGTATGCCTGACTCGTCAGCTAACGAGATTTGTGTGCACATGAAAGGGTGAGATCTTCCTTAATCCCCGTCTCGTTGAGCACCCAGACATCATCTGGCACAGATTCGTAACAAAGTCTTCTAGTAGCTTGGTCCGAACTGAGCTATACGTCCCACTGCGTGGAGTTGCTTCTTACTTCACTGAAGTTGAACACAACGCGCTGTCATCCTCACGTAGGAGCGGTTGTTAACTTAACGCTGCCAAATGGATGCAAATATGACTGCACAGATGTAAGGCTTGAAGTATTTCTCCCATTTTTTGGATTTTTATACTCTACAGTGATATTTTGTTGTTTATTAGAAAAGGGACGTAGATAAATTAGTGCACTGGTAGGAATACCACCTCACACTTTCAGGAGTCAGCTAGAGAAGAACCGCACACACTTTTAGCAAAGTGTGACTTGAAATTGCATAGTTTCTACTGGAGGAAACCGGGCGACTGTAGCAAGAGGAAAAATCTATTTAATCTCTTGCTTCGAAGGCAAAGAATACGTTGAGGAGATAGCCGACCTCTTTACATTGGGGAAGAAGCCGCACCTTCGAGGCATTTCGCGACCACACGATCGCTCGTCTGCCCTGTGATTGGCCGCGCGCACTGCTTCCCACGGTGGCTTGCCGATGAGGCGCTTCGGCCGGCCCGAGGCATGGAAAAATGGCTGACGTCAGCGGTCGATCGTCCTGCTCCACCTTTCCGGCTCCGCAAGTCGATATCGATCGTACGTGCTCTCTGGCGGCGAAGTTAGCCCCTGATGTCATCCGGCAAGATGGGAGAATAACCGTCTTTCGGCTGTATTCCCATCCTGCCGAATGACCGTCGTGGACCTCCGATTCCGCAATACGTCTTCGCTGCTCACTAGAATGGGTAACAGTACCAGGAGAGGGCCGTGCGGTATAGTGAGCTCTGCGCTCACTCCATGGCCTCAGGAAAATCCGTTCAACACGATCGAGGAGCATTTCTGGAATTGTTCTCTACTTCAGTCCTATGTATGGTATTTGCTGCTCAATATGTATCGTAACAAATCTCATCGCCATGGGTCTATCCGGAGGGGTTGTGTGATCCACTCAGATATTTCCAGGTCATTACGCTGGTTGTGTCAATGTATGTTGCGTGGGTGTTGATTCTGTATACCTGCCTTATTGTGTGTGGGTATTCTGGGTTTTCCTTCCGTGGGCGTTTGATGCTGCAAGGAGTCGGGTGGCAGCATAATTGTGAACGTTAAACCAAACCATAGTATGCTAGATGGCGATGTTTTACTTTTTAGTTTTTTTCACGCTCGGATTTCAAGTTTCACAGCGCGCTATGAAAGTTCCGATAGTCTTGCTCGAAGCACATGAACTGACCAAACTTTTACGAAGCGAATTGATTTTCGGGTTCAATACCATCGCTGTACCACTGAGCTTATGCTGGTTAATGAAGAAAAAACTGAAACTTGGAAAACCGTTTACCCATTTTCCCGCATTATTGTTGTAATTAGCTCATAAACATCGCAGCGTGTTACCAGTCGCTGCCGACTGAAGTTTGGTTTGTTTCGAAATCAGAAGAATGGAAAAAATTGCTCATAAAAAGCTATGCTGAAATCACCTCTAGATCACATCATTTCTCAGAGGTTAGAAAACAAGGCGTATGGCAGCAGGAAAAAACTGTTACGCTGTGTGTGGGCTTCCGTTGCCTTTGACACAAAATTAATTAATAATCCGTTTATTCGTAATCGTACAACTAAAAGGGTGGAATGGTGTTTCTGAGGAGGAAAATGGTGTTTCCAAGCCTCGTTCTGAAAACGGCAGTCAAATAAATCTCACTGCTTCCTCAGATACCATGCATTGTGCATTGATGACGTTCACCTTGTTGCAGCCCCAGCGCGTTGGTTAGACTAGCTTCAATTAGGTTGCATTGAGCTCCTAAGTGTAGCAAGATCAGCACATTTTCAAAGGAATTTGTGTGACTGTTCCTTATCTGGGCTTCAGCAGTCATAAGAACATTCTGTTTTTCGATGATTCTGCCATCTTTTAGATTTTCCTCATGTTCATGTGTTGCAGATGGTTGGTTTTTATCCACCACAGTAAAGCTTTATTGGCTGCGGCTGGTACTAACTTCAGTAGGCTTGGTTTTTGTCTTCTGAGTGGTAAAGAGAAGAAGCTGACTATACTCTGGTTGGTTACCCTTTTCCTGAGGTTGTGGACGCATAGTGTGATATAATGATTTCCTTTGCATTTGGGGCAACTTTTGGGAGTGCAATTGCGGCTCCTGTGGTCCCGTGCAAAGCATTTCCAACATGCTGGTTGACCTCTCAGTGCGTTTTCGATCGATTGCAGTCCGTACGGTGCGGCACTCCTTGGTTTGATGGTTGAATCTGCGACAAAACAGGCATTGTTCTGCCGCAGACAGTTTCAGGCGTCGTGAGGAATCGGTATTGGTTGATTCTTTCCCCTCTGCGATTCGAATCGGCGTACAAAACGCGCTCTGGGAGAAACTTCCTCGCCGAGCTCCTCCAGTAGTATGCCTACGGTCAACTGCGAGCTTTCTGTTTCCCTTTTCATACAGTCCTTTATAATTTCATAAGGAAATTTTGCAATTTTGGGTAGTACATCCACAATCAGACTGCAATTGGAAGCCTTCATTGGGATGTTTCTGATGGCATTCTGTGCCTTCCCGCGTATGGCGTCCTTAAGGTAGAGAATTTTCTCCAATTCTCCTAGTTGTACATTTTGATCGACTATGAGAGAACATGCGTCCCAGAATTCATCCCACTAATCGTTTTTTTTCATCAAAATGCGGCAGTTTGATTTGAGGATGCTTGATTTTCAACGCCGGCGATGCACCACCACCTGTTCTTGGTCTTGTTCATGCGAATCAAAATCCGAGTGAGCTGTCATCTGTTGCTGCGTCGGCGGTCGCTTACTTTGAAGTAGGCCACATGGATTGATTGATTTTTCGTATTCTTCCACACTGTCGTGGCTCTTCTAATTTAAGGGCTATTTTTCACCAGTTGGGTACTAGTAATTCGCGGAATTTCCCATTGGATCTACACTTCTAGAGTTCTGGTCTTTAGAGCCATCACTACGGTTTCGGCTTCTTGCTTAAGCGAGCGGAAGTTGATTTTCTGTTTAAGTTCCTCTATTTCTGCTAGCATTTCTTTTTCTCTCCTTTTGAAGCTTTTGAATAGGTGTTAATTATGTTGTGGCAAACATCTTGCATTGATGGCAGCCTTCTTTCGACGTTTTCTAGTGCATTTTGCAGTTCACATAGTCTTTCCTGGCAGGATTTCTTTATCCTCTGCAGGTGGTTTATTAGGTTCTGTGGTGGCCTTGTAATATTCAACCACTTCTTTAAGGATAGTCGATTCATCCTCCAAAGTTTTAAGGAGTAGCGGGATTTTACTCATTTTGCTGTTATTCAGCGTTGAGTTTTCTTTTTTGTAGAAAATCAGCGGTTCTTAGCCTTATGAGGGAGAACAAACTGATTTGGAGATGCCACGCGGGACTTCAATGTTGGTGCCTGGGAAATGGCCCATGCACCAGAAATTTTGTGTGGGCTTCCGTTGCCTCTGACACAAAATTAATTAATAATCCGTTTATTCGTAATTGTACAACTAAAAGAGGGCTACCAGAGCGGAGGAACTCAACAAGACTGAGACCGCGAGGGCGGTCCTTCTACATGTCAAACATCGTGTAGTTTCTGTTTTCGACAGAGAAGACACTGTAAAGGCTCGTGCACAGTTCGACAGCGCAGTGAACCACCCATGTTGTAGCATAGGCGGTTCACTGCGCTGTGCCACAGCGCGGAGCCACCGCGCGGTGAGGGGCCGTGCACACTCACCGCGCAGTGGCACCGCGCGGTGTCACTGCGCTGAGGGAATTGGAGCTCCCATTTTCACCGCGCTGTGCCGTGGTGTGGCGTGTGGCTCGCGGGATTGCGTACCATGCGCTTGTTCGACGCCAAATTTGGCGGCGGCTGTGAAACAGGGCGCAGAGCCAGCTGTCGCCGCAAATCCGCCTCCTTCGGCTGCTCCTCCAGCTGTTTTTTCTTTTTTCCTTTCCTCCACAAAGAAATTCGGCACCATTTACAGCAAAAAACCCTTTTATATTATTTCGAACCAGTTATCGGGGTGGCGTTTCCGTTCAGTACGAGGTGCTTCGAAGGAATTTATCTAAGCCAGTCTTTATTCTTTATTCGTCGTGTTCTCTCTTACCGCACTCCTCGAAATTGAATCTGTTTCTGGTTTTAGGAGTCTGTCTGTGTTTTAGGAGTGTTCTTTGTCTACATGATCGAATGTGAACGTGCGCAAGTTGTTAAAGGTAGAGCTACAGCAACAGCACGACAACGATCACATGACCGCGAGGAGGAAATGGTCCCGGAAGCCATGATAGATCATATTTACAACAAGTGAGAGTTGAACTAAATCCCTTTGCTTAAATTTTATCTGAATAGGTTTTATTTACACCTAAGTCGAATATCTACACTTGCACAGAAGCCGCATTAACCTTGGTTAAGGTCTAGTAACAACTTTACGCGAACCACGATGACTCCACAGTCAAGAAATACAGCGAACTGCAGCAGAGATATACGGGACCCGCCAAAGGTTGGTTAGACTTATAGTGAATTACTGTTCATTTTAGGCACAATGATAGAGGTCCATCCATTTTAAAATTTTTGATAGATTCATTGCCAATGTCTTGAATTTGCAGTCGTCTGGAGCAAAAGCCCTATCTCGAGAGCTCGACTATTGCAACTTTTCGGCTCTGGACAGGGCACAGTCGCTGCGGAGAACAGCTTCATCAGATATCGAACACATCAACATGAACGCGCAGGAAACTCAGGTGCGTAGGAATGATTTTTGAAACAAGCTGGATTATTTGTACTCATGCAATATGTGCAGACATTGTCTAATCGACGTATGCTAAACATGAACGCTGTCCGGCAAAGGTGGGAGCATTGGCGAAAAAGTTTAACCTCGATAATTATAGAAAGAGTCTAAAAACACTCTTACTACCACCGGAAACCTGCAATACCAAGAAGCTGATTTTCCCGTTGATATCCGCCCGCCCGATAAAACAATCGTCAGTGACTTTCCATAGGGCGGCCACCGTAAGGGATTATGCGGGCCAAATGCGCATTCAAATTCCTTCCGCGATATCCGGTATAGAATGTGTGGCGCACTTCGCAGAGGTATTGACGCGGTGCCCTTTACCCTTCGTACAACCCATAATTGTTCTTTTACGATTTGAAATGCTGTCCAAGCGTTGACTCCTCATATTTCCGATACTATGTGTTATACTTCATTGAGATAGCTCATTGCATGCGACATTTACATCTTTTACCTGTGCTCTTAAGATATTCACTGCACAAGAATCGGGAACTTTAAAATGTTTCTGTTATCGTTGTTCCCAACTAGATCAGAGTGGAGTCGTAGAATAGAAAAGAAAGGTAGGATGGAAGCAATGCGTGACTGTTCCAACTCTAGTTAACAAATTTGACTATTTCATCATTGATGTGGCCCACTCATTTGAAATATTCGTTGGTGTCTAAATATACAGCGTTCAGTTTGTGGGCACCACTGGACAGCAGCTGGCGCCCGGCGCCGTACCACAACAGCCTGTTCTGGCCGCGGGCTTGGGGCCGTCTGCCCATGCGCTAACATCCCTGCAGGGCCACCACTTGAACAACATGGTGGCAGCTATCCAAAAGGTACGACTAGCTTCCTATTTCAAATAATAGTAAGCCGCAGAATTTCTAGTGCAGCAAAATCGGCAATTCTGTGTTGCAGTTGTAAGCATACTGGATGGGACTGCATAGAGTGATGTGGAAGAAACGCGAAAATATTGAGATGTAGGAAAAGATGGCACATTTTCACAAAGTTCCAAAGTTCAGACATTTCCAAAAGGTTTAAATTCACTATGACTAAACCTATAGTGATCTTAGGATGGACATTGATTTTCTTCTGGAAATGAAGGCCATTTCTACGCTACGGCGGACCTTGACTATCGGCGCGAGATGGGTTTAGAACTGCATAGAATTCGCTTTAACAAAGAGAGTACTGAAATCCAGAATGCTAGAGAACTAGCCTCGCAGACCATAAAGGAGACCAGCTAAGTCTAGCGTATTTCAGCAAGCTCAGCAGAATGCGACGTCCATGCAGAACTCCCCCGGAACCGTACAGGGAGGATCTCAGCTAGCGCCTCCGGATGTTGCTGGTGAGTATGCCTTCGGCGCCATCTATACGGATGCCTCGTCGACTGCCGTGCGCCAGTGCGGCGCAGCGGTGTGTCGGCCGCTGCGGTCCGCGTAGCCGTGAGAGCGATTGCGCGAGTGCGCGTGTGACCTCTCCAGTAGTGATGTGTGCACTAATACAGTCACATAATTTGGAACGGAGATGGTAGAACAGCTAGAGTCACTAACATAGTTCACGACGCCGTTCACAGACGTCGTGAATCCGCCAACTGGCACACTTGTCTCAATTTTCCAACACCACCGTACTAATGGTGCAATTGAAATCATACTGGGTCGAAGACCTGATGTCGAAGATTCTAGGAAAAATTAAGAAAATGGGTGCAACGGCAGGATCCGACGAATCATTAGATCATAACATCAGACCGTGTTGTTAGGCACTCTACGTCGAGATTCCTTCTTGTATTACTTTGATATTCCATGTTACTTCATTCTCTAGCATTTTATGATTTCAAGCTATTTCGTGTGCGCCATTAGAAAGGAAATTCGCTTAAAGTGCACCCAATAATAGGGAAAACTGGGATGTTTCGGCGCCTAATCGCATCTCGAAACTTACTAACGGGGTTTCGCATATTTCTCAAGAATAGGTCTCAAGAATCTCGTGGTATACTACTGCAAACATCAAACAGCGGATAGCACTCCGCTCATTGTTAACGAAGAAGTAGTTTGCTAGTAGTTTAAATTTACGAAAAACCGAAGCACTTTGCTGCAGACTAGTAAGACGAAACTGACGCCTACAGTTGCCTTTTCGTGCTTAGAAATTAAGCTGCGAAATGGATGGAGCTTCATTTATACCCACTTGATAGCAATCTGATGTTTTGCCGGATCTCCTAATAGTAGCCGTAGTGGTACAGTTAGGTGAGCTATTTATTAGAACAATACCAGCGACATATATCTATCGATACCTATCGATCATATACCTATCTACCGACTAGGCTCAGATTGGTTAACAAAAGAAGCATTCTAACATCAATCCTAATATATAGTACTAATAAAAACTAGACGTGGTATCATTCCAGTGGTGAAAGTGAAACAGGACGAGATGAATAATGCATGGACGAGAGAAATTCGTCTCACACTCATCGACGAAGTGAAGGAATACCGATCAATTTGGGATATAAATTCGAAACATCACAGAAATAAGGCCATAACCCTCGCAAACTGGAGGAAAATTGCCGATGCCGTCAACAGAAGGCATGCAACGGAATTTACCGGCAAGTGGAGCTTGACCGCCTCGCAGTGATCAGTATTTAGCGAATGTCTTTCAGCTTATTTATGTCGTCAACAATGGAAAACTCTGAGGGACAGATATTTCCGGCTAAAACGTGAAAGACAGGGCATGAAGACAGGATCAGCTCTAGATGATGTTCCGAAGACATGGCCGTTCTTTAACGATTTGCAATTTCTGTCGGGATCTGTAGACACAGGGTGGGTTCCAACGACGGACTCATTGGATCAATGTTCAATTATTGTTTAAGAAAGCGCTGGACAAATTGTCCCGGAAGTGGTGACGATGATGAATCGCAGGATTCTAGAGATGCAGTGGTAAGTGTTGTTTTGTTTGATTTGCAGTAGCTATCCGTGTTTTGTGCATTTTAGGACTTTTTTCTTTCAGGAATCGCCTCCAGTAACTACTCCTGTGATACCGGCGAAGAAAAAGACCATGTCCAAGAGTGACATGGTGGAAGAGAAGATCGTCACAGCTCTGCAGGAGTTGCATTCCGCGAAGAGAGAAAGAGATGTCTTCGACACCTTTGGTCAGTTTTGGTAATAACTTAACCTATAATTGAAGTTGGCATAACCTTAATGAGATTCATTGCAGGAGTTTTTGTGGCGGACACATTGCGCTCAATGTGCGCGAAGGATCCGTCGGCAGCTGCGTTAGCCAAGCTACGAGTGACTGACGTCCTCGTGGAGGAGGAACGCAAACTGTACCTCTGATTTTTCCTCAAGGTTCTGGAGGTCAGTTGTAATGTATTCATTAGCATTTAATGTAACGAATTGTCTTATTGATTAAGAATGAATTCAATAATAACGGTATCTTACAGACTCACTGAGAACTACTACTCGTTACTAGTGATCTTATTACTAAGGAGGCAAGTGCTGAACTTTCGATTCTGGGCGATATGGAATGGAATGTTCTGCTAGGAGAAACGAAAGGTAACCGTATGAAAGGTTATCATGTGAGTTGGGTAATCTTAAGTCAACCCATTTATTTTTACAGACGGAATTTGAACTTGTACACCCTTACGCTCACGTTCTTCGCTCACTAGCAATCAGAGGAAATATTAACTGAGTTCCGACACATTGACAAAGAGATCGCTCTCAATTTTCAGCAGAAAATCTTCTCAATCCAGATCTACGAGGTAACTCTCAGAATTTGTGAACTCTCATGAACTGTGAACTCTCACAATATTTAGCTACACATGACTTTGAATGGATCCGGGAGTCATTGTCGTGCCTTTTCAGAACTTCCTGTCTTGCATGGAGATCTACTTGGAAAAAGGCTGTAGACATCGCGAAATGCTTGTATAGTAACGGTCGAAGACTCCATATACAATCTGACGTTAAAACCACTGTTCGTTCTTCTCGTACAGGTGAGCTTAGTGCTCCTAGTTCCTGCACTTTAAAGTGGACTCAAATTGTATACCCCGGAATCCCGCCGGATCGTATTTCTCTGCAGGCCATCGAAAAACAGCAATTCTATTTGGTAGATGTTATTCCATCCTTCTTCCAACTATTGCTTGCTTATAATATTTATGTTTTACAGGTTACTATAATCATGTCCGGTGAAACCTTTCCGTGATAACGAATGTGTATGTGTTGTGCGCGGTTGACGACAAGGTGCAGATGACGGAGATGAATAAGGTAATAGACAGTTCCTAGTTTCCTATTGGGTGCTGTTAAAATAAAAAGAACTGGGCTTAATTTATAATCTCATTTCAGTGTAACCGGCGTTGTTGATGTTCGATGCGAAGCATTTACACGTGACATGGTCCGCTGTTTTCTACGGTTTGATAGCAGGTCGCGAGTGATCTAAGCACGAGAGGTAGGGAAACTGGAAAGGTTAGAGCTATAGTAAAAATAGCAAAAGTAGTAACAGCAAACATTTCTCTGAAGAGCTTTCGTTTTAATCCCAGTTCCACTGTTCGTTTTAGATCGGAGTGTGGGTACACGAGAAAACTGGCATATAAGTTGCCGGTCTGGTGGACACCTTTGCTACATGGACAATAGATAGTCTTACGCGTTATTCGCACATCTACACTTTCAATGGAATTGCCAAGGCCTACGACGCACACAACAACAAGTTCTGCAGCATAAGTAATTCTTCCTTGGTTCCGTGGCTTTTACTCAACTTTATTCACACGTCTACATGTTAATTCCTCTGCTCATGATTTCAGGTACAAGAGAACACTTTCCACAAACTCGTCATTGCGTATAGTCGTGAACTTGATAAGCAGTTGATAGTGTCATCCTGATCAAGGGAAAACTTCTTGAGAAACTTTCCATTGTTTGAGGTGTTTAACTTTCTTTGAAGGAATATAACAGTAGAGTAGTTACGAGCTACTGGCAGAACAGTTCCGACGAAACTTGATTACTTTCAGGTAATTTGCCATTGTTGCTGGAACACAGTATACTATACTGTGGAATGCCAACAAGGGCATTCGGCAACGCACAAGAAGTACTGTAGTCGCAAGAAAGGACAACAACAAGCCCGACAATAGATCAGGAAGTAAGTGTAAATCTATCTCATATTACTCTCATATTACTTTATTCCTCTTGTGAACGAAGGCTTCATTCCAATGTTCATTCTATTATTTACCAGAATATCTAGTAAGGTCAGAGTAATAAGCGACCTCAAAAGGTGTTTAGGATCTTCTTCTCTTATTGATCACCTTTCAGCTGTATTGGCTCTGATAAATGATGAAATTGGAGGCCCGAGTCGAAAACTTAATCTCAACAATTTCTCATTCAAGGGACAGTTTGGAGGTGAGAGGGTTTGTGTTGATTGTATTGTTGTTTCATATGAATGCTTCACCTGTTTCTATAACATAGTACATTCAGAGACTCTGATAGTGCCTACGATAAACGCTCGACGGCATGAAATTCTGTTAGCAGGCCCAGCACATGATGTCAAAATCAAACCAGATCCTGTATACGAGTTGACGGCCGACCTGAATCGAATGCGAGTAAACGAAAGTAAGAATAACCTAGGAGGGAACATTCAAAGAGAGTTTGGAAAATGGTAAGCATTCCATTTTAGAGATTTCCTTGGATCCATTCAACTTCTCGAAGAAGCTGCAGGAGAACGGTCTCCTCAAGTAACCTGAACCATCTCCTGCTACAGCGCCCAGCCCATCAACGCGAGACAAGTTCTGACAAACCACAACAATGCTAGCGGGTTCCACACCAACAATTCCTAGTTCTTCAGTAGATGTGTAATGCGAAAAGATATCTCCCCTTATTCCCCGCGTACTTCGACCGCTAGAAAGAATGTCTGGAATCGTGCATCGTACTAATGTTATGATTTCTTTATGATATGATGAGATAAAAAAATATTGCTTGTGTTGTATTGCTGGGTTTTTGTTGCGTTTAATAAAATTCTAGTAGTTGTAATGCTTGGTAATAAATCCGCAGTTTATGAACGTTGTTGTTTTCATTCGAGCAATGGTTATCGACCAACTCGTTACCCTGACTATAAGAAAAAATACAAACTGGGAGGTCTTGGATAGTTGGGTAGGTAGCTCTTCTCTTATCCTGTTCTTCTTTCATTCTTTCTTTTTTCTTTCTTCTCCCCTGCTGTTCTCGGTAGACCTGCAGTTTCTGCTTTACGAGAAGGATTTCTTTGAAACGATCGTTAAGCGGTCGTTTGCCTTGAGTTCCAGAAAAACCAGAAATGTTGCAAAATTTATGACTCAACCTAATAGAAGAAACTAATCAGAATATAGTTGAAGGGTTGTTTCGTTATTTGTCGTTCATTTTGAATGTTTGTGCGTGTGATAGCGCACTCAGAGGCACTGCTGTCGGGTTCAGTCCAGTTACAGGTCCTTGCTAGAGTTCTGCCCAAATAAACCCAGACTTTTACCCATGGGGAGCTCAGGATTGGTAACAGGATTCACCGAATAGGGCAGAACATTGACGGCTCCATTGGTTGGCCACCATGAATACGTCCCCGCTAGGAAAGCGAAGAATTGTATCTCATTGTTTCATGCATATTGGAAATATCCACCCTTAACAGGGATGCCCTAACCGGTGGAGTTATATTGTGAGTCACATTGCAAATGGAGTACGTTATCATTAATCCTCATTCTTTCGTTGTTTTAATCTAAATGGATGACAACGTGATAGACAATCCATGTTGAGCTCACACGTTCTATGTGAACCATCTAGAAAACAAAAAATGAATAGAACACATACAATAAAACAATACACAATAAAAACACAATAAACAATAACAATAACAATAGACAACATAGAGTAAACTACAATAAACATAAAACACAACACAATATATCATTCAGCTTAGATAGAAACATGCCGATGGATAAGGAGAAGCTGATCGAATTCCTGTTACTGCTGCTGCTCCTGGTCAGAAGAAGGAAGAGGAGGCCGTATATAAGGGAACCGCACATGACCCACGTGCGGACACGCTTCAGGATGTTCGACTCTTATATGGCGACAGTGAGCAGAGATTCGTTTTTGGGTACGTTCGGATGTACCCCGACGAGTTTGAGCTGCTCCACAGCGCACTAGCTGTCAGACTGTCGCATAGTCGAACACACATGTTCCCTATTAGCAGCAGACAGCGTCTCTGTCTGTATCTGAGGTACTCCAGAGCTTTTCTGTGGGTGCTTATGTCTGCTACTTCATTTCAATTCAGACATGTCGGTCATGGGTCCTCCTATTCTTATATGGCCGCAGAGTTCGCAATGGGAAAATCAACAGTTGCGATGATTGTTAAAGAAGTGGCTGCGGCTATAATTGAAGGTGATCGGAGGACATCTTCATCATTTATTGCTCTACTGTAGCCGCATTCTTCTAGAACTACATGCCACTGCTTTCCCCGTCCCGACCCGCTCCATTTGGATGGAGGCGGCGAGAAAGCTTTGCGACATGTGGGGATATCCGGGAGCGATTGGAGCCCTTGACGGCAAACACGTGGCATGCGTTGTAAGTGTACAGACGTGAAACTTCTTCTGAATGTCATAGCGGGACGTTTTTTATTTTGCGATTGCAGTGCCCAGTCAGGTCTGGATCACGATACTATAATTATAAAGGTTTTTATAGTATCGTTTTACTAGCACTTGTGGGGCCCAATTACAAGTGCGTGCTGTATGATCTAGGTAAGAAGAACGAAGTCTTTCAACTTGCCACAAGACACCGCTTAATGTTAACGTTTAAGGAGCAGCGGGCTCCTCTTCCGATGCGGGCGTGTTTTTAAACAGTAAGATGAGACGTTTTCTTGAATTATCTCAAAACGACTTCCCGGAGCCAGTTCAGCTCGCGCATTTTGGCAGCGTGGGTCTCATTTGCTAAAAGCTTCAATTATGACATGCATGCAACGAATGGTTTAGGTGCCGTGCCACATTTGGTCGACCAAGGCTTCCGTCAAACATGTCGTTTTATCCGGCCATATTCGGAAGCAGAAGCAACAGGCAGTTCAAAAGCGGCTCATTTCAACATGAGGCATTCCAGGTTTGAAATTCATGAAAATGACCAGAATAAACTATTGACAGAGCTAAGTTGATTCAGAGCCCGGCGCGTAGTGGAGAATTATTTCGGAATTCTCTGCAATCGCTTCCGATTCCTGCTAAAACCGGTACACGCAAAACCTGAAAACGTGAAGACGCTCACTCTTTCAGCTATGGTAAAGGCTAAGCACCGCCTTAAGTGATCATAAGCTCGACTGAAGTTTATAGATCCTGCATAACATTATGGTAGACAATATCGGCAGTGAGGGAGTTGTCGATCGTTATGGAATCAGTGAGGACTTAGAAGATGAAGGACGCGGAGGTGTACCGGGAAACATTTCCAACGACGGGAAAGTTATTCGCGAAACGTTGATGAATTACTTCTGTTGGCAGGATGGAGTGCACTGATACTGCACTTTAGGTAACCTAGGGTTGAGTCGTTGGTAGTTAGGAGTTGCTTGCGAGGACAGTCAGTAATATCGATGTGTTCCAGGCTCACCGAGAATTTATGCTTGCTACTAATGATAGCTCATTTCGTTTCTACTGCATGTATCTGTATTTTATATTTATATACGTTTGGAACGACGCCATTTCACGGTTTTCCCCTATGTTCGGCTAGTGATCGTTCCGTACTCCGAGAAATTAAGATGTTGCTCGTGAGTTATTCCACTGCTTCGTAGTTTCAGTCACAAACCTACAAATTCAGAATTTAGGTTCGATGATTTATAAAGCAGATTGCTTGTTCTCAGCTCTTTCATCTTTTTCGCACAACAGCACCGTGTTCTGTGAGTGGTTAGTCAGTTATGGCTGTTCCCTTCCATTTCCCTTTTGTTATTCCATGATGTTCAACTTTATGTAGATGGTAGCAGTAATGATACCAGTGCTTCTCAGATGGCGTTAACTGATGGATCCACTGCCAATGATGTTCTACGAGTTCAGAGTGGCGATTATCTTATAAGTGTTGAAGGTAAAAGGTTCATTTCCCTCAGCTGGTTTCGTTCATGTGTTGCTTCTTCAGGTGGTCATCTCCTTGTCGGGATGTGTGGAACAGATGTTGAGTCGGAATGCATTCCTCTTCACTACACTAGCCCTTTCATGTTTCCAGTTGGGAACGTGGAGAAGTACGGTACCACGCACGAATGCCCAAACAGTAACCGTTGGACAGACGAATTCATAGATGCTACGATAGTGACCGTATAAAGCAATAGTTCGATTTTAGGTGCACTAGTACAGTTCCGCAAACTCGTCACTGCGTATGGTCGTGAACGTGATCAGCACACGGTAGTGTCATTCCGACCAAGGAAAGCTTCTAACGAGTGGTTTAATCTCAAATTCGGTCAGGTGAGTACCGGTGAAATGTATGCTACAAATGTGTAACAATTACAAACTGTTTTAGACTCTGTCTATATCCATTTGCGATTCGACCGAGGTTTGCCTGTAAGAAGCAACTTGGTTGAATGCACACTGTATGATGTCGAGAATTATAAAGAAGTAGGTTTCGAAGATAAGATTTCCACATCTAAGAGTCCTCGACTTCTCATTCGGTATATGTGTGTTGAGACCTACTACATATATTCCGTTCGTGAGGTCGAAGACTCTTAGCACTCACTATGAATAAATTATTTGCTGCATTACATTCCACTATTTGCAGAATCGACGCCTTTGCTTCACCGCCCCTAATGATGTCGATGATCAACATCTCGAACAACTCTTCTAACTGGTTTTGCACCTTCTGCAACACTCTTGCTAGCATCATCACAAGCGTTGAAATGTTTACAGTATTATTAATCAATAAATAATGAATAAAGACAGAACACTGAGTTCTTACAGTGTAAAAATTATCACTTCGAACCACTCAGAATAGCCACAACGTAGACCATAGAATGAACAAAGTCAGAACACCAATGCTTTGAAGAGCTAAGTCTGCGGATGGAGGAGTACTGATCGACGAGGATTTGCGGCACGACATCAAAGATCGGAAGATGTAAAAAGTGCCGCCTGGGTAGCCTTTTCGAAAACTTCGTGAATACCCTGAAACAATGCAGCATGTAACAATCATTCTCACTAATAAACGAGTAGTGCGTGTGGTGAAGTTGAGCTCGTGCGACTTAACGGTTCTTCCGCTATTAGCATTAACTATCCCGATATAGGTGCAGCACGCATTCAACTTCTATGACATACCTTGTAAGCGATTTAAACCTAAGCTCCGTTTTGAAAGCAGTCTCTTGCTGCCTGGATTCCACATTTGACACAACTAATACAGTGAATCTCTACTTTGCATACTCTAATGGTCGTTCGTTCTACTAACCAAGCCTCAGAGTTAATCTACACACCAAGTCCCAGATGAACGAGGCAGAACCGTTCAACATGCTTTCTGCTTTCATAACAATTCCTAACATATCGCGTAGAACTCAAACACAATCTAGACTGCAAAACCGACATAACACCAGGCCAGATATCTAGCTCACCTTGACCAATCCATCGTTACCACACGAGCAAATCAACTGTGATCTTCAGCGTGGGGAATTACAGGAGTTCACGACGTCAACGTGGGTCCATAGCAGCTCCTGTATGACCCCGAGTCACGGAGACGTTCTCCTAATCACCGTATAAATTCCATAGGAATGTCTAGAATTATAAATTATGCATAAAAGGTTCAGAAATCTAATAAACGGTAAAGATTCTACCTTCCGGTCGAAACCAGACGTTTCGTCACTGCCGAAGGGAACGGCGAAAATCTCCTCGTGACCAGTGAGCAACATAATATGAGCCTGAACACTGATTGACAACTAAAGGTAGTGGGTAAATGACATATCCGATTCAACGGAATGAACCAACCTTTAGGTTTGATACTCGAGGCGTTTCCGATTTGTTTTCAATGCTGAACAATGCCTTCTTATCTGCAATTTTAATGTATTCATGCGCATATTAATAAACAATGTATCAGCCTGCCGATACCAGTTGTTTTACAGAGAAAGGCTACTGCTCCGATGCACCTCACATCAAAAATGTTTGATATGAGGTGCACCGGAGCAGTCCATCTCCTTCATGAATAAGTTATTACGGTACTTCGTCAATATTATTCAGTAAGACAATTTCCTTTTTGTGCAGAGAAACCAGCGTCAGAGATATTCCCTTCTAGCACAACTAATGATCTTCAGTTCCAAGAGAATGACATCATTAAAGATAAGAAACCCAATGACATGTGCAAAACAATAATTGTGAGTACAAACGAAACATTCAATATGACACAGAATAACAAATAACTAACCGGCGAAGCGCCGCAACAGCGTGGTCTGGCGTTTGTGGGTGAGCATTTGAATAAAGCTCACAATGTCCGGTCGGATGGAAGCACGAAACAAGTATGGAAACTTGATATGAGCTTCAGTGGCTTCCTACCAGCGGTGACAAGCGGACGGGACGTCAGATTACCTGAAAATAACTGTACTAGCACAATTATAATGCCTGTTCATATATCCTACACAATCACGAATTAATTCCATCAAAAAGAACGTCTAGAAGAACGAAAACACTGCGGATTCTGCGGTATAAGGCGAGGAAATGGCTGCCATCGATCGCCCCTCTGCTGGCAACCTTCCAGGTGCGCAGCGCTGCCGCACCGCGCTGACGTGGGGGATGTGGCAAAAAAATTATCCCCTCAGCGCGGTGCCACAGCGCAGTGAAACTGTGCACCAGCCTTAAGCGAGCTGTGAATGCACTATTTTTGCCCGTCTGAGGCCCCTCGGGTGGGAAACTCATGAAAAAGTTGCGGCAGCTGGTGCTTGCCGCCACACGCTGTTTCACCAAATAGGCTATGCCGAATTCAATGACGGGACTTATAGAGCAAAAGAAGGATTAGTCTCTTACGATATCGATTCAACAATTATTAGCATATGATCCTCTTCTTATTGTTACTACCACCATCATCCTTTAGACGCCTTTAATACTTGCGCCGACGCGCGGCGCGGCGTGATGGTCGGTATAAATATCGATTTTTCGATGTGCCGCATCGCTTATATACTCCGCCGTCGCAAAACAACGGAATTTAGGTTTCGGCATTCGGCGAATGGCGCCGCCGGCGCGGCGCGGCGCGATCAACCGTGGCAGGCTCGATGGGCTGCCGGAAACTTCGCCACCGTGGTGAATCATACTCTATGTCCTTTGTGTTTTGGTCCTCAGAAGTGCACCTCTAGGTCGTGGTGGGGGGCCTGATATTTCGGATCCTCCCGAGCTATAGGAAACTCACTTCACCAAAGACATTAACATACCTGAATCTTTGTTGAAGCGTAGCCAAAGCGAGACATTTTTAGTAAGCATCATTATTGGTGATGATAAATGGATTGTTTACGATAGCGTAGCCCGAAATCATGGGTCAAGCAAAATGCGCTTCCCCCCGCAATTGACATACAAAGCCAACATTCACAAAAAGAAAATCATGCTTTTTGTGCGGTTGGATTAGGGTACAGTCTGCTTTAAGCTGCTTCCAAGAAATCAAACTATTCAATAAATTGATCGCTGTCGTCATCTATCGAAATTTAACGAGGAAATCAAGGAAAAATGCCCTGAATTGGCCAATCGCAAAGGCGTGATGTTCCATAATGATAACGCCGGACCCAACACCTTTTCGATAACCCATCAAAAATTAACAGAACTCAATTGGGAATTATTGCCACATCCATCCTATACTCCTGACTAAGCACCACCAGGCAACTATTTGTTTCGCTATCTTCAAAACCATTAAAGCTAAAACTAGAAAAGTCCGAACATGACTTTTTTTTACTACTTCCTGATTTCTTTCTCGTGAAATTGGATTTTGCTTTCTATCTTCTAATTTTCACCTACTTTCTCTCTGCAGTGCTCATTGCTGCTTACCATGTGATGCAGCCTTTTTAGTAAATAAGTAAAAATGACTCAATAAACGACACAATAAATAACCCTAATTGTGTGATTCAAGATACGGAAATCTTATTTGGTCAGTGTTAGGCGTTGTAAAGGACAAGGCATGGAGGACGGCTTCAACGAAACTTCCTTGGGATGCGCCACTCATTCTATTCTGCGTGATGCTGTTGAGGCAATTTGAATGCGTATTTAGCTTGTACAATGACTTACTGTGTCAGGCTGATAAGCGAGCAAGTGCTTTATCTTTTCCAAGCAAGTCGGCACATATTCGTAGACTCCGGGGAAATGGAAGACTGGGCGGGGAATTCGAACCAGGAGTCTGGTATCGGGTGCACGCGAAAGCTGACATCCACCTCCTCCGACTCACCCAATTCAATTCAATTCAAAAGAATTTTAGATATTTAACTGTGGTATTTGCATCGAGCTCTTCTGTGGGCCGGTTCCTCTCTTTCTCTTCCGGTGAAGCACAGTTCGTAGTAGCACGCAGAAACTCATGGCCGCGCGTCGCCCCCCCCCCCCTCCGCTTTCTAACTGCAATCGCGCTGCGGCGGTATAAAAGGGACGTTCAAAACAACAACGCGACGAGACGTAGCGATGAACTCCTATATCGATCAAAAAACGTGGAGTGCTCGCACGGTGTTGGTTCACTTTGTGGAGCGAACACCACATCTCAAAGCCCAACACACGCTTTGGCGGCGAGAACGATGAGTTACTCTAGATCCCCGCCGCGAAAGGATAGAGTGCAGACAGTCTCTGCCGGCGCCGAATCGGCGCGAAATCAGCGGCGCCGGCAATAATAATGTGAATCGCACCATTCCTCTCGCAGAAGAGCGCGACGCGAGGGTCGCATCGCATCTAAGAGTGCTTTGCGAGCGCTTCGGACGAAGCCTTACAATGAAGTCAATCCAGTTGTGCTGATTCTGGAAAAGCGCGCTTAGCTGATATGCATTTTGCGTAAGCGTACCGCTTTTACAGCGACGGGCGTGACGTAAAACAACGAGCCTATTATAACGATTGACATTCCAGAAGCTCCAAATTCAAAAAGACCAAACCGGGTCGTACTCAGAGTTTTACTTCCATTACAGATACGCCCCAACTCGGAGTTGCTTTTTATGCCACTCAATCCAGCTCTGACAAGTTCTTCCTACGATGAGGTGAGAGATTTATGGAGGTTTATTTATCTCATTAAAACATTATGTTGCGCGATGCCTTGAATGGTTCTATTTAGCTGTCGAGAAATCTTCGACATGGCACAGGCACGAGAAGCGATTTATGCTGGACAAGTGTGTGGTCTTTATAACCACAGCCAATCCTTTTTCTTAGTAATGAAATTTTTGAATCTGGATTCTATCACGTGATACAAGTTATGACATGTTACAAGTTTCGCTGAAAAAATTATCTTTGCGTGTTTAGCTCATTTGTGATTTTTTTTTGAAGTTGTCCCTGTTTCTGTCTTCTGTAGCTAGGAATTCTGTGTTTCTGCAAATAACAAAAGTGCAAGTGTGGCGGTGAATGAACCACCAAAATTGTTCATTGGGCAGTGATGCAGTGCTTACAAGCGGTAGCTTCCCTGTAGCCAGTAGTTGTTCCCGTTTGACCTGCGCACAGTTAAATGACGGCTGCTCTAGCAAAATAGACCTCCGCTGTTGTGAGTAGATAACCCCAGCCATTTGAAAGCAGCAGATCTTTGCAGTTCGACATCGTTCACAATAATTGATCCTTATCCATCCTTGGTTATCGTCATTTTCGTGGCTCCTATGCCTTCTTGGCATTGAAACATAAAAACATTGATAACTTAAGATGGACAATGGCAATTAACATTTAAAATCTTATTGAGCACAGTAAAGATCAAGAAGCCGCTCTTTGAGGTAGAAAATGTGCCGTTTTCATGACATCCTGAAAATTTTTGCAAAAAACTTTCAAAAACATTTTTGAACTCGTCTTTCATACGAAATCTGTCTGCAAAGGATCATTATTTTAACTGTAGTAAGAAAGTATTAAGAAAAACTTTAAAAGATTCAATTTGCTGGCTATAAAATGCCTTCTTCAATAAACGATATTGTGCGCGAATCTCTTCTCTTCAATGTAAGCCATCCTTGGAAAACAACATATTGAGAGATACAAAACTCTCCTACAAAGCTGAAAAAATTCGTGACATTCCTTGCCAAACTTAAGATTAAATGATCTCAGCGGCGTCGACTGTATGGAGGTATCCAAAGTTCCAACACGGGAAACCTATACTGCAGCACACCAAAAACGGAGTGGTTCTGTGAGAAGTCCAAAAGTCTGAGGGTTAATTGGAGGAAGAATACGTCTGTGCAACCCTCTTAAAAAAGGTCCTTAACGTTGGCTAAATGTGTTTCGTACGGCATTTGAGCGAGAGAATTAGCGTCTTCAAACCAAAAGAGCGGAACCCCCCACCAAACGAGACAAAGTTTAAAGGAAATTGTAACTGACGAAAGTGACTGAGTTCGAGTTTGATTCGCCAGTTGCTTAGCAGGGTAAGGGTCAACATGCTAGCTGACCAAACTCATAACTATGGGTCACCTATTCCAAAGTCGGTAGATACTAAATGATTAATTAATATAGACTTTGTGTAATTATAAATCAACTACCATTCGATATCGACGTCAACGTTAGAAGCTCAGCTATGGAAGCAGTGTTCCAAATAGTATTATTCTAATGCTCTTGCGGCTTCGAAAGACTCTGACGAAGACGACGACGAAAAAGGCATCTATTTACAAGAGGAGGAACATGAAGGAAGGCAAACACCGATCCCTACACATCTCGACTTTAGGCGCAATGATTGCGACGGCCCCTACAACCAAACGCCCCGGCACGAAGTGGTTTGCTTTCATTTAGCACGTATGAAGCAACGTGAAGAACTTTTGTTAAAACACTTAAAAGTGTGAAAAATAAAGAACACAACTTTAAGCGTCTTTTTTAAATAGACTGTAATTCAAACGATGATGAATCACAAACTTTTCTCAGAAAGGGTTGAGCGTGTTACCAATGTGATATTCCAAGATCGTCTGTGTCTTATAAATTCTGTTGTACGTTATAACCGGAACCAGCGTGGAATCAGAAATTAGAGAAACACCGGCGTCTTCGTAGCAGAACCTGAACTAAGCTCGTTGGAGCACACTGTCTGGTGAGCTGCATAGAAGTCGCGATCATAACATCACTAGCCTGTAACCAGTAAGCTTCTGGTCTTTGTGCGTCTTAATTTCCACCGCCGCGTACGTGCACCCATCAACGGACACTCTTTTTGAAAAACTCTTGATCTTCAATTCTGGAGCCAACAGGTACCTTAAGTTTGTTGTAAACAACAAGGATAGCCCATTTCTAACTGATCAGTGAGTCTGTATGAGCAGCTGTGTCTAGAGCGCCTTCAAACGCACCTTAATCTACTAATTGCAGAACATAAAGTCTTCTATGGGACTCGTGCCAGCAAGCTTGTTGCCGAGTCTGTCAGTCAAGATTTGAGGCTGAGTCTTTGCCTCGAGCTCGGCAGCGCATCCTGGAGGCTGAAGGGATAGAACACCATCTTCATTCAGGTCGAAGAGTCAGTGAGATTGCTTATGTAGCCAATGGACATACTCGACGATCGCAGAAGGGGCCTCCGTATCCGCTTGGACATACGCATTTGGTACAGTCGCGAGGATTTAGGAATCCCCCGTTTTTATACACATTACTTCGCCGAGCACCTTTCTCTGGAAAAGAGGAAAGCTTGATCCCAGTAGTGTAATTAAAATTCACAGCTGAAATCCTTCACGTACTCATGCACTCGTAGTGAGTGTTCAGCATGAGCTTTTCGTAGAATGAAATTAGGCGATCCAAGAGTTTCTGCGTAGGGCGAGTCATGAGGGAGCATGGAAGGTTTTCCGTTGTAAGTCGCGCTGAAGGTATATTATTGTGCGATCGGCCACCTGAGGGAAGAGGAACCATTGCTTTCAAAATTCGAACCTCATTGCCCCGTAATGCATGTTACTGCCTGGATCATAAGTTATGCCATAATTATCGTTGGTGAACGTGGTTTGCTTCGTGAATTGGCTCACCCAATCTGGCTGAAAGAATCACCTAGCGAGATTATGTGGAAGTGCAACTGTGCAACAACACACCTTAATGTTTGCCACGTTGACAGTTATGAACTGGTCACGATCATATCGGGACTGCGTGTGGTAAACACCGAGTGCGTGACCTAGCTCATCCGTGGCAGTTCCCACCTAAAAATGTTTTTCTTGTCGACATTACTTTCGACATTACAATCTTCTAGACTCTTGCCGATTCACAACCTTGACCAATGGAAAGGTCCTGAACCTCTCCGCCCGTTCTACCAACGTATGACCAACATCCATCCTCCATGAAGGCCCGTATTTTGTTGGGCGCTCAATAAGAACCGTTTGTTACTCTTCTTGCAGTGACAGCTTTATTACTACAGTATACCTGTGTAGCTCTCGAAGAAGTCAATGCATGTGAATTCGCACTCTGTCGCCTATTCGTATATCAGCTCGCCACACGCCACGCGGGACTTGACACTCGACAGATGGAATTCTTTATTCCAGACTTCAAACTTGGGTAATTAAACCAGCGTTAACGTAATCGCATAAAATATTACCGCGACACGAGAATACATTTGAAAAGCATTTTTATTATGTTAAAAAGTTCCTAAAATCTTGGAAAAATAGAGAACAAACATGATGGCCTCAGCGGCCTGACGTGATGAGTCCCGACTGCGTCTCGCCACAGCCTGACATTTTCTTTTACGCCAACATCTTCCATTTGATAAGCAGAGAAGCCTACAGAATGTCAACAGACACTTAATCTGCCATCGCCATCTACCGCTACCCTCGGAATCTGCCACAAAAGCATTTTTTAATGAAATAAGCATTGTTACAATTACAGACAATCCCAGTGCGTCTAAGTCGTCTTGTCACGACAGCAGGTGTCCTTTCGTCACTCCTCAATAGCCTTTCTGAAGACGCTTTTAACCAGAGGACCTAAATTTCATAGGACACTGCCTATAGGCTCGGCTGAGCTGAGATGACTAATGCGTTGGTTCCGAACTGACTTGCGTTCGAATCGAAGAAAGCCTCCTCCTCGATATCGGCCGTGATCTCATCAGCTTGGGTTCTTCAAAGAAGGTATTATTAGAGCTGAGAACATGCTATAGCAAACCAACCTCGCAGACATACTGCGTTAAAACAATGTCGCCTTGGTAGAGGAGTTCTGAAACGTTCTTGTTGAGGTTGATTTCGTCAATAGAGTCTCCTACGGCTTGAATACGGTCTTTCTTGATATTAAGCAATCGCTAAAATTGAATTAAATAAACCTATTCTTTCTTCCGGATAGCTGCAAATGGATACCTTCATTTTTTCCTCAAACGCCGCTTTCGCCTCGGGAGATAGTGTGAGCTTGTCGATAAGCTTCTTCTTCATTCCGTCGAATTTTTCTCGAATTTGAAGAACGCTGGCATTGTTTAAAACCTAAATCACCGTGATGTGCTTTTGAAAAAATAGACAACCGAAAGATGCGAGTGATTAATATAATGCGAGCTTTTCCATCTGCTTCTTACATTTTTGGTCTTCCAGAAGGCATCCTTTACTTTGTATCCGGGTGATCCGTTCGCGAAAATTTCTTGAACCCTCCCTCTAGCAGTGTCCAACAACCTGGCACTTACGAAGAGAAACAGCCCAAAAATTGCTAACTTCATGCTGAAGGTAGTTATAATAGAAGAGCAATATGCTGTTAATAGGTTGTTGTATATGGCACATGCAGCAATCCAGCTTTTATTCTGTAGTCGCCGACATTGTGGTTGACATATTAGTCGATATTTGGTAAAGCAGCTGTTACAACAACAGCACAGTTCTTTTTGCAATTCGCCTTGATTCGATTTAGCTCGGGCAGAAATATTTCCACCTCTTGAATTTATAGTATCGTCACTGTTAGTGAAAAGTAGTGCTCTCCTAACGTCTCGCTCAAAATATCATAGATAAGCACTGGGATAATCGATAATCGTCTTGCGGAAAATGAATACGGAAGTTAATACCTAGCAATTAGAATCAGGCGAGCTGAGCAGCGCACTGACAACGTTCTGATTTCCACAAAACCTGTCCTCTTTACAAATTTTGAGCGAGAATGCCGGAGATTTCAAATTTTGCAAAACGCACAAGCATAGGGGAGGGGGTAGAAAAACACCCGTCCGAATCGCTGCAAAATAAAGGCTGTTCGCGAAAGAGGGCTTCACTTATATTAAAACAGCTGTTTTACCAGATATAGCATCTCGCGGAGCAAAATGTCGGAAAATGCGGAACAAAAAAGGACTGGCGTATATGTGACATCTACCGACATACAAAGTCTAATTAGTCATCTGTAAAAATCACCTTTAGAATTATTAGGTCATTGCATATGAGAATGCCGATTTTTCCACCTCAATTTCTGGTCGATTTTTCATGGCTACGAATGTTCCCGCTTCAGGCACCGTAGAGAGTTTTGAAAGCTTTCTCCGCTTTCTTACCATTTATAGCCATTGTGACATGGTTGCCTCTTTCCGGGTTCTTGACGTCGTTTTTACAGTATGACTCAACTCAATACTCGGGTGCTCTACTTATATGAATGGAAAAGTGGACGCAATGCCGCCGCCGCAGCTCGTGATATCAACACTGCATTAGGGGAGGAATGGTTAAGGAGCGTACAACTCGCCACTTTCGAAAGGTTTCGATCAGATGGAGATGAAAGTCTCGAAGCCGAAGACCGAGGTAGGCTGCCATCTCTCCTTAACCTAGCTGACCTAGCTTAAAACTGGTGGAAGCGGATCCGCTTCAAACTGTGAAAGAACAGGCACAGTCACTGGGCGCTGAAGGCAGCACCCAGTGACTGTGCCTGTGTCAGTTGCCACTTAAATGGGATAGAAACAGTAAAGAAATTGGATAAATGGATCCCGCACAAACTGACCTGCCGGGCAGATGCTGACCACACCTTGTTTTGTTAAGGCTGCGCAATCTAAGAGAACTTTTTCCGGAGAAGGTCGTTATATGCTGCAAAAAGTGCATCCTTTGTGACTATCGTCATCGCTCTGCACAGTGGCTGGACAAGAATGAGGGTCCCAATGAGATGCTGAGATCAAGTCTCCATCCAAAGAAGACCATCGTGATGGTATGGTGGACAATGGCAGGTGTAGTCCATTACAATTTCTCGAAGACTGGAGAGACTATCACAGCGAAGAAGTACTGCGCTAAAACTGCAGTGATTCACTAGAAGTTCATTGAAAACTAGCCGGCATTAGTCAATCGTTTCAAAAATTGTTGTCCAGAAACTGGATGAAATGGTATACGAAACTCTGCCACGACCAGCATATTCACCAGATCTGTCCCCTACCGTTCCGAAAAAGCATTTAGATCGTTTTGTGAAGGATAAAGAATTCAACAACCATGATGATTGTCGCATGCGCGAAGCAATGCACCGTTTTGACGGCGCAAATCAACTCCTTGATCCCCATCGACCGGCCCGGTCCTACTACCGCGGCGGTGCAGGATCAGGCAGTTCATCAGTTCGTCGCTTCGTGGCTTCGTCGTATTTTCGTTGTCCGCTTCGTCTGCTGCTACCCCCGGAATCCCCGTTTGTAGAAGTTGGATTTTAAATTATTAAACGCCTGGTAGTTAGTTCCTCTTTAGTTCAGTGATAAATGCGCTACTAGTTCACACCGGCAAAGGGAGCCTAGTCCAAAGAATCTCATCGTCAGCCTCCCCTACATGCATCTCATTTTTTTGCATATTATCTCAGTGCGTGTGTTTTATACATAACACAACTTAGTGCATTTTTTGTTGATTCTCGATTGGTGTACCTACTTCATGCTTAGAATGATTGATATCGAGGCCCCTGTGCAGTTCTTGAGTCCACCGAATGCAACAAAGATGTCAAAATGACTACTTATGTTTTATTAAATCTCGTAGTTCTGATTTTTACAAAGATAAAATGTACAAGCTATTGTTGCATTGGGAAAAGTGTATTAATTGTAATGGTGCCTGCTTCGATTAATATAATTGCTTCCAGGTAAAGTTATGATCTTCCAAAATTTCAGACAAGATCGGCCGTTTCATATGCAACGACTTAAAATATTAGCACTGATTGTACTCTTTCACCGTTGTTTTCGCTCATGCTCCCTCTCCGGAATGAAGTGTACTGCTGTTTCGTATACATTCGAGTACAGGTGTTTCGACGAACAATATCTTTCCCGTTGCTCTCTCCTTCCCATATAAAATGCCTTTTGGAGTTAGGTGAGCTTGGAGCGCTTGCAGAAGGCGGTTGAGGAATGGCGAAAGGACATCTGCAGCTGATTTCTACGACAGTCCTAAAGGTACTAAAATAAGCACTGTGAAAAGAGTAGCGATTAGTCGTCAAGTTTCCATATTGCAACCCCCTCTGTAAGTTTCCTTACCATTATTAGTCGGTAACGTTCGTCAAAAAACTTTAGCAGTCACCTACAAATTAGTTTAAAAGAGAAAATAGACGAAATTTTGATGGAATATATAATATTTCTTTAGTGAATGCATTACCAAATCGTTTTGATGAGAAAAAACACTTTGCTTTATGCAACTCGTAGAAGAAGTTGCTTTTGCCAAGCTTCAGAAAGCTTGCTTTTCCTTTTGTTCTCAACTGATTTTGAACCAGTTTGGCTCAATAAATTTTCTAAATGTTCTAAATATTCTTAAGACTCTAAAAACATAAACTTAGGCTGAAAATAACCTCATGCCGTTTCTGCAGGAAATCTTTTTTTGTGGCTTTTTCCGTAGTAACGCATGAGCCTGTCGCCAAATACGTCAGTCGTTCAAATGTCAATGAAGACGTGGAACCATTCCTGGAGACTCCAGTGCCGACTCCTCCTTCGAGAATGATGAGTATTACGAACGCCCTTAACGACGGAGTCGAAACCGTGACCATGCATGCCACGACCTCAATTTATCCAGACAATCATCACTTTAAAATATTTCCCTGGAGTCGTTTGCTGCCTTTGCTTTCTCTCCTGCTCAATCGACTATGAGTTATCTAATTGGCTAGCTACTTTTTCTTTGTTTTATTTTTGCTTCTAAATTATCAATTTTCGATTGTGTTGGCTGAAGTTAAAATGAATGCTGTGCATGCAGAACATTATTGTAGTTGTAAGTTACACACCAAAATGTTTGCCGTCGTCTATATTAAAAAAGTCAAAAATTTCAGAAAATTCAAAATTTTAGTGATTCAAACAAACACGTGATTTCCTGACAATAGACCACGATTCAGCTCTACATTCGGTCATCAGGATGATTTTATCTGTATTTTCATGCCGTTGCAAAGCGAACCCGCTGCAAATTAAATGGTTGGGTAGAAGGACGGCCCATTCAAAATAAAAGGATAAAGGACGGCATTACTCAATACTATACTTGTGCTTTTCCAAAAATTTTCGAATGAACGAATAATCGAATAATCACATTTTTTCGGTTATTCGAATTTCCGAATAATCGAATAACCCCATTTTTCGCTTATTCGAATTTTCCGAATAATCGAATAACCCAATTTTTCAGTTATTCGAACGAACGAATAATCGAATATCCGAATAAATCGAATAATCGAATATACTTCACACATAATAAGGACAGTGAGATTTTTCCTTTAACTAAAACGTCGTTCAACGTGGGTGAGTGTTCAACAGACATGCCGAAAACGTCGTCCAAAGTTGGTCGGAGTTCAGCTGACGTGCCGAAGACGTCGTCCAACGTGCTTGGCAATATGGAAGAGTAAGGGAGACCCGAAAAGGAGGAACCACTAACCGCGGAATGCCTTCAGCTTCCCATGGAACTTCGGACATACCTACGTCTTGTGAAAGAGATCGAAACGCTGATTACAAATATTTATACCAAATTTGCCAAACGGATTTCATAAGCAAGCACTAGCTGCCCAAAGTCTGCGGAATGTGTGCCGCGTGCGTTGATGCAGCGTGGACGCAGTGTTGCGCAATCAGCATTGTCGTTAGCGGCCTGGCCACCTTAGGCGGAGGCGCAGCGGAAGTGTTCTCGCTTCACAGAGAGTGTTCATGGGTTCGATTCCCGCACGCACCATTGTTATTGCGTTTTGCGATTTATCGTCAGTAAGAGCTTTTATCGCCATTTCCGACACATTTTTGAACAAAAGCATGGCAACAAGTGTCATTTACGTTCTTTGAGCTCCTTGTAAGTGGAAAGGTGAACATTTTTGATTTCCCCATTAAGCAAGCCAAAAACCGTATTCACTCGGCGCGCGGGAAAAATACGCTTGTCGTGAAAGAGTGAACCTGCCATAAGAAACCGAAAATTCAGAAACCGATGTCAGATTCGTGATGAGCAACCCAATTCGTAGCGAAGTATGAATGACTATTTTTTCGACCTTGGTAGAACAGTGCATGGGCCCTTTTTATTTTCGAACAGTCAAGCTGTTTCAAGATGAAGAGGTGTTGTAGACAAATTATATTCTTTACACGAATGGAATCAAAAATGTACTAACCAACTGGTAAGTACTGCTAATGATGCAACAACCTTCTTGAGTAATGACGGAGGAATGCAAAAAACGTGTGCTTTATAACGAGTGAAAGGTTTTGATTGAGAGGTCAATATCGATCGATATTGTTGATTGTAGCTTGAAAGTGAAGTTTCCTTGTTTGTATGTCAATGACAGTTAGGCAGGCCCGTCCCTGCCGTAGCGGTCCCGTGTGGAAAAATTTTCTGTTCAACTTAGCATTATTAGATTGGTGCAAAAGAAATGCAGGTTTTCTGCCTTATTTGTTTTAACACTATTTTTCAATAAACTAACCATAAGACTTTTCATAAGGTGTTATTCATTGTTGGAAAGATTGAAATGAAAAAAAATGAAAAAAATGAAAAAAAGTAAATTGATAATCCGCACATCCATCAGGCCCTTCAAAAATTTCTTAAACTTTTCTTTCCACACTGCTGGCCAAATTACTCATCCCGACGAGCTACAAAATAATCCTCACTTTTAGGATGGGAATTTTCACTAGAATATAAATTAATATTTCTCGATTATTTATCTGCTTATTTAATTTGTCTGTTGCCAAATATTAGGTTGTCCCATAAGTCCTCTCCGTTTTTTTCAACGATTCATTGTGGATTTTGCCGGTAGTCTCTTGTGTAGCGCTATACAGCATTCGAAAGAAAATGATCTGCTCTATTGCAGCATGTGTTGCGTTTCTTTTTCATCATGAATTTTGTCAATTTTTGGGTCTTTAAAGTGAAAAGTGAAAAAGTGAAAAGTAGCCCTTTGCGCAGTTGTTCTCTCCGCTTAGGCTTGGAATTTTTGTGCAGTTTGTTTTATAGCATTTGGAAGACAATGTCTTACAAAAATACGAGTTGGTGCTATTTGCCCATTTGTCCTTCACTGATTTTTAGGTCATCAAATTGGGACGTCCGACTTTTCCGTCCGAATTTTTACCGACAGCTCCTGCTCTGGGACTTTTTTGCTCGTTGTTATATGTTGTTCGGAAGAGGATGTCTCGCTCATTAAGAATTTGCGTCGCGTTTATTGGCTGATGCTGATTTCTCTCGAATATCAACAAAAGGCCAAAAAGAGAAAAATCACCTTCACCAACAACTCCTTCTTTTTCAGTTGTTGATATTTGACAGAAATCAGCATGAGCCGACGCGGCACAAATTTTTTTGTCTTACCTAGCAAGACATCTTTTTCCGAACGGCACATAACAAACACTAAGCAAAAAAGTTCAACCACAGAGCAGGAGTTTAGGTAAAATTTCGGAAGGAAAAGCGGGACGTCCCAACTTGATGCCCCAAAAATCAATAAAGGGCAAGTGGGAAAATAGGACCAAAACGTATTATTGTAGTGCAGAACATTGTATTCCAAATGCTATAAAAAACTGCGCAAAAATTGCAAACCGAAGCGGAGAGAAGCAACTGCGCAAATGGCCACTTTTTCACTTTTCACTTTTCACTTTAACGACCTAAAAATTGACAAATTCAGGATGAAAGAAGAGCGACATATGGTCTGATAGAGCAAGTCATTTTCTTTCGAAAGCTTTATAGTTCTATGCAAGACCCCGCCTGCGGAGTCCGCAATGAACCGTTGAAAAAAATGGCGGGGACTAATAGGACAACCTAATACTTTACGATATGCAGCATTTTATAGGGCCAATGCATTCGATTTCCTTCTTCGCTCGCGTTTTTTCTTATCATTTGCATGTTCTCAAAACTACAATTCCTGAGTAGGGCGGCTGCAAATTTATAAAACTCCTCAGACGCTCACTCTACAAGCTGTCCCCCCTCGATTGATAGATTCGATCCCGTATGCATTGTGCACGGCGCACTCTAAAGGCTCGCTAGACAGTCTTAGAGCAATTCCTGAGTAGGGCAGCTGCAAATTTGTGATAAAACTCCTGAAAAAATGACGAATGGAACATGTCCGGTACTGTATGTACAATGAATATCACCATCTACATTTTGTTCATCTCAGTGATTCCTTGAAAACTTTGAATCTGATTTATTCCATAAACTTCTGAGACCAAATATTGTCTGCAGTAGAAGAGGTCTTCCAGCTATGTATTTGTTTTCCCACTATAGCACAGTCCTCCACACCATAACAGTCACACGCAGCGTTTTCAGCCTCGAAGACTCAGTATCCTAATGTTTCTTGCTATAGGCCTTCCTTTTTTTTGCGGTAGGTTGGGGCTGAAAGCATTTTGAGTAGTTATCATCTTTTTGGTATAGCTAGACTTTCAAGAAAACCTTATAATTTAAAGGAAATTTATTGCAAAACAAAAAAAAACGAAATGAACGGAAATCACACGAAAAAACGAAATGAAACCGAAATCACAAAATTATCCAACACATTAAATCGCTTTATAGCTACCTCTTGTTAGCAGTAGAACACCACTTTCCGCATTCTTTTGTATTCACCGGTTTTAACTAGCTTAGAAAGCCAGTGAAATGAATCATCTAATCTAGCTTTTAAAGTCGTTGCTGGTTGTCTAGACGAAATTATAACAGATACAGAACTAAAGATCTCCTAAGGCAATTTTTCTATGGGGGAATTTGAACATAACAGTTTGTACAATTATCTCTGACTCAAGCTGCGCGATCTTGGAATGATTAGTTATTTAATTTGCCATATGTTGTTGCAGTATTTTTTGTTGCGATCAAAACTCTTGCGCCAGGAGGGACTCGAACCGGCGCCTTCTGCTTCCCGGGCAGCGAAGCTACGTCTTGCAACACCGGCGCCATTTGACCGCTCATTATTTGGCTTATTTGTTTCCTTAATCAGCGGACACTGCAACTGCGCTAAACGCTCAGGAGAAGAAGAAGATCTGCTTCCTCAATGACAAAGACGTACATACACGTAGAAGGTGAATACAAAAATAAAACAACAAAAAAGGTAACTAAACGAAGGCTCTCCTAGATAGAGAAAACGTGTTAGACAAAAGAGAAACCTATGATCTTGTACAGAGAACTTACCGTCCTTCATATTCAAGATCACACAATGCACAGAATCAGATTTTGAAAGTCTTGAATAGACAACACAAGGATATCCTCATTACCACCTATTATTTTGTTGAGCTGTTTCAAATTTTTATACGGGAGGAAATTGCATCTATTTTAAGATTAGACAACAGAAGGATCAGGATGTCCGCAAAGTTTTGAGAAAATTCAGAACTTTTATTGTATTCAAACTACAACTGAACAAAAGCATAGTCAATCAACAATGTATAATCCATTGGTGGCCACAACTTTCCTCCATCGTTCGGAGAGGGAGACACGGCTCTCTCCAAAAAGAAGCAGGGCGTGACGCTGTCCATTCGTTGACTGCGCGCGCGATGTCGTCGTTGCTGTGAAACTGCAGTCCACTGCAAAAGTGCTCGAGACTTCGGAAAGCGTGAAAATCACAGGGAGAGAGATCCGGGGAGTAAGGTGGGTGGGGTAGCCACACGATGTTCAGCTTCTCTACCTGGCTCTGAGTAGTCTTTGCAGAGTGTGGCCTCGCATTATCCACTAGAAGATGAATCTTGCCCTTGTACATGTAGTCAGCAGATAACCTGGACTCCATCTCTATCAGTAGTGAGGAGAAGAGGTTGGCATCAATCGACTGCCCAGCCCGTAGGACCTCGTAGTAAACGTCACCCTTGTTGCAATAGGGCAAAGAGAGCAGGTGCTTCTTGCCGTAGGTATCTCTCCTTGGAATGGGCTGTGGGTCTTTGTGGCGAAGCAGCCACTGTAGCTCCCTGTCCGTGTTGCTGTACGTTATCCACTTGTCATCCATGGCCACTATTGTCACAGTCCATGCCGTCGTTCGGTAGAGGGGGAGTAGAGAGGAGTAGATCTTCATGCGTGTGTTTTGCTAGGCGGCTGTCAGATCATGAGGTACGGTATGAGGGCGCTTCGCCAAGGCCGGCCAAGATCGAGTGAGGATATCATGGACGGTGGACTTAGGAGTGCCCGTCTTCCTCTCTATATCTTGTTCAGAATTAGCCGGATTTGCTTACACGGACGCGAGGACGGCCGTTGTACTTCTCGATTGATGTCGTCCGGATCGAGCATCATCGTCGAGGGAGAAGTCTCCTTTTGCAAATCGATCATATCAGCGGTACACCATAGAAGTAGAGGAGGACTAGGAACCCATCAGGGACACAACCTGCTTATGAGTCTCGGTTGGGTTGAAGCCGGAGCGGAAGCATCGAAGCAAAATGATGCGGTAGTCAGTTCGGCTGAACATGATAAGATTGACGGATTTTCGTAACCTAGGGGCAAGGCGACTGTATTGATTGAGGTTTATCAAAACGCTATGATCTAGAACGATTCATAGTAACATAATATAACTCTGAATTTGAGAGAGGATATGTCATTTTATTTGAATGCATCAAAAATTCTCAAAACTTTCCGGACACCCTGATATAAAGTATGAGTATTCCTTTCATAGACCTCACCAGTGGTGCTCCAATGAAAGCGAACGAACCCAATGAAACCTTGCGTTGTACGTATTGCTGTTTTTGTCATCGAGATCATCGGCTATTTAAAAGCAAAAGCTGTGGTATCATCTGAAACAACAGTTTTCCTAAGTTTATTTTTGACAAAACATCTCTCACTCAGCAGCGACTCCAGCATAGCACTCAACGTACTACGTAAAAGGAGTCCACTCGTAAGAGAGAACTGTGCCTTCCCTATTACGAGTGGATTCGTTTTCCGCCATACATTGTCTTTTGTCGATCGTTCACTCTACGTTACGCCAGGATTTAGTGGAAGATGGACATGGATACTTCTTAACTACATGCCATGCTAGAGGCTTTCAAAATTCATTCTAAGAGCCCAAAAATAAATCGGCGAGATGAATGCCTTAAAGCCATTATCGAAGTGGCTCCGTTTTTAGCCTCTGACCTAGGCCAGTATGGTCGTCCGATTCGGACAGGAACTCGCCGTCCTCTATAAACCATAGTTTCTGATATGTTTTGGCACAATTTGAAGCGCCATCTGGTGGTCAGTGGGTCCATCCATCGCTGTGGATAAGGTCCGCCTGTCATTTTATCTCTTATTTCTATGGACGCAGAGGCTCATTCTTGACGAGAACAGTGCATCAGTGTTACCCCCACGGTCGCTCTTCTTCAACCATTATTCTTTCTATATCCAGGGCCATTTTGAATTCCTCAAAAATAGACTAGCTTAGCCAACTCTTTGATATGCTTTTCTCACGATATCCTTCTTTTTTCAGTTCTTTAAAGCATCACTTTTTCTTACACCATTACCTACACGACAACACTGAAAATGCTTTCGTGAAATGTATCGCATGAAAAGTTGAAGAGTATTTTACCACAGCGCTTTAGGAAGCCCATTCTCTGTTGTACTCACACTATATGCGGAAATGTCCGAATTTTGTACTGTATTCACACTTTATTCGAAGAAGACGTTCGAACGGAAATCCTGAAAGGAATATTCGCAATCCCCCTGGCTCTCAAAATTGAAACGGCTACGGAACGTGTTGCTAACGACCACTGTCGACCACCAGTCAAGGACGACAACACCTGAGGAATGGTATAGAGAGATCTTTCTTCTTCTATCAAGTGTCTTGCTGTTCTTGCCGCACTTTGCGTGCTTTTCCTGTACATACGCTTTCTGCTGCTTCCTTTGCAACAATATATCTTCTGAATGCGATAGTAATTTAAATATTTTGTTTTAGTTCAGTGAATTCCTCAAAAATATTTGCTTAAGGTTTCTCTGGATCGAAAACGTAAAGGCATTATATGAGCTAATTTAGGCGTTAATCAATGTTTCTCGTATGCGGCACACATTCTAGGTTTTGGCAACCTTGCAAAAGGCAAGAGGCATGGAATTGTATTCAGCCCTTCGATCGCTTGAATGGCTAGCCGATGTACAGGTGTTAGCGTTCCATCTTTCTCGGACAAGTACCAGTTCTTTGACCACAAGGGATGGAAATAGCGTTGGCTTGGGAGTGCACTGAATAATCCATCGCACTGTCATAATTCACGAAATCATGTGATAATTTCTGTGTCACACTCATCTAACGAAGAAGACCAACGAAGTGACCGTGGAGATTCTCAAAGCGACTACATATTTAGGAGTGTAGGGCGTTGTCTGAGAAGCACCGTAGTGGTTTCCGTGCGGAGCTCTTACAAAGGTTCGATCTCCCATGGAACTTCACGGTTTCGACCTCCCATGAAACTTCAAGTTAAGACCAGGATCGTTAGAAGTAGCTCGGAATGTTGATAACGAAAATGGGAGTCGAAATTGCAAAATGAAACTCTTGAGCGAGCTATGACCTACCGAAGTTGGGTACCTGACCACAGGCTGGCCGTGCGGAAGAGCCGGCGCAAGAACGATGAGTAGTAGGAGTTCCGTAAGAGTACACCGCTAGCTGGGGCGGTGGAGCAGAGGTAGCGCTCCCGCTCGTCACGTGTGACGTCATTGGTTCGATGTCCATTGCTGCCGGTTTTTTTTTGCACATCATGATTTGTCTTCGAAATGATCTTTTATTCTAAATTATGAAACTTGCCTGATTAAATAGTAGGGCAGACTATCCTACACGTTTGTAAACATGCAAAAAACTGCTATGGTGACATTGTTGCTCACTATTCTGCACAACTAGAGTCCAATCTTATGTTGAACAACTGGAAGTGTTTCTAACAACCGATATAAAACAGTTGAGCATACCTAGTTGACAGTTCCCGCGTGGTGTCAGGGTGAACAACATTCTCGAGGGTGGCGCTTGAGTTTTCTTCGCCCTCGTCATCGCAATGGTCCCAAGCGGACTCTTTATCAGTAGACATATCTAATCCCAAACTTTCATCCGTTTCGACATCAACTGAAGCTGCAGCATCGCCACGTAGAATATCTGTGACCCTTCTAGCGATCTTCTCCTCACGAATTGGTGCATCGTTGTTGTATGGCACCCCAAATTCAGCGAGAAGAATGGACACCACCTTTGCTAGTGGAAAGATCGTAGTGAGTGAAGAAAAAGCAGTGGAATAACGATATTTTGGTCTTTTTTATCGTACATACATTATTCCGCTTACTTTTCTGCTTCACACATTTTTGCTGCTTTGTTCTATGAATGCCAAGGTTGTTAGAAACATCTCCATTTATTCGATATAAGATTTGATTTTTTTTACAAACATGTATGATAGTTTTCCGGCTCTTTAAGCAATCACGTGTCATAATTTAGAATAGAAGGTCATTTCGAAGACTAATCAGGATGTGCAAAAAACCGGCAGCAAAGGGGAGCGAACCAACGACGCCGCACGTGACGATCAGGAACTCTATCTCTGCTCCTCCGCCTCGACTGGAGGCGTACTCTTACTACGCCATAGCACTAACTTGTTCATCGGCTGGCCAGCGCAAGTCCTCGGAAAAGCCAAATACGAGTTCGAATCGCCTGTACATACGACGTCCTTGGAAGAGAGAATGAAGAATGCGTGGAGTATACCAAAAGGCATTGAATATCGCCGTTTATCCTTAACCGTCTTTTAAAGGCTTCGGGAAAAGTCAGTGCCTGTATTTCAAAAGTATACATTTCGCTTCACTACGCTTCGTAAAATTTCGTTCTATAGAGAGCTGAACGTTCTCAAAATACGAAACTATTTTGATTAACTAACTTATTAATAATTGTATTCTGCTCCAAAGTTTCTACGAATTTTCGGTACATGTCGGAAATGCGCACCGCATTAAGATGTAGAAGAGCCAATCATAACCAGCAGAGTACCGATCGAGCACATGTCACCATGTGACGGCACCTTGCGCAAACACCCCTCTGAAGGGAACGCCCATTCGGGGCGACGTGATTGGCTAGCGATTTCCTATTTTCCACTGCGCTACGACTTCCGACATGTACCGAGTTTTCATTTAGAAAACGCGGTTACCTTTAAAAGAAGTCGCCTGATTTTTTTCGGCGACTGTTTTTATAGCGTTTCATGAGTCGAACAACATACAGTCCCCTCCCATTATAACGGCTCCGGATAAGATGCGACTCTCGATATAAAGTAGATTTTCTCCGGCACCGGCCAGCTTACATACCTTTACGCCAGTACAAATCAACTCCGCTTAAGACGCGTCGTATACAACGCTACTCCCGTGAAAGCGCGGTTTTGAGAGGAAACCTGCGTTCATAACGCGACCAAGGCGCACTTCCGGTCCCACACAGAAATTGAAGGTGAGCAAGATGCTGACTGCGTTTGTGAATAGAACCCCACTTCGATTGCCTCGTTCATAGTGAGAAAAAGCACCTGTGCGACAATGAGTCGGATGCACATCTACGTTTTTCTCGCATGCGTGGCCCACAAGTGTTCATAGTCGGCAATGAGTCGAGCGCAGTGAATGGGACAGTGCCGGTAGTCGTTAGAGGTTGCCATATGTTGAGAGATTTTCTGTATCGGAAACAAGAAAAGATGCGGAGTAACACTCAGATTTAAAACAATTCCTCCACAGTTTGTTTTGAGCTTAGATCAGCTGGTATAGAGGTTATATAGTGTCGGAAAAGGTTTGTTGAGGTCAGAACTCTCGGTCTGGTCTTCTGCCATACTGGTCTTCTGCCTGCATCCTCTGCTATTCAGGCAGGATTACAGCAACAGCGCAGTTCAGTTGCACTAAACATTACCAAATCACAGAAGAGTGCTGATAATCCATTTACAACGAAGACATCGCTGATAGGGTGCGCTGTTTATCAGCGCTGATAGTATAATGGACTAGCACCCCCTCCAGAAGGCAAGTAGTGCGGGTTCGAGTCCTGCTTGGTGCGAGAATTTTGATCCCAAACGATCTTGCACCCTCAGTTTGCTTAGTTTTTAAATTTATTTTTGTTGTTGACCATGTTTAACATACGTCTGGTACTTGTAATTCCACATCTGTTCTCATCTGTTCACATCTGTTATAGCTATGCACATTACAGAAAGTATCTCCAACGAAGGGCACCAATAGTATCCTAAAGTTGTTTTTTGTCTTCACACTCTTCTCATGGCCACATAGTTCATCGCTATGGCCATATTTAGTTATTATATGTGATTTTAGATAAATCTGTGCGTGAAATGGTGTAAAAAGGTCAGCTCCGGGTAGAATGCAACTCCCGTTATAACGCGGATTTTCCCCGGTCCCTTCAAACGCGTTATAACGAGAGGGGACTGTAGTAACAGTAGATATAAGTGTCTCTAGAATTTATCTCTTCTCTTCGATGGCGCCTGTGCTTCTACTTCTTACTTCTTGCACGTGAATCTCTCATCTTTTGAAGGGCTCTGCAGTATGATGTTTTACTATTTCTTTTTGGTTGGATGTAAAATTTCTAAATAAAAAATTGAGTGCTAATGTACCATTCTTATTCTTAGTATTGAACACCGTAAGTCAATCCATCTGACCAAGAGAAAGTAAGCGAGAATGGGAACAAGTACTTCCAACAAAAATGAAGACGGATTTGAAGACAGCTTCTCATAAAAATCATTGAATAGTGAAGCAGAAAGAATGGTGAACTTCAAGGAGAAACCTCTGAAAAATCACGGATGTCTGCCAGCCACAGATAGACATCGAAACGCAGCCGCAGTTTGACTCCAAACTTCGCAGTTAAAAAATTGGAGTTTTCTCAGGAGAGGATGAGCATCACCTAGCAAGCGATCACTTTGTCCTTCTGGGCTTATCGATCGTCTTCCTGATGGCAACTTTTTGGACGAAAATCGAAAATTCTTAGCAGCTCCCAGCTCTTCATCGGGAACACACCCTTCAACGGGGACATCCTACGGTACGCAGGTGCTGACTATTTTTCAATCTCCCAACAGCGGCTTCATCTCGTCGACACGGATTCTACGGCTGGAAATCATTCCTCCACATATGCAGTTACGTGTAATGGAGCTTTTCAAGACCACGCAGCTCCGTCAGGAGTTCTTAAGCTTTCTTAGCGTTGAAGTGAGGTTTATAAGATCGTCAGCGCTTCTCAAAGAAGGCACAGTCAGGAAGTAATCGGCAGCAGTAAATGCACTGTGAACAAAACAAGCTCGAACTTGGCTGATGGGAGGCTTGCACGACCATACAAATAAAGGCCAGTGATACTGCTGCACCTTTAAGGGTTTATCCACCTTCTTATTCAGTTCGGGTACTAATGGGATCAATATTGATTATTGAAGACCGACAGCTACGGCTACACATACCAGCGGTGAAAAAACCCTTCCTAAAGGAAAGAACCTAGAAAATCTGAAAGGTCCAAGCGTTTGCATACTGACGACCAAATTTATAATCCCCTTCATTGCTCGGAAACCCAGACACGTTTTTGAGCCGATTTTGGAGTGGCTTCTTCAACGACTTTCGGCTGCTTATCGGGTTTCTGCTTATTCACGCCCTGGAGTAACTTTTATCAGGAAGCAAAATCTGATGCCGATGTTACAGAGCCAGCGACTCGCTCTAGGGAACAGATAGTCAATTAACTAGACGGTTACTGGCTGTCCGTGCAGGTCTCCTCGCATAGGTTCGGGCAAGAACCCGTTATGTACGGTACTTTGATAGCCCCTTATTACCGTAACCTTACTTTACTTCCTACTTCACTGAAATCCGTATCTTCGCCAAGCTCTTACCAAGAATGGATTATCCACGACGATGGATACCACAATCATGCCTTGCGACTCTCTGAAATCAGAAGAGAGGTTGTCGTAGTTGGTGAATTTTCTTTCAAATGGTGCTTCAGCGGGCGGAACAAGTGGTAGTCGGAGGGGGCGAGGTCCGGGGAATACGGCGGATGGGCAACCGTCTCCCAGCCGAGCGTCGCCAACTTCTGCTGGGTCTCCTTCGCCACGTGGAGGCGCGCGTTGTCGTGCAGCAGGTGGACCGAGGCCCGTCGGGGACGCTTTTCTCGGATGGCGGCGGCTAGTTTCTCGAGCTGATCGGTGTAGATGGAGGCGGTGACCGTCCTGCCTTGCGGGAGCAGCTCGAAGTACAGCATGCCCTTGGCGTCCCACCAGCAGCAGAGCATGATCTTCAGCGGGTGTTCCTTGTCCTCGAGGCTCGTGTCGCCGCTCTCGAAACGATTGAACCAGCGCCTGACTGTGCGTTGGGACACTGCATCCTCCTTGCACGCACTGCAGATGTTGGCGACCGCGGTGCCCGTGTCGTTGCCCAGCAGCCACTCGTAGTACACGAACGTACGAATTCGCCCTTGGTCCATCTTAGCTTGTACTGGTAGCTAGACGCGGCGACTGCACCTTATATACCCCTAGCGTGGAACTCTGGAGAACCTTCTAGAAGGTTTTTACACTTGCCTGATGTTATAACACTTCTAAAGAAAATTATAGAATTTTGAAAATTTTCGGACAGGAATTATTGGACAGCCTGGTATAAGAAAGCGATAAATTTCGTGTCTTTACCGACAGCGGGTTTACCCGGCTCTACCTACCGGCTTACAGGGTACTCGAAATAGGTGGAAGTGTTCTAAGGTGCGAAAAGAGAGCCGATGAAACAGAACTGAGAAACAAGGAAGGAATAACCAGGAGCCACCTGGAGCACTGCCAACAAAACCTGCTGGCGATCACCGCGAGATTGTAACGGCCTTCAAGACGACCGGTGTCGGTAGCGAAAAGCCAAATTCGTTTCAGTTTCTTTGAGCGATTTTCGAATGAAAATAGAACGCTCTGTCTCGTTTTTAGCAAAATCTTTCGTCAGGTATTCATCCCCGTTCGAAGCGCCTCTTCTGTGACTGTATGTAAGTTCCGGATTTTTTTTGGGGATCTGCTGTGGTGTTCTTCAGGCACCTGGATGGCTTTCGTAGTCTTCAGATCAGCATCGACACTGTATAAGGCGAGAAACTACGACAATTTGCAACCGATTGGACGTCCAAAAGGGTGTTTATGGAAACAAAGGAGTGCGTATCCAAAGCCGCATCAACCGCCTAAATGCCCACCGTCTTACTACCATATACCTAATGCCTTTCCCAAGGGTAGCCAAACTACCTACCTTCGAAGACAGCTTACGAACAATGGAGCTGTGATTTGAAGAACGATGGCTGTTCAGGACATGACTACAATCACCTGGACTCTTTGCGAAGAATACTGAGGACGAGGATCGAAAATTGGGGCGTGAGATGAAGGAGAAGAAAGACTTCCATCTAGATGGTGAAGCCTTAATAAACGAAGGACTTTAGTGCAGATTATGTAAAGGAGCAATAGAATTCCAAAACAAAGTCTCTGTGGACAAGGGAGGAGGTCTTTTGCCTTAGAAGCATCCATTACATATTGCGATGGCCATCTCTCGGACAGTCGCAACACGCTACATCGCTTTTCATTCCGTTCTTTCTTTCTCTTTCAGGAAAATATTTATTGAGGACCAGAATCGATATAAAATTCACTGCTTTAGGTTGAATTACAGCTGCTTTCTTAAGCAGTATCGTCTCCTCATTGTAAGCTGACGTATCGTTTCACCAATCTACTTCCAACTGGTGTCTCCATAGGAAAACGAAAACGGAGAGTGGAGAGGAGCCAAGAAGTTGAGGGTGAGTCCGATTTAAAGTATGGTGCGAGTATTATTATCGAATGTATAAAAATATACACAATTCCTTAGGTGAAACTGCACACTGTTCACATTAAATTGAATATTTTTCAAGGCAAATTGGACACACTTCTGATTGTAAGAAAGCCTAGCGCTTTTTTAGGTAAACTGACCATCTTTCTAACAAAAGCGAGCTCCTTCTACATTAAAATAAGGACTCTACAAAAAGGTTAGAAAATTTTTTTCGTCGAGAAAATTTTTCAGTATGATTTTTTGCAGTTTTAATTCACCCCAACAAGTGATCAAATTGCTTGAAATTTAACAAAATTCTAAAACAAGCTAAAAAAATAATGGTCCAATATTTTATGGAGCAGGAAAGTGCCACTTTTACTCCAAAGTGCCAAAAAGAAGTGGTTGTGCCAAGCTCTCTTTCAACACAGAGCGATTTTTATCCAATTGATAGCAAAGTTTCTGTTTCACACTTGGAGTTTCAGATTTGAAAGCGATAAAACAAAAACATTTGTAAAAAACTTTCTTCACTTTGTTGCTTCATGTATCAGTATTTACAGTGCAAATTCGATTCGGTTATTCTTTAAAACAAAAATTAATTTATTATCTTCCCATAACAAGAAATTCATTTAGTTATTTAATATTACTCGTTCGAGCAGCTGAATTAAAACGTTTCAGAAAAGTTATATCAATTTTTTCTCAAACGAAGAATGTTTCAATCATCTTCAAGAGCTTTCTAAGAAGCTCGCTTCGATTAGAAAAACGTTTCGCAAAGCGTCAAGGTGGGTTTGACGCTTAAAGCACGTGCTGGCTGGCATAAAAATGGAATACAATACCGCTAAAATTCTTTGCAAAAAAGACGCTTTGCGGCGGATGCGTTAATCTGTCACAAAGCGTCGCATTGCCATAACTCTTTTCAAAATTATTTGTTTAGAAGACGTTTGACGTTGACGTGCGGTCAAACAGCGCCGGTGGTGTAAGGCGAACATCGCTGCCCGGAAAGCAGAAGATGCGGGTTCGAGTCCCGCCTGGCGCAAGAGTTTTGATCGCAACCAAACGTCCTGTAACAACATATAGCCTCTCTACCAGCCGCTCCAGGCTTAAGCAAATGTGTTAGGCCCTTGTCATACCATCGCTCACCCCTAGCGACGCCTAATGATGTGCTCCCATATCGATCGGGCGGCGCAATGGAATCGATATGGGTGCATATCATTAGGGATCGCTCGGGGTGAGCGATGGTATGACAAAGGCCTTAGAATATTTGTTTAAAATCTTATTAACACCATTAGAAGCCCCGTCTCATTTTCTATCAAGCGATCTAAACATCGTCTAACACAATTGCACAGTGACCTAGTTATAAAGCATTTGCTTCCCTGGCTAAGTTAATTGATTACTGATCCCTCCGAGATCCCCATTTTCATGTCCTTAAGGCTTTTCGTTGATGAGATTCATCGCAACTCAAAAGCACTCTATTGTTTTAACAGACCTGTATTTGTTACGCATCAAGTGTTATTGTGGTACTAAATAGTGCCAAGTTTGAATACCATAGGCCCGATTTCGGATAAGCGTAGACGCGCGGAAACCTAAGATTCAGTTAAGAATTAGCCAATTAGTAGCCTGCTACAGAAGACAGTATTCTACTATTCCATTGGGCCCGATTTCAGATAAGCGCAAACGCGCGGAAACCTAAGATTCAGTTAAGAATTACCCGACTAGTAGCTTGCTACAGAAGACGGTATTCTACTATTCCATTGTGAGAACGATGGTCTTTATAAAGCGTGCAAAATGGCTTTGAGAGACTGATTTTGACTAGATTTGACTAGATTTTCTTTTTTCCAACAAGGGATTGGTCCAATCTCAATATGCGGCGTAGAATTTCTCCTATTTTTGAACTTTGTTGCTCCTGTACAGGATAAGTACGAAAGCCGTGTTTTTTGTGGTCTACAGTAGACCACAAGCACATTTGAACTGAAGAAGATCGAAAAGATTTTGGCCGTACGAGTGGATTTCTATGCGGACAAAATTTGACGAAGACAACAGAAAATTTTGTTTCAGTCGATTACCTCTTTGTGGATGTGTTCATTCGAAAAATCAACTGGACAGCATTTCTCAGCTCGTTGCGTGCTTTCCACAGATGTAATGTTGTCCGTATTCAAACTGAAAACCATTTTCACCTCTTCGGCCGCCGAAACAAGTTTGGGGCTTCAGCCCGAGTGCGGACATGGCGGCGGGCCGCTCGCTGCCCGTGAGACTTCCCGCGGCACTCCACATGTCGTATTTCGCCTATGTACAGTATTCACACTTCCTGCGGCGCGGTATGCGACGCAATGCGACGCTCTGTGACGGATTAAGGCCCTTTCAGACCGGCACAGTGGCGGCGGCGGCCGCCGCGGACCAATGGTCTAGCATGGAAGGCGGCGGCGATGACGTGCCCGAGCGGCGGCCACGGCGGTGGTGGGGTTTTCAGACCCGCAGCGGCCAAGTCGCCGCGGCCACGCCCCGCCACGCCCACGGCGGCGCCGCCGCCTTGGCCGCAGCCCGAAATGACTGGGGTCATTTTTTGAAGGGCGGCGAGAGCGACGGCTCATCGAGACGTGGAGTGTGCTGCGCTGTGTGCACACTGCGGACACCGCGCGGCTCCACGCCAGCCGAGGGAAATCGGCGTCATCGAAGGTCATCCTCTCCTCTTTGCTCCGTTGCGAGACCGCTGCGCGCACGCGCGCCCCAAACGGAATTAGCCTGGCGGTGGCCGCCGCCACCCCTAGGCGGCGAGAAAGGACACCGCCCCTCCACCTGCCGCTGGAGCGGCAATAAATGCCGAGATTTCTTGAAATGTCTTATGTTGGGTCTTTCAAGTATGATGGATTGTTTTTATTGTAGAGAGTCCCTAAAAAGTTGAGGGGATGTTCGGCTTCACCAAAAATTCAAGTGGAGTTACAATAATGATGAGCCCTGTCGCTCTTCTCACTAACGGTACAGAATCGGGCCACGTCTTGGACGCACGGATTGTTGCTGAACAATCGATATCCAATCGGCGGACGTTCGATGGATTAAAGCCCCTTTCAGACCGGCACAGTGGCGGCGGTTTGGGTCATTATTAGGTTGTTGCGTATGAACTGAACGACTTTGCTACCTGAACAGAATTTCGGCGTTGACGGCGGCACTATCAGTCGGCACTTAAATGCGATCGGAAAAGTAAAAAAATTCGATAAACGGATCCCGTACGGACTGACCGCCGAGCAGATGCTGACGTGCCACGACACCTGCGTTTCGTTAAGGGAGCCTTTTTTGAACTGGATCGCGATATGAGATGATTGAAAAACAGCCGGCTTTGGTCTTTCGAAGAGGCCCAATCCTACTGCTTGAAAACACGCGTCCGCATGTTTCAAAAATCGTTGTTAAGAAACTGGATGAATTGGGATACGGAACTCTGTCACATCCAGCATATTCACCAGATCTGTATTTGTAATTTTGCTCCTTACGATTAACAAAATTATGAAAAAAAAAAGTTTTCAGTCAACATCGGCTACAGCACTGAAAACGATCTTTGGCCACATCGTAATTATAAGCGCTGTTGTTTTGGTGGAAGGGAACGTACCATAACTTTCCATAACATAAATCTAGGATATTTCTTGTATGAAGGTAGAAAATAATGCAGAGTCACTCCAGATGAAAAGATGAATTTATGACGAATTTCAAATCATATATAAGACGAATATTAAAATTCTTGGATAGAGAGTATACTTATGTTCGAATGACACATTCGAGCATAGGTATTCGAGTGATTTTTATTCAATACTCGATTTCGTATATTCGAATAATCGCGTTTTTCGCATGTGTTCGAATTCGAGTTATTAGAACATAGAGTAGAAACGTATTCGATTTGGAGTGCTCGAAAATTTTTGGTATTCGTAACCGTTCGAATATTCAAATTTCTATGGAAATCAAGATTATTAGATTTTTCTCGAAAGTGTCATTCGAATGCCAACGAGAATTTGTGTAAAGAGCTTGTTAGATTTGTTAGATTTACATTGAAGAGGCTTGTTAGATTTCTCGGGTGATCTCCAAAACGGTTCTGTCTTCAAATCAAAGCCCTGGTGCTATAGTGGCTTGGTGTCAGGATACTGAGTGCCTTTTTTAGTCACTTCCGAAAAGCCTTTCTGTCAAAAGGGAGAACTACCACAACGTGTCACAATGTTGAACGGCAAATTTTTTTTCCACACAGAATCGCTGCAATAGAGTATGACCCAACAGGGACGCCTAATCGTCATCGACAAAAAAAATATTAAATGATTCCCTGATCCATCTCTGACACGCCTTCTGATTTACATCTCAGCGTTTCTGAATAAAGGCGCGCGTTGGAAATTTTGTAACGGTTTGAACGGTTTGTAACGGTTTCTGATTCACAACGCGCACAAGATACTTTCGAAACATCGGTAATATTGATCAGTTATGATCGAAAACGCCTCCTGCTTTGAAGCCTTTCCGTCGGCAGTCATATTCACGTGACTCCCACCCCGATCGGTTAACACTGAGAGAAAACCGATCACCAATAAAAAGATCGGTAAAATCGATCGATATTGATTGTTTGATCGATCTGTGACACTTTTCCGAATTTCAGCTCTCGCTGGAGACGTCTGAATATTTTCCGGTGTTCTGTGCATCTTCTTCCCCTTCTTCTTCTTCCTCTCCTTCTTCTTCAGCGTTTTCATTGCGGTGTCTCTCTACTGGAATCCGCACTCGGTCCAAACGCGTAACTCCGGCCGTCCACTGAAGGATCTTCGTTCCCATTACGCTGAGGCGCCTCTAATTCCTTTAGAAAGGGCCAGCCTCACCTCGTAAATTGCCACAGGTCGGACGACTGCTCTGTCGATCTTTGACTTAAACCATTTATCTATTCATATGGGGGATTATTGGACGCTTACAACGTATGCGTGAACATGTAGTAATATAAACACAATAAGCAAAACAAATGTAAATATCTTGAGCACTTTCAGATTCGGATTTCTTATCCAACGTCCGGGAAGCCAGTTTTTTGAAGGCCTTTAATTGAAGGGATAGTCCGCCTTTGGCGATAAAATGGTTAAGCAGAGGAATAACTCTTTGGCAGAAGAACGTTGACCTTACATCTGATTCAGCAAGAGAACTCTTAAGTTTTAGAGGACCACAAGAGGACCTAGTACGTCAAGGCAAAAATTTAAAGAAGGTTGCAGAGTTGATACTTGTTCTTCCAGTGGTAATTTTGAACGCCATTACTAAATCATTCCTCTGTCTTCTGCTCCCTAAGCTAGGCAAACGAACATTTTGCGCCTAACCAAACCACAAGGCATATAACGGTAGCTGAAACCAAAACAACGTGCCACTTATCTTCAAGAAATTTGTTTTGTATCTTTTCAAGGAGCCTTATGTCCTTTTTCAAATGTGGGTTAAAAGTAGCAGTGCTACACTCAACTATAGGGCGGACAGTTTTTTTAAAGTTTTGTACGCCTTGATCAAAACGGACGAGTCCGCTGTTCTAAGAGCCTCAAGAAGTTTATATGTACGAGAAAAAGCTTTGGTGAAAATATTTCTGATATGACGATCAAAGCAAAGTCTATTATTATCAAAGAAAAAACTTAAATCACGCACTTCACTTACGCAGTCCAATTTGAAGCCGTCAACGTAGTATGCTGCACCTATTTCCTTCCCTATTGTAAGCACGTGTGACTTATGAGGCGCGAGAGGTAGACCCGAGGTTAGTTAGTGACCAACTACTGACCACATCGATAGCTTCTTGAAGGCGAATAATATCCTCATGGTTCTCAATGGTATTGTAGATCTTTAGATCGTCGGCGTACATCTGACAAGTAACGCCAGATGAGAAAAGCATAGTAGGAAGATCAGAAGAATAGACTAAAAACAACAATGATGAAGGACACCTCCTTGAGGAAATCCACTAACACTAAGATTTGCCTTAGAGAAGCAATCACCCACTCGCCTTTCTGGTATTTTCTTGTCGCAGACCACTCCCGTCAAAGAGCGCCATTTGAACCACGCTGCATTCACTCGTAAGTCAGTTTAAACGAGTAGACCGCCATCGGACGCGATTGTTGTTCCCAAGTAGTTGAATACCGAAATACGTGGCTGCTCAATGCCGTTTCCCTTAACACGTTGACGACCGCGTGACCTGATGTCGGGCCACACCCTTTCGGCACCGTGGGACCGTGTGACACGATGTCAGGCCACAGCCTTATAATTTATTTTTCTAGTTTTATTCAGATCTTTCCAAGGAACTTTTTTGTGTTATGTGCACTGCATCTTTAGACATTTTTGTAAGGAAGCGTGGTCTCCAAAAACAATTTTCGGTTACTGATTTATTGATCTCGTCGGCTAATGGCTTCAATTAACAATTCGTCATTGAAAAGTAATCGATAATAATCGATCGGCCTAACGCAGCCGAACACATCATCATGAAAGCCGGACTCCGTCGCAAAGTTCCGGCAAGTAGGCGCTTCAGAATCGCTCTTCCAAACTTCCTTATCCTCATTTTCTTCTCCGGATTCTATTACTTCACTTTCAGAGCCATCATCATCGGGGGTCGAGCGTTCTATCCCCTCGTCCCCCTGGCCCGCCCACCCCCCCCCCAACCCCCTGGGCTTGCTCGAGAGTCTAGTGGCTGCCTTGCGAGATAGTGGAGACGCAGACAATTGCCACGCCTCTGTTTAAAGGGCGGGGGATAGAACGCCACTCCGCCATAATTATCGTCAGCTGGCGAGCAAGGATATCGGCCTCAGCATCAACGTCGTCCTGACCACCTCGCCATCCTCATCATCGATTTCTACCAAGAGACGAATTTTGCGGTCGCGTTAGACCGTGCGACATGATGTCATGCCACGTTGTCGGCGTTGCAAAAAATCGATTGATCCCACGCGCCAGACACGCGAAAAGGCGCGGTCGTCAACGTGTTAATAGAGCTGGACTCATCTTCGTCGGTCGTCAAATACTCGGCTTCTTTTCATTAAGTTTGAGTCCAAATCTGTCCAAGCGGTCGAACAAAGCTTGTATCTGCAGCTGGAGTTCAGTTCCGCGAGCGAGCATTACATCATCAGCGCAAGCAACGTCCAAGGGACTGGCAGCTGAAGATCAATGATATGGCGTCCACAACGACGATGAAGAGCAGTGGAGCAGACCCTTGATGTACTCCGACAGAGAACGGAAACTCCATCGACGTACCTGCTGGCGCTTGCCCTCTGTTCCTCGGACAAGAGTAGAGTAACCGCACCCGCTCAATAAGCTCTTCGGGAACGACATGCTGTCTTGAAGCATACATATCACTTCACGCGGAATACAATCGAAGGTCTTCTCCAACTGACAACGTCACGAATGCGTCCATCAACAATTCGCTCAAAAATCTTCATGCTATGCGAAAGCAAACGAATTGGACTGCAGCTCGTGCAGTTTGATGGAACGCCCTCCTTCTTCCAAATCGGGTGAAGAACGTCGCTAGCCACTTAGCTGGGTACCAGGATTTCGACTTCCACAAATCAGTCTCCAAGTAATTGCGGCCCATTGCCTTGCCTGGCTTCATCTTCTTTAAAGCTGCCTCTGTCTCCTCAACAGTGATTTTCTGAACGGAGCCGTATAAGGGAGAAGCAGAGGGAATGGCTTGATGGGCAAACTCGCTGGAAGATGACCATTCTCATCATTGATGCCGAAGAGCTTTACAACATAATCGGATGACGGACCTCGGCGAGTGAATAAAGAAATCACTCACCATCGCGCGACTCAAGTTTCATGTTGACCTCATCGTAATGAGCGGCTCTTGTATCGGCCACTACCCTCTTGTCCGATTTCTTCGCTTCCTGATACAAGCGTTTCGTGAAGTTTCTTGAACAGTCAGTCAGTCACCAATTCCAAAAGTGATCGTTTGAAGTGATCTAGAAGCTTACAATGGCTCAAGCAGATTGTGGCTGCTTCAAATGTTTTGTAAACTTTTCGTTTGTTCCTCATGAGCAGGCACTTTACAACACACAAGTACTGCTTCGAGAAAAATTCGTCTTCCAGCTAACAAGGAAACTACAGGCTTCTATAAGTCCTTTGATCCTACTATGTGTAAGTCTCCGCTTTATTTTTACGATGCACAAGGAGGTTTATGAGAGGCCTGTCGATGTTTAATCTCGTCTTTAACTAGGAAGGAATCAGTTATATTTTGCTTCCACTCTTTCTTCTGGGCTTTCATATATAATTTCTATAATGCAGCTTGATTTTCCATTCGAATTCGATTTCGAATATTCAAAAAATCGCGTTCTTCGAATATGTTCGAATTCGATTGTTCAAAAAATCGCGTTCTTCGAATGTATTCGAATTCGAATGCTCGAAAATTTTTGGTATTCGAAACCATTCGAATATTCGAAGTTTTGAAGCATAAGTATAATAGAGAGTTTGCGTTCGCACAGCTACGTCTTTAAAAAAAATAATTCTAGAGGCAAAACAAAATAAATAAATAAAATGTGGGGTTTCGAGATTTTGGTCATCTCGATCTTTTTAGTCGATTGCGGAATGTACCCGGAAATCTCTTGAGGAGATAATGCATCCACAATAACTGCGTACACGTGCGTATAATTCCTGAAGAATACAAGCGTTTATGAGCTTCCAGCACGTTCTTATAAAGGTTTCCAACCAAGGTGGAATTGTTGGTGACAGCGAAAATTCTGGAGTGTTTGAATACGTTGATGTAACCAAATTTTTGGATTGGACTTCAAGGTAAATCACCTCAACGGCGTCGACTGTAAGGTAGCATCCAAAAGTCCAACACGGGAGACCCATAGAACGCTAAATCATTGAGGGTTCTGAAAGCAGGACAAGAGTGTGAGGCTTAATCGGAGGAGAATACGTTTATGTAACCCACGAACACACCCCTCAAGTCAATTATTCCTATAAAATTGTGATCGCCTTTTGTGTTCTCCTCTTGTGTTCTATATGATGGACTGTTACTGTCTATCTCTGCTGGAAGGGTTGCAGCTCAGCGTGTCTTTGAATATTCACACAGTTCATGGGGTTGCAGTTCAGAGTGTCTTGAATATTAGCACAGTCCATGGCGATGTTCGGTCTATAGGCCCCCACACACTTTTGCGGAGAGCGGCGGGCAGCGGACAGCGAAAACAATGAGCCACGCCGCCCCCGCAGTCTTGCCGGCGGCAGCCGGGTCCTACTGCTGCTGTTCGCCTTTCCTGCCTTCAGTCCGCGGTCTGGCCGTTCCGTGCCGCTGCCGATCGCCGCCGGCGGCGAGGTCTGTGTCCCTGCTCTACGGTTAAGGATAGGGCATCGGCGTTGCCGCAGACGTGTGTGGGGCCTTAACAGCCGTATATCTGGACTTTTCAGACTCTGAAAAAGACAAATTTGCCCAAACGATAGTCGGTCAATAAAGCTGGTACTATCTCGGATCTCACAAGGGAAGAGTGTGAGGTGTATGTCTGAACAGATAGTCATATAGGAGGAGTCTCCTGCACGCCCGAAATGCCTCTGCTGGCAGGCGATTCGGAGCGCAGTGGATAGCGTTGTTCGTCCATGAAAGGATGGTCGGGGTTTGGTTTTGCTTCGCTGCTGTATTTTTGCATTTCAACTAGGTGGTTCAGATTTGTGGAGTCCTGACGTCTTCACAATTTCCAGGCGTTTTCTGCGCATTTCTCCCGCTGTATGCTGTGGAGAGTAACTTTCTTGCGATTTGTTTATTATTGACGGGCTTTTAGCCAGAAGGCAGTGAGAAAGGCATTCAACATGCTCTCCTTTCCTTCGACACTCTCTCTATGCCATTATATTAGGCCCTCCTTCATTAAGTATGTTTTCGTCCCACAGATGCTAGATAGCTGTATTCTTAATCTGGACACGTACGGCCTCTCAAATTCGAATGAAGCGAGCTGCGATTCAAGTCACGCTTTCGGACCCTTTCCCGGAGATGAGTCAGAGGTTTGGTGCTGCCCCAGTAGCATGGAAATGGCGCGAAACTCGTCAAAGATATCATGGCCACGTCTTCGGTGTTAAACGACATCGTCCATGACATTGACCTGAACTTTGAGGTGCCTGGAAAGCGGCCCTGAGAAAACCCTAAGCAACGTTTGTTAACCCGACCGCGCGGGTCATTTTCGACCCGCAGTTTTTCTGTCGCGTGGGACCGCGGGCCGATTTTGGCCCGCGGTTATAAAACTGTTCGGTACGGCCTATTTCTCGCTTTTGCCGTAGTTTACGAGTAATCATTAAATATTTTGGATCCTAACAATGCTACTGTGCTGTGGTCCGGCAGTTATTTACTTCTAAGCACTGATAAAATCAAATAATAAGCACCACACACTATTCAAGCTGCACAAAGATCGGCACTATTCACAAACAGCTACTCACATCTTGTAAAAATAGTCATGCAGAGAATAACTAGTCATATTTCTTGTGAAAATTTTGAAAACAGTTTAGACAAAAATATGTCAAACACCTGCTACAACATGTAATCACCTTATTTGCACGATTCGCGGCAAACGTGCGTCCTTTTTCTTCGTAGGCCTTTTACAAAAGCAAATTCATATTCTAAGTTTTGCTTCAAACCTATTCCGGCCTTCTCCAATATGAGAGGGAGCTTTTGGAGAGGGAGCTTCATTCGGAATAGTGTTTTCACGAGATTGCAGCGTCCGTGCGGTCCCAGCGCGCGGTGCCACGCGGCAGACACGCGGTCGTTCCGCGCGGTCGTCAATGGGTTAAATACATTGCATTTCAAACGGTTCCATTTCGTGTTCTCGAGAGCAGGTGTCGCTGTTGGAACATTGACAAATAGTTTAAATCAAAGTTAGAAGCTCAGTTCTGTAAAATTGGGCGGTGTTCTGAAGAGTATCCTCCTAATGCTCCTTCGTCTTAAAAAGGCTGGCGAAGACGACAAGGAAAAAGCGCATCTATTTGCAAGAGGAGGAACGTATAGGTGAAAGTCAGCATAACACATGTCGCCTTTAGACGCTAAGATTATGACGGGTACCACAACCATAGGCACGCCATAGCTCCACACTATGAGCTGTGCTGGATGTTATAGGTTTCCTTATTTGTAGGTCTTTTCCTGCCCTACCACCAAGTGATTTGCTTTCGAAACCCTGAACCCATGCGAGGTTTACTTAAGAGCGGACGTTCCGGTCCCCGCTTCCCTCTCCCATCCCTCACCAGCCGACGACTGCGCTACAGGAGCTCACACGCACACATGAAATTCAGATAGTGTTCGATTCCAATTTTGATTAACAAGTGTGACGCAACGTCAAGACCTTTGCTAGAACATTTACAAGTGTGAAAGACAGCATTAAGCGTCTTTATTAAATTGACTGTGAGGTGTTGGACTATTTGCAGAATCCACAAGATTTGGCGCATGTACTTCTCTTGAGGGTCTCGGAAAAGACAGGGTTAGTGCAGTAGTCACGAAGTCTATTGATTGGACACCTGGAAAAGCATTTGATAACAAAAAACATGAAAAATTGGAACCCAAGAAGCTTACCAAGGTCGATCCATACAAGACGAGGAACTGGTGGACACTAAAGGCTGTGGACGAGCAGGTGGGAGACCGGAGGAGACTGTAATTCAAACGATGATGAATCACAAACTTTTCTCAGAAAGCGTCAGGCGTGCTACCAATGCGGTATTCCAAGATCGTTTGTGTCTCATAAATTCTGTTGTACGTTATAACCGGAACTAGATTGGAATCAGAAATTAGAGATACACCGGCGTCTTCTTCGGAGCAGAACCTGAACTAAGCGCGTTGGAGCACACTGTCTTGTTAACTGCATAGAAATCGCGTTCGCATCATCACTAGCCTGTAACCAGTAAGCTTCTGGTCTTTGTGTGTCTTAATTTCCACCGCCGCGTACGTGCACCCATCAACGGACACTCCTTTTGAAAAACTCTTGATCTTCACTTCAATTCTTGAGCCAACAGGTGCCTTAAGTTTCTTGTAAATAACAAGGATAGCCTGATTTCTAACTGATCAGTGAGTTTGTATAAGCAATTGTGTCCAGAATGCCTTCAAACGCACCTTAATCCAATAATTGCAGAACATGAAGTCTTCTCTGGGACTCATGCCAGCGAGCTTGTTGCCGAGTCTGTCAGTCAATGTTTGAGGCTGAGTCTTTGCCTCGAGCTCGGCACCGCATCCTGGAGGCTGAAGCGAGAGATCATCATCTTCATCCGGCACGAAGAGTAGTGAGATTGCTTATGTAGCCAATGAACATACTCGACGATCGCAGAAGGGGCCTCCGTATCCGCTTGGACATACGCATTTGGTACAGTCGCGAGGATTTAGGAATCCCCCATTTTTACACATATTACTTCGCCCAGCACATTTCTCTGGAAAAGAGGAAAGTTTGATCCCAGGAGTGTAATTGGAGTTTGCAGCTGGAATCCTTCACGTACTCATGCACTCGTAGTGAGTGTTCAGCATGAGCTTTTCGTAGAATGAAATTATAGGCGATCCAAGAGTTTCCGCGTAAGACGAGTCATGAGGGAGCATGGAAGGTTTTCCGTTGTAAGTCGCACTGAAATCAGGTAGATTGTTGTGTGATCTGCCACCTGAGCAAATGCAACAATTGCTTTCTAAATTCGAACCTCATTGCCCCGTAATGCATGATACTGCCAGGGTCATAAGTTATGCCATAATTATCGTTCGTGAACGTGGTTTGCTTCGTGAATTGGCTCACCCAATCTGGCTGAAAGAATCACCTAGCGAGATTATGTGGAAAAGCAACTGTGAGCAACAACACACTTTAATGTTTGCCACGTTGACAGTTATGAACTGGTCACGATCATATCGGGACTGCGTGTGGTAAAGACCGAGTGCATGACCTAGCTCATGCGCGGCCGTTCCCACCTAAAAACGTTGGTCATTTTTCTCGTCGACAATACTTTTCGATGTAAACTTCTAAACTCTTACCGACTCACAACCTTGACCAAGGGAAAGGTCCTGTACCTCTCCTCCTGTTCTGCCTACATATGACCAACATCCATCCTCCATAAAGACTCGTATTTTGTTGGGCGCTGCAACAAGAGCCGTTTATTACTCTACTCGCAGTGGCCGCTTTATTTTAGTATACCAGTTGAGCTCTCGTAGAAGTCAATGCAGGTGTCCTTTCGCCACTCCTCAGTAGCCTTTCTGAAGACGCTTCTAACCAGAGGACCTAAATTTCATAGGACACTGCCTATAGGCTCGGCTGAGCTGAGATGACTAATGCGTTGGTTTCGAACTGACTTGCATTCGAATCGAAAAAGTAGTACACTCCACTCTGCCATGTAGTTCTCGGATAGTTTTTGTCCCTGAAAGCTTGCCGCTTTGCACGGCTGCTGGCCTCCTCCTCGATATCGGCCGTGATCTCATCAGCTTGGGTTCTTCAAAGAAGGTATTATTAGAGCTGAGAACCTGCTATAGCAAACCAATCTCGCAGACGTACTGTGTAAGAACAATGTCGCCTTGGTAGAGGAGTTCTGAAACGTTCTTGTTGAGGTTGATTTCTTCAATAGAGTCTCCTACGGCTTGAATACGGTCTTTCTTGATATTAAGCAATCGCTAAAATTGAATTAAATAAACCTATTCTTTCCTCCGGATAGCTGCAAATCGATACCTTCATTTTTTCCTCAAACGCCGCTTTCGCCTCGGGAGATAGTGTGAGCTTGTCGATAAGCTTCTTCTTCATTCCGTCGAATTTTTCTCGAATTTGAAGAATGCTGGTATTGTTCAAAATCTGAATCACCACAAACGGCTTTTGCAAAATCCTGCCAACTCGGAAATTAACGTATAATAAAGCGAATTACGTTTTTGAACTTTCGGAAGGCATCTTTTAGTTTGCTTCCGAGAGATCCATTCTCAAAAATCTCCTTGACTTTTCCTCTCGCTGAGTCAAGCACACCGGCATTAGTGACTGCGATGAGAAGCAGCACAAGCAGTGCTAGCCTCATGCTGAAGTATGATTGTTATTTCAGAAAAACAAAGAGAATCGTAGGCTAGTAATTGCTGATTCGATATCGCACGCACACCTATCCTCCTTTTATTCTGTAGTTTTCGACATTGAGGTTGACATATGAGCCTCGACATTTGGTAAAACAGCTGTTGCAACGTCGTCATAGCTCTCTTTTGCGGTTAGCAATGATTTCGCAATGAATGTAAATGCCGTTGACCAATGACTTCAGCCTATCTCGATTGAGAGAGTCTCGGCCAAAGAACGCTCTGGCTCTGGTTATAGCATAAGATGCGTTTCGGATTTCGCGCTACCAAGCGAACACTAAGGGTGGTACCACGTTTGGTGATTAGCCAAACAGCGGGTCGGCGCGCCGGAGCGCCTGAGGTCTCAAAGCGGGCGCGCTGTGAGTCAGCATTGGCGCGCTAATTAGCGCGGGATTCCAATGCTGACCCGGCGCTTGCGTAGTAGTGCTGAAATTCGAAACAAATTCGAAACAGAGGTTTCGCCGTAGAGTATCGGAGGAAAAACATAGACTTCTTCGCTCATCATAACAGAGCCAAAAATGATGGTCGTGGAGTTTGGTTCTGGCCGCATGATAGAAGCATCGGAATCTAACCAGGGAAGTGTGTTTCTCCCATTCTCCCATGGAACTTTGAAAGATGACCTACGTTGGTGCATTGTGAAGCTGATTACTCCCTCTCACGCCAAAATATGATTGATATTACAGAATAACAAAGAGAAGCCTATGATTGTAATTGCTGACTCGATATCGCACGCACACCTATTCTCCTTTTATTCTGTAGTTTTCGACGTTGAGGTTGACATATGAGCCTCGACATTTGGTAAAACAGCTGTTACAACATCATCATAGCTGTCTTTTGCGGTTTGCATTGATTTCGCAATGAAGGTGAATGCCGTTCGGCAATGACTGACCTCAACCTATCTCGATTGAGAGAGTCTCGGCCAAGGAACAATCTGGCTCTGGCTATAGAAAATCACAGGTTTCTTGCGATCACCATCACATAGCCAGAAGTCATGGTGGACCTGTGGCTCTGGCTGCAGTATGGAAGCATAGAGGCCTAAGAATGAAAAGTATAATGGTTACCACTAAAGCTAGCATCTGGAACAAATTTTTTACAGTTCGAAAGGACAATGAAGCGACAGGGGAGTTTCTCGTTTTCACAAATCAGGCTGTTTTCCAAATTTTCTGTAGACCTGTGGGTGGGTCGAAGATGGCAAGCACCGTAGCAAATCGATCAGGGCTAGCAAATCAAAAACGACGCATGATGCATGAAATCGTTTTGTAATGTTCAGTAATGAACGTGCAAGAACAATGCCAACCAACACAACCCCTGGAGATATTTTTAATGTTACCTACCTCTAGAGTTGTGAGAGAGCGTCTACATCTGTAATGTTGCCTCCAACCTCTTTGCTTTTCCTTGAGTAGAGGGATAGGGAGATTGGTTGGAAACAAGAACAGGCAGCAAGGTGACCAACGACGCGAATGGATAAAGCATTCGAAATTTCATAAATGCTAGTAGAATTGGTAGAAGCCATTAAAAACAGTTTTTTACAGAAATCCTAAAGGCGATCAGCACATCATGATGACATCCCAAAGCAGTAGATGCCGATCATGTTTGCAAATAAAGCTACAGTAAGAAACTTTATTAACAAAAATTAATGCTATATTACAGAGGGTTATATGTACATAATATAACGAGAGTTTAAGTGCTAAAACCAGGGTTAGAAAGCAAACATGGTAGCTACCAAGGCAAAATGCACTCTACCATTATAATATGCCAAGAATGCATAAAGATCAACCACAAAATCGAACCCCGACTCCCCTTCCGCGAGCCTACACCGCTATCGAAGCTCCCATTCATTCGCCTTACTCTTGCATGGGTCACTCGAACGTGCCTGTTCACATGTATTAGGCAATCTAGAAATTTTGAAATCTTATTTTCTCGCTATTATTGAATCTTCAAATATTTTCGATATTTCTTTCTGAACATTACGAAAGAGT
>OX377201.1:100025294-100045462 GCA_947396885.1 Heligmosomoides polygyrus polygyrus | reverse complement strand
CTAAGCTACCTCGCTCTACTTTAGCGTACTATTAGAACGTTCTACTGACTACAAGATCCAGGAGTTGCAGCCGAAACGATTCGAATTTGACAGAGTTACTACGCTCTGAAAACGCCCGCGCGTGCAATCTGCGAGCGGTTGCCCCACTCGATTGATAGGTTCGATTCTATATGCATTGCTCCCGGCGCACTCCTAAGTCTCGCCGGAACAGAGTACAGCAATTCCTGAGTAGGGCAGCTGAGAATTTCTCATAAAGCTCCCTAAATGCTCACTCTACAAACTGTCCCCCCCCCCCTCGATTGAAAGGTTCGATCCCATATGCATTGTTCACGGCGCACTCTCGGAGGATGCCTGGCATTACAAAGCACTTTACGCCATTTTGAGGAGCTCCTTGAGCATACAAGTCCTGGAATATAAGCTTCTCCAATAGCAAAAAGTCTGCCCCCGTCATTTTTGACCACCCACTGCGAAAATGCGGTGGTTTGGCGAAGCTGTATATATGGTTGTGTAGATCTCGAGGAGACGAATCGAACGGTACCAACCTTTTCTCAAGAAACCTCATATTAGAGGAATTGTGACCATGCAACGGTTTTTGACGTCTTGCGGCCGACAACTCGTCCGCGGCCGGCCTTCTCAATGGAGCGCAAGTTTTCAATTTTGGCCATTTTTGATCTTCCATATGAAATGTATATACCAAACGATAGAGCTCGATCTCCTGAGCTCAAATATATTCTTGGTTTTTCAAGTGGATGACTTTTGGGTGAGTTATAGCAAAAAGACGCAAAAACCGCAAAAGTGCGGTTTTTTCGGCGTCTATTCAAAAGACGCGTCCGGTACTGTTGTCGTGTCGGTGAGCTTAATGCGACCAGTTGTGACCTTCGACAACAGGCCTACCAGCATTTAACCATTAGAAGCTCTGAGATCTTCCCTCCCCCCCCCCCCCCGCAGCAGCTTACCTCCATCCCCCACAAGCGCTCATTTTAAATGGTACTAGCGCACACAAGGATTCCAATTAGAACACTACTCATGGCTTTCACTTTTGAAGTTTTGAGACTGCAACATTCGTAGTGTGGCGTTCCTCACCAACAAACGTAGCCGATCGTCCTATTCCTGCTGAGCAATGCACGGTGATGGGATTCCCTCTACACAGCAACCGAGCCAGCTTCATCATACCAACTATCGGCCCAGGATCGAGCGGAGCTGTGTGGTCAGGCCATTCGGAGCACGATAAGTGATTCACCTCTATCGCATACCTAAACAGAATCTTTTAAACACACCTTGACAAAAAGCAAGAGTCATGCAGATATTACTTCCTATCTCTCCTCACTGACAACACTGTGTGTTTAACCGCCTTGTACGGGTTTGCCTTGTTTTCCTTGAGGAACACTCTGTACTGGCCATACTTCCCGCATTCGCTTTTCGTTTTGGGATGGTACAGAGCGCACTTCTCATTTTTTCCTGAAGCAGAGCTAGAAATTTCTGTATATTTAACTTTAAGAATGCACTACCTTCTTTAAACGCACACAACATGACTATGACAGTGCTTTTCTCTGTGTAGATCATATGCCAAAAATCCGTGATCGTCTCTTGAATCGGACCCTGAAAGGAGAAGGTTTTAGACACATTCGTCTCAGCTTTGACTACCGGCTAGTGTATTCCTTTCCCTTTACTTTTCTTTCTTCTCCACTCTGTTGTTTGGTTGTTTTGCCATTTTACTCTCACAGTTCTTTAGTGAGGCAGTTTGTTGGGCTGCTCGAATGAACGAAAAAATCTTCAGGTGTGAAACTCAAGACAAGACTAGGAGGGAGAACCAACGATATCACCAGAGCCTTCGTCAAAAGCAATGTGGTGGCCGGGAGTGGAGTACAGTCGACTTGGATGCTCTTGTAAAAAACTTAAGTAACCCATCAGTGATATGGGCTTGTAAAAAAGAAACCCTTCCAGGAAGTCTAAGATCGATTTATACTTCCAAACAGGGTCGGATTCGTCAACGATTTACAACAATTTAACAGAGAAAATCACCGATGTCCCTGCGGCTTATCAAACGATACGGTGAGCAATAAGCCGCGTTATCTGAGTCTTCCGCTGTGAGTTCTGTGTTAAAGTTATGTGAGTCGTTGATGAATCCGACCCCAAGACGTCGCTACCCGAACAAAGCGGTGTTCGTCACTACAAGCACGATTCCGCCATACGGCCACAAAACACCGTACACCGTAACTTTAAGCGTCGGGTAGGGTGTGCTTTGTGCAATCGCAGAACCGGGCCAGGGAGGGACTCCAAGGTGGGTGCCATCCAAGCTGCCGATGTGGAGACTGTTTCGTCGCTCAGTGGGTTTCCACGGCTGGGTTCTGCGCTCTTTAAGCGGCGAAGCGCATACGGCTGGAGAATGCGCAAAAGATGCACCAAGATCACGTACGCGTCAAAACCCTCAATCCCGAGTAGTCACCTGGAATGCAATCATGCCACAGCGCAGGAGAACCGAATCCCCGACCTCTCTAGCATGAAGCGACCCCCTTACCCACCGCACCACGACCCGCTTGCCTGGAGAACCATCGCGTGCGCACAGATATCGATCGAGTTTCAACGCTGACGCCGATCCCTAAGGCCTCTGTTATACTCCCGTGGGAGCATCCGCGGAACGTCCGCGGACCAATGGTGCACGGCGGAGGCGGGCGTGGCGGGCCGCGACGAGTGGCCCGGCGCGGGGTCCCGACGCGATTTCCGCCCATCCGCGGAAGCTCCCGCGGGAGTATAACAGGGGCCTAAGCTAGGAGGGCGCAGACAGCAAGGAATTACGGTGTAGAAATTGTGGCCGTATGGCGAGATCATTTCTCTTTCGTCACTACGTCACGCTGTTCCTGCTCGCGATGCTTCAAGTTGGGCAGCAGGAGCGCATCGCTTGGAATTCTCTTCAGCTTGTTTAAAAGACCCCAGAATTCTTGTCATCTTACGATGTCTTCTGCTACCTGTGCCTTCAGCCCTGCATCATCCTAGTGCTAGCGCAAAAAAATTAATGCATTAAAGGCCTCCGCACACTTTTGCGGCAACGCGGCACGCGGCAGGCAAAAAAAGCGCCTCACAGGAGGCAAAACTGCCGCTTAGGCGGCACTCATCTTCACCATTGCCGTCCACTCCATCGCCAAGCCGGTTTCATTGTCATTATCATTATCTATTTCTGTTCTAGATCCCGCCACGATCAACTAGAGCCCAGACAGAAATTGTCGGCAGCAAAGCAGTTGCAGCGGCAGTAATGCCTCGATGTATGGCTTAATCCGTTTGGACACCAATTTCCAAACTGGAGACATTTCTGGCGTGTTGGATCCACGCCCAACACGCGTCTTCACGCGCATGGTCCATTACGTTAGTAACGCTGCACGGGTGTAAGCCACGTACTCAACACGTTTTTTACAGGTTTGGTAGATGGTGCACCTTCATTTTCGGGTGCAAGCCTAGACAGTGCGGTCCAAACTGTTCCTCTCCTATTTCTGACAGCTTTACCCCATAGAATCGAAGTGAGGTATCCTTCTAGGTCTATTCTGAATAGGTCTGAATAGGTAAGCGTATTTAGCGTTCGTTTCGCAGTTCTTTGGGCAATCTGGATGTTGTGAAGGAGCATGAGTGTAGATCCACCGCTCTAGACCGGCACCCACCTTCTGAGGCTTAATCGCACACGTTGGAGATTTCGCTCACTTCTTTTTGAAAAATCTTTTCTCGCGAGTGCTGTCGTAATTAAGAGGTATGAGCCGTTCTGGAGCGACAGTTTTGACGATGCCTGGAAGTCGGACCTGGCAGAACTCTAACTGGTACTGCCATCTAAGGTTCTGCAAAATCATCACAGAACACAAACAGAAACGCACTGCAGAGTTGATGGATATAAAAACTGGAAGTGAGTCGCCTGGCTGCGATATCTATTGTATCCGACGCCGAAGGTGTAGCCTGTCCAATATATCGAGAGCGCTTTCATTCTAACGAGTTTCTTGCTCAACAGCGCGGTGAAAAAGACGTTAAGAATATCAAGTTTATATCTCAGTTGACGGAGGTGGTTATCGCGGCCGGAAAACTGGATTGAACATACCCACGCTAGTGTCTTCCTGACAAAAATTTTTAAAACACTATGTCGATTACCCATTTACCTGAAGGAGCTTGTAGGTTCGATATGTATACGAGAAAGCCGAATGCCTCTCTACATTAGGACTGCTTCAGTATTATTCAGCTCAGGAGTGCTACAAACCAGAACAATATAAATTGCTGAATTTCGCAGCATTTGTGGCACCGCATTGGAGAATTCCTATTCCTCCTGGTATAGATCCGAGCCCAGCTAACTTCGTGTGGTCCACTACTAAGCAGGTTACGACCGCAAGTCATGCAGCTAGTGGCCGTCTACAAGACATGCAGACGACGTGACGTGTTACACCAACGAAGCATACTAACGTGATGGGATTTGCGCGTTAAAACGCGTGTTGCAGCTCGATCCAACACCCAAGAAAAGTCTCCAGTTGGGAAGTTGGTGTCTAAACGGATTTAGCCTCGATGTATTACTGCCGCTGCCTCGTTTGCGGCAGCCACTGTCGCTTTGGCGGCACCGCGCCTGCCGCGTAGGCGGCGCATCAGCGGCAATCCAAACGGGTAGTTTTGCCCCGCGCGGCGACTCTGTGTCTCTGCCCTATGCTTGAAGATAGGGCTGCCGCGTTTCCGCAAAAGTGTGCGTAGGGTTTAGTGCAACGTTCCTCCACGCGGTGCCTTCACGTCACAAACTCTACCCGAGTTAAGGCCTTCGCACACTTTTGCGGCGAGCGGCGGAAGACGAAAGCGATGAGTCATGCCGCTCAGCGGCGGCATCGCAAGCGTCGCTTTCGCCGCCCGCTCCGCTCCGTTCGCGGCGCAGCTCACGGCCGCGCGCTCGCAGCTGACGGCGAGCGCTGCGTCAATGCCCGGTGGTTGGATATTGTAGCGGTGTTGCCGCAAAAGTATGTGGGACCTTTAGCTGCGATGCCGAGCGGTACGCTCATACAACTTGTCCACAATACATGCCGTTGCGTCGCTGTCCTAGCGCCCTAGCCAGCAAACAGGAGCGAAAATTAGACGACAAATCTTAGAGTCTGATCAGAGTCGCCACTTCTCTAGTCTACGTTATGCTTTCTTGAAGAACACAGCAACATCGAGTACCATTTCCTACCTGCGTACATATGTACTTTTGACCATCTGGCATCACCATCCAATTAGCGTGTATGTAGTCATCATCTGGAGGCCTTTCTTTGAGAATCACTCGAGTTGAGTCTATACAGATCACGTCGTCGTACCTAAATATGATGACAGTGAGGTCCACATTGGTTGGACTGTTGTAATGCTTTTCAGTTGGAGCGCTTAGCGTGTATAAACAGAATCTTCACCTATTTTTCGCTTCATTTTTCTTGCAAAACTCGTAGGTATATTCTGGAGGCTTATATGTTTTGTGCCTCACAAACTCCTTTCTCAGCGCAGACGTGTTCTACAAAGAATTTTTACTAAAAAGGCAAGGATGAAGCATTGTTTGACATTAGGGAGTCGTGATTAGTGTTTACTACATTATCATAAGGTTTTACAAGCTTAACTTCATTTTCATACCAACACAGTTTCTCAGCGAATGTTTTATAATTTCCAGAATTTAGCATATTATTTACTTTCTTGAGAGCTATCACGAGACTGCGTATGTTTGTGCTTACAAGATCTTATTAACTTCACATGGATTCAGAGCACGGCAGTGGCTGAACTAACAAGGGCAGGGTCTGAGGCGTATGTCTGAACGGGGGAGCGAGTCACAAAGGGAGAATCCACACCCCTCAATTAGTATGAAAATGTGTTTATTTTTCGCCAAGTCGTTAAACCCACGGAGTATGGGGTCCATGAAGACACAACGGAATACGGCGCAGCATGCGTCTGGGGGTCTTGAACGCCCGCGATGCGTCTTCTCCCAGTGGCTTGGAGCGCAGGCGCGTAGAGGGTTGACTCTTGCGTCGGAGGTCAGGGGTTTGGTTCCTCTGCGACGGTTCTTTTTGCATTTCAACTGATTGGTAGAGATTTGGAGGATTCTGACGTCTATACCATTTCAGACGTTTTCTGCGCATTTTTCCAGCGGTACACTGTGGAGAGTACCTTGGCCGGATTTTTAACCACAAAGTCTTCGTCAACTTCAAGTTGATGTGCTTCGAAGTCCTTCAATATGCTGGCCGCCCGTTCGACCAGCTTCATTTCTTCCCTCGAAGGTTCCTTGTATAAAAGGGCCACACTTCAGCAGGAGCAGGTGGATCACCACTCGACCATCTTCAGACATTGTTGGTGTTAGGTTTTAGAAAATCTTCAGCAGATCTCTGATTTCCAGGGCCCGGATTCATCAAGCGATTGGTATAGGTAGAGAGAGATACCGTAAGGGAATCATACCCATTACCAGCAGTGGGTAGTGGCTGTGATTCGTATTCATGAAAGGAATGAAGGGTAAGGTACAACTAGGCCTTTCGCGAAAATAGATGATCTCACTGGAGAGCCATTTTGTCAATGGGGAGCGAATGAGTCGCGGATATACGGATGTACCCACGACCATCAGCAGGTTTTCTCTACCCACTGATATACCCACGATTTGGCGGGTAAGGTTTACCATGAATCGTGGGTATGTCCACATCGTGGGGATGTCTACCCCCTATACCCAGCATACCCATGTGTATGCGCGTTGACGAATGATCAGATGACAGACAAAGATGAGGAAAAGAGTGTAACGCTGCCGGTTAGGTTAATTTGCGGGATCCACAGACCGCGTTTCTCACTTGAACCACCTCCGACATCACATCCTGGTCTGTTTTGAAAATCCGAGCAGGATGGCTTCTACCGAGGTCATTAGTCTACGTATGGAAACAGACTGTGAGAGTCTGTTTATACGCTGTTCGTGTAAGGTGCCCAGTGGTGCTTCATACACTTTGTACCTGCGTATCACTGATGTTGAACATTTCTACATCATCATGTTGAATACCACAACGTTGAGCTGGAAAATTAGGCATAAAAACGTCTGAAAATGGTATAGACGTCAGAATCCCCAAATCTCGCCAGTCAGTCGAAATGCAAAAATGCAGCAGCGGACAAGAACCGAACTCCCGACTTTCCTCGCATGAGGCAACCACACTTCCACTGCGCTCCGAGCCGGTTGCCGGCAAAGGCATCGCTTGCCGGTGTAGAAGACCGCCAAACTCGTGATGCGCCTATTCCATTGTGATTTCAAGAACCCTCTACTCTTTGGGTTAATGACTTGGCAAAAAATAAACACATTTTCACACCAGCTGAGGGGTGAGGATTCTCCGTATATGACTCGCTCCCCCCGTTCAGACATACGTTTCAGACCCTTTCCTTGTAAGGGAAGAGATTCACCTGTATCACCTGTCGTCCCGTTCATCATCGAATTGCTCGAGCGGGTGCCAGCAGCGTCTCCATTCGTCCCTGTCGCGTGCCAGAGTGGTCCAATGGATCCTCCTCGCTCGAGGGACACGAAGAGCGTCATATCGGTCGTTCAGGGCTTTAACGAAGAAGTCCGACCAACGCGTTGGTGGGCGTCCTGGTGTTCTTTTGACATCCCGCGGAATCCAGTCGGTGATGGCTCTCGTCCAGCGGGTGTCTGCGATGCGCATTACGTGGCCGGCCCACCTAATTTTCGACAACTTGGCCCACGCGACAGCGTCTCTGATCTTCGAGCGTCGGCGAAGCTCGGAACTCCGGAGGCCTTCTCTCACTTGCGTGAGTCGTTTCACTCCGAGCATCGTCCTCTCGATTCCACGCTGCGCGACGCTGATCGCGTGTTCATCCTGCTTTCGTATAGCCCAGGTCTCTGAGGCGTATGTTAGGGCAGGAAGAACAGTGGAGTCGAATAGGTGGGCACGGAGTCGGACGTTCTTCGTCTTCTTCGCGACTTCTTCGACGATCTTGAAAGCTCCCCAAGCCGCTCTTTTCCTCCTGCTCAGCTCTGGTGCTAGGTCGTTGGCCATGTTGACTTCGCGACCCAGATACACATAGCTGGAGCATTCGGAGATGTTCGTTCCGTTGAGCGAGAATGGGGCATCAGAAACCCATCCGTTCTTCATGAACATCGTCTTCGTAAGATTCAGCTGGAGTCCAACGCTTCCACATACACGATCGAAGTCGGCCAGCATTCGCTCCGAATGGCTGATGCTCGGTGTTATGAGCACGATGTCGTCAGCGAAGCGAAGATGATGTAGTTGCCGGCCGTCGACCTTCACTCCCATGTCTTCCCATTCTAGTTCGCGCATGACGTTTTCGAGAGTGGCGCTGAAGAGCTTCGGGGATATGGTATCCCCTTGCCGAACCCCTCTCTTCACGTCGACGACGACGTCGTTGTAGAATGGTGAGATCTTGGTCGTGAATCCACTGTACAGCTCTCGAAGGACTCTGATGTGCTGAGTAGGAACGCCCTGAGTGAGCAGGGCTTCGATGACCGCTTCAGTTTCGACAGTGTCGAATGCCTTCTTCAGGTCGATGAACGTAAGGCACAGCGGCAGCTTGTACTCTCGCGACACTTCGATGAGCTTCGTAATGGTGTGTATGTGGTCGATCGTGCTGAATCCTCTCCGAAATCCTGCTTGCTCGCATGGCTGTCCTTCGTCCAGCGTTCTGCTAATCCTATTCAGGATAACTCGAGTGAACAGCTTGTAGACTACGGACAGCAGGCAGATCGCGCGATAGTTGCCAATGCCGTGCACGTCTCCCTTCTTGTACAGCAAGACGGTTCTGCTGGTCTTCCACTGAGATGGAACCTTGCACTCCGACAGGTAACGTGTGAAGAGCCGCGCCAGGGTGTTGATGAGCGTAGGCGGGAAGTTCTTCAGGTGTTCGGGTCTGATCCTGTCGGGACCGGGTGCTGTACGTTTCTTCACCGACGAGATGGCGTGTCGGATCTCGGAAGGGAGAACAGAGGGGACGACGTATCCATCCTGCGGAAGATGGCATGGGGGCAGGTGGACGTGGCTATCGAAGAGACCGGAGTAGAAGTCGTGGATGACCCTCTCCATGGTCCTTCTGGAAGAGGTGACGGTTCCGTCGGGACGTCGGAGAGCTGTCATCTTGGTCTTGAAGTTGGCGAAGTTCCGGCGGGCATTGCGGATGCTCAACCCTGCCTCTGCAGCTTCAGCCAACACTTCTGGCGTATCAGCTCGAGAGTTTCCGGAGACAGACGTCTCTTGGTGGTCTTCAAGCTCTCGGCTCCCTTAGCACTATCGTGGAGATGGTGCACGAAGCGGTCGTATTCCTCGTCGACGTTGTCCATGACGGCATCTTCCCAAAGACCGGCAAGAGAGGTGTAGAGGTCCCAGTTGATGGTCGTTCTGGGACTCCTCTTCTTGAACCTCGCGGCCTTCTCTCCTTGACGCGAAAAGCGGAACCTCGCGCGAAGGAGGCGGTGGTCCGATCCCGTGTAGAACTTGGGGACAACGGAGACGTCGGTCAGGCAATATTTGCGGTTGAAGATGATGTGGTCGATCTCGTTGTGGAACTGGCCACCGGGAGATTCCCAGGTCCATCGTAGGGAGGGAGGCTTCTGGAACTGCGAGTTTCCATGGATGGCCTTGGTCGACATAATAAACTCAGACAGCCTTTCACCTTGCTCGTTCCACTCCATACCGTGGGTTCCGATGTGGAGTTCTTCCGGCGACCTTCGCGGTCCGATTTTGGCGTTGAAGTCGCCGACGATCACCTTGTAGAAGGTGTGATCTTCCTTATAGAACTTCTCCAGCTCCACGTAGAAGGCTTCGACCGCTTCGTCGTCGTAGTCGGATGTTGGGGCATACGCGACGAATACAGTCAAAGCTGGCACGGAACCACATCGCTTCAGTCGCAGACGTCCGATTCGGGTTGTCAGAGACTCGTACGAATCGATGTTCATGGCCAAGTGCGTGTTGACGAGGACACCAACGCCGCCTACTCCCCTGCTGTCGCATGTTCCGAGGAACAGTTCTTCTCCGGAGTCGTAGGCGGCGTGCAGGGGGTGGTGTCTTCTCGTCTCGGTCAGTCCGATGACGTCGTACTTGATTTTCCTGGCTTGCATCATCAGGTCCTCGACGGAAGCTTCCGATGCAAGCGTGCGGGCGTTGTAAGTACAGATCGTCATCCTAGTCCTTCTCAATTTGCGCAGCCTGGTTAGGCCCTGAGATTTTAGCAGCCTCTCCGTACTCGTCCTTCCCATCGCTGCAGAAATGGGGGCTCTTTCGGGGTCAGAGGAATGAGGCCCTTTAGTGCTGCTGTTTTTGACTTGAGTACACACGGGTAGCTAGTCGGGCTCTGTCGTGCGGGCGAAGAACTCCGGGCAGCCAGCCAGACTGCCCGAAGGGACGGGGCGAGACTTTTGAGGCGGCCTCGAATCGCCTTACGATGTACTCCCAGTCTACCGAGTGCAAGCTTTTGGCCGAGCCGACACAGTTACAATCCGCACAGTCACGGACACATCCACGCACACTGTGCACGAACCTACCGCTCCCACGCACAAGGAACGAGTCGACCCGACACAGCAGGAGCATGGAGTCCATCCCCTGCATCCCACCTGCGTCTCTGGGCAGTACACGGTCGCATTTGGTTCGCGTTTAATTCCCCTATCCACTACCCGGGGACGCGCCACGTGGCCCTGCGACAAGCGGCCCGAGATCCCTCTTAACAAGAGAGCCCGAAGGCTCTCTATCGAGGGAGATCCGTGGAAGGGAAGAGATTATCATTTTCATTTTCATCAATAATATATTCATACTTGGACGATGAAATTCCCAAGTGGTCTGTCTGTGTAACTTTGGCCACCACTCTTTTCAGGTGGCACATTGGAACGTGTCAGTGGATCTTGGCGCAGTGGAAACGCTCTCTAGCAACACTTTCTTCGGCAGCATTCGTGTGCAGTGCTATAGCCGACGTTGCCGGCCGTTCGTGCCGTTGTCTCCTCGAAAGTCGTTAACTCGATTAACGCCTGTTTCGGCCCGTGGGGGACTCGTTTTTTTGTGAAGCCGCACGTCGGCGATGTGCGTGATCGGAAGCGCGCTTGTAAACTCGTATTTCCTATTTTTATGTATGACTTACCAAATGTTGTAGTTGTCTTACAAACTTGTTTCCCGGCACTTTGTAATGTGATAGAGATAACAGTTTAAAGTTTCCCAAAAAGAACAGAAATTCAAGACCAGCATGGGCCCGTTGCTGGTATTACCTGAATGGCAGGCTGACGCGCATCAAGCACCAGGTTCGTTTTCTACACATACTCAGACAACCGTCGGGTAGGACCGCTGGCGGATCCGGCAACTGTTGGCGTGGCTGGACAAATGGGGGACTTCCGGCGGGGCGGGACATGTATTTAGGTTGGTGCATAAGTTCTCGCACATTTGGGGCATGAAATATTTATTATCACAACACACGAACAATAATATCAAATCACTTGAAGTAACCACCCCTTACATCAATTGTCTTTCGCCAACGTGCTGGTAAGTCATGGATGCCTTTTCTCCAAAACGTGGCCGGTTGTGATTAGAAAAATGTGAGCAGTGCCTCCTTGACATCCTCTAGGTTCCTAAATTGCTGGCAGTCCAAATAGCGTTGAAGGCTTGCAAACGAATGATAATCAGAAGGAGCGAGATCTGGTGAGTAGGGTGGATGTGGAAGGACGGTCCATCCGTAGTCCGCCAACTCAGCCGCCGTCGCTCTAGCAATATGCGGTCTAGCGTTGTCGTGTTGAAAATACACCTTCACTTGCTCTCCTCGTGTGGTTTGAAGGTGGGCCCTCAACTTCCTCAGTTGGTTGACGTAAACCTCTGCCGTCACTGTTATCCCTTCGTCCAGCAGCTCCCAGTATTCTACGCCAAGAACGCTCCACCAAATGCATAGCATCACCTTTTTTACGTGAAGGTCGGGTTTCGGAACCTCCTCTGCCTCTCCAGTTGCGTCAACTCACTGTGCGCGCCGGTGATAATTAGAGTAGAGTATCCACTTCTCATCCCCAGTGACAGGGTTGTCCAGCCATCCGTGGGTACGTCTGAGGGTCTGCGATCCATGTCATGTTGTGTCAAGTCGTGAGGTACCCACCAACTCAATTTTTGCACCTTGCCAATCGACTTCGATCCTCGAGAGACTGTTGAGTGACTAACACCAAGAGTGCTTGGTAGTTCGTGAGTGGTTTGGTATGGGCCCGCTTCCACTCTACTTCGGAGGCCATCCCAATCCAGTGTCATCGGGCGCCCTTCTCGTTCATTATCTTCAACGGAGCATTCAGCAACTGCAAACTTCGAGAACCACTGGTGCACAGTACTTCGAGCAGGAGCACTCTCGTTGTAAACATCCTTCAGGCGCGATACGATTCGTTGGCCTTGAGACCAGATTGATGCAGGAATAACATGACGTGCCGAATATGCGTCTCAGATGGGATGAATTGCTTAGCCATAATTGCTGACGTTAACAACGCAGAAGTAAATGTTAGGAACAGTTTTGTAGCCCTTTCCTATCTCTATCGATCGATCATTTACGCGTTGGTACATGTGAGAAATTTGGCGGGAAAATGCGCTTTCAATTCAGGAGGGATCAAATATCCGAGAACTTATTCACCAACCTAATATATATATACCGGCGGTAGGCCGGTGATTAGCGCGTACCGGGGTGGAGCGCTGGTCGATCTATCTTCGGGCTGTTCGGGAAAACCGAGGACATCTGACGGGAGCGGGCCTCGGGTGACATCATGCGGAGCCCTTCTGTGGGCCCATGGGCTCCGCCATTGTTTGGCCTCGAGCGACGCGTCTGCGAGGTGCGGGGGTTCGATTTCGACGCCGTTGCACGCACTGTGCGACTGGGAGGGGGCGTTCGTTTCCTACACGATCCCGCCCACTGCGCACTTCCCGCCCTACTCGCGCCGCCCATTTTTGGACAAGTTTGCGGCGCGCGAAACCGTCGTTAATTGGCGTGACGTCGTCCAAAATATAACTCATGGGGAACTCCAAAGCCATTTTATAGCCAGTTCGATCGTGGAGACAGTTGAGGGAAGGAGGTGGATTCTTTAAATTTTCGCCAGAACTAGAGATTATGGGCTCCTGTCAGGAGACGGTGGTCTCTATATTGAAAGCCTGTCTGAAATTATGCGCATAAGCTGCTCAATGCCCTCTCATTTTAAAGGATCAAAACAATTCGCCTTATATTGAAGAACTTTCTAGTGGATGATCGCGCTGTTGTCATGACATATCTCGTTAAGATGTTCTTGTACGTCGGAAAATGGAAAATGCGGACGACGTCTTAGTACTGCGGCGGGACCTGAAAAAGCCTTGACGCTGCAGCTGAAGTCGTTTTCTTGAAAAGGTGTACAAGATTCCGACTCTTGCCTCAAGTACGAAATCTGTTCAGGATAAAGCTACCAGGTCAGTGATTAGATATGCGATGCCTCCATATGATGGCGGAGCCCCGGACATCTTGCCCTCGGTGTGCCCTTTGCTCCGCCCCTTTCTCAGGGCAGTGTAGGGGACACCTCTCCGCTGACGAGCGTACCGCCTCTGGGCTTGCTCGGGAGCCTAGTGGCTGCATTAAGAGATAGTGGAGACGCACACATTTGCAACGCCTCTGTTTGAAGGGCGAGGGATAGAACGCCACTCCGAAGAAAATATAAGGCATAAGGCGGCCTTAGCCCTAGTTTATACTTCCGTCGCCACGCGTGCGGCACCACGACCGCCATAGATATCGATTTTTCACGCCGCCCATCAATATCTATCCCGACTGTGGTGCCGCGCCGTCCTGTACGCTCCACTTGCTGTTGCGGCCACAGACCATTGACGATTGTAAACCGGTGAACAAGTGCCGTATCATTGAGGCAAGACGCCGAACCTCCATCACCGTCACAACCCGCTCCGCCCATTTCGCCTGTGGACCGAAAGCGGCTAACTGGATTTTGTCAGTTCGCCAGTGGTCCGCTACAACCAACGCTTGAGTATGAATTCTTCAGAAGTTGGCGTACCTCTTGACTGAAATGTCGGGTCAAAATACCGTTTAGCAACCTATTCGGCGAGCATTGCCCCCAAGAATAGCAAAGGTGAAAGCCTTCACAGCTCTTACCGACTTTGCCATTAACCTCATGCACCACTTGTATCGATTGTCGTCGGTAGCGACATCCTGAACAGGTAACAGGTTTATTTAAGGCAATAGTTTTGTCATCTTCAAGTAAACGAAGGCGTACAGCGTGCGCTCACAGAGCACTTTAGGAACCGGAACCATAGCGCTTGAAAACCTAGCTTTCCAGACTGTTGCTAATGTCTGAAATCCTACAGGGCGGTACTACATAAAGCGCTGCAAGATGGAAAGGGAAGCTGCTTGGTTCGATCTGAATGACGTAAGAATGGCCCAACACTTCATTCACACACAAGTATTCCACAGTACTACTCATAAGTACTGAGGTGCCGCTATAACAGTGGCGCGTGTATTACAGGGTGACTTCTAATTATTTTCGCGAAATTAAAACCGCTGCTGTATTTTTGAAAATGGCGGGAGATCAATTAATAGGATTTTTCTAGAATGGGGAAGTATGTACAAAAACGAAGCAAGGTGATACACTCAATACCCTTGACAGCTTCACCACATCGCTCCACCATCGCTCATCTCGCCGATGAAGGACATTCTGCAGCAGAGATCGCTCGACGACTTCAAACATCTGCCAGAACAGTCCAGCACATTGTGAAACTGTACAGAGAGGAAGGAACGGTCGAACCGAGGAAGAAATCTGGTAGGCCACGTACTGTGAACACTCTCCGTCTTCGAAAGGTCATCAAAAAGAGAATCGTCCGGAGCAATTGAGTTAGCATGAATCGGATGGCCGTAGGTCTTGGGGTTTCCCGCAGAACAATACAGAAGATCGTCAAGCAGGATCTTGGGCTTTGCAGTTATCGCCTTTGTCGCGGACAAACCCTTACGGAAGATGTCGTGCAGATTAGATTGGAAAAATCCAAGTTGTTGCTAAAGGAGATCCAGCAGGGTCGCTTGTCAAACGTCATCTGGACGGACGGGAAGATTTTTACCATTGAAGTGGCACACATCTCACAGAATCAGCGTCAGTTCCTGCCTCCATCCAGACAGAAACAAGTCTTCTAAACGTCGTGTTCTCAAGAGGACTCTTTTTCCGAAATCTGTAATGGTATGGGCTGACATTATCCTGGACAAGAAGACACCTCTGGTTTTCGTCGACCGTTCAGTGAAAATCAACGCTGAAGTCTACCAAGAAAAGATCCTGCGCGATGTTCTTCTCCCCAGGGTTGTTGTCAATTTTGTCAGTAGTCAATGCACTCCAAAAGGACTGAGTACCTGCTCATTCTGCGAGATCCACACTGGCATTCTGCGAAAGTCCTTTCCTGGTTACTGGAAGAAGGACTTCTGGCCACTTAACTCGCCTGATCTGAATCTGATGGATTTCGCTGGTGGGGCTACCTGCAGCAGAACGTCTCCTCGAAGAGTCACCAAGGTTTGAACGCTCTCGAAGCTTCCCTTCAGAAGGCGTGGGACGACATCGACGTCACCTTCCTGCGGCCCACAGTGATGTTGGTGGAAAAGGGACTGAAGGCCTGTATTGCTGCAAAAGGAGCTCATTTCGAACATCTTCTCGAATGGATGATTGTTAGGCATTGCTCTATATAGAAGTTGTATCAGATTGTATAACTGTTGTTTTTCGTTGAAGTTATTAGTAATAAACTACGCGCAAATAATTAGGAGCCACCCTGTATAAATTATGAATTTCTCGCTCAGAACCAAGGGAAATTCTCCTACTAAGAGATCAGAATCCTATCTGCAATCACCCTTGACATTCGAAGTGGTTCGAAATTTAATAAGGGGCTTGTTTAGAATTACGACTGTGTGTGTGATTGCCAAATTCTGAAGAAGTCTCTAAGTGGTTCTCAGTGGTTTCGTACTTTAAAACTTTTTACAATTATAGAGCACTAGGTGATGAAGTCGCAATAGCCACAACCCTGTATCACCAGATCTCCTCCATTAACTAAAATTTGATCAGAAATTCCTCTCACCATAGAAGTCCTTAAACTCCTTTCACTTTGGCGCGATCTTAAGGGAATTATCTGAAAACCATTGATTACATTTTTATATTATACTTTTACCACCAATAGTCTATGATGATAGAGTAGAGTTTCAATTTTTGTTATTGAACATTATTTGAAGTATCCTCGTAGTTGCTAAATAATAGGGTGGTCGATAGGTAGATCGTCTTTTAGATCAGCTTACTTTTTTGAGCTTTTGTTGGTTTAGCTTTCTTCCTCAAAGATGCTGCGATGTGATACTCGTGCTGTGCTACAACGCAACGCAATAGAATACACATTACAGGTGTTTCTAAAGGTGGAACCACCCTACCAAGCATACTACGTAAAACGAACAGAGCCTTCATCAAATTTTGAGGCAAACATCAATCTCCTCGATTGAATCGAGCACAACGATCGTGTTGATTATTTATTGCGGAACAAACCTGACTGCTTTGTTTGGATCTTCCTGTGATTTCCGATTGCGTTCTCATTAATGTGTGTGGCAAATCTGAAAAGCATCCATATCCCATTGTCTTTCTGACGAAGGAGGTCACTGAACTCGGTCCGGTGATTCTGAACAAGACCTACATGGTCTTGTAGGGCATCGGACAAGGATCACAGAACCACGCTTCGTTTTTGCTAAATGACCCTGGTTGGTCCAAAAATGTTAAAAAATGGTATCGTTACAGGGCGGACTGATAATGCTAAAGTGACAGCTGGAATGGCCCTGTCGTGCTCAGTACTTGACAAAGGTTTAGAGCTCAAATTAAAGTTAGATTATAGTAACATGATAATTTCCTACGCTTCCTAGACGAAGTGCAGTGTACATCCAAGTAATTCATTCGCAACGGTGTCGGCAGCAACTGGTTGGCCGAGTGGATAAGGAAGCGGTAGATATGGGTGAGTAAAGCTGTCCACTTTTTAGTAAGATCGGTTCCTTCTTCAGTGTGGTCAGACTTATTTTCCAACCTACGACTTCAACCTCCGATGGAAAGTAGTGCAAGCAAAGTGGTAAATTAGAAAAAGAGTGACAGATTCGTGGTCAGCACCTTAAATAATTCCCATCGGCGAAGTCTGAGCGAAATCGGTGGCCATCACTTCGTCACCCTTAATCATCTGCGTTGTAGAAACTGCGTGGTCCGAAGTAGTTTGCAGACGGTGAAGATGTACGAAACATGGCACGCCCCTCGCTAGGGGCATGCGATCTTCCTCCTCTCATCCCCCTTGCTCACCCACACCCAACCCCCTAGGCTTCACCGAGAGTCTATCGACCGCCCTACGAAACCTTTGAGTCGCAAAACAAAATTTCCAGGTCCGCAGAACAGCGGATGTACCTCATGATGCCACTCCCCCCGCAATGCGTGTAAAAGGGGAAGCACCGTTGTGGCGGCGACTGTTCTTACCCATTTTTCGGAACAATCTCAATTAGGAAGGTCCACCTTATACACGCATTTAAATAATAGTTGAAAGGGAAACACATATAACATATGTACAACGCAAGGAAGTCACTAAACTCTCGAGCAAAGTCCAGGGGTTGGGGGTGGGTACGCCAAGAAGACGATGGATAGAGCGCACGTCCCGTTACAATTTGGACCCTCCTCATTGGGATTACACAAATTTTTCTTACCATTGTTTCAAATTTCAGCAAAATCCTAGAGCAGTGGTGTACAATGGTAAGCAAGGCGTAATATGCTATCCTTTCGTGAACTCTGCACCAGGGTCAAGCGTGGGGTTCGATTTTTGCCGAAAATTTACGACCCCCCCCCTCCCAGAGTGGGTCTGGTACGATCCCCCCCTTGTGTAAACCAATGTTTTATTTCCTATCCGCACCGAATTTTTTAAATTTTTTATGCGGTTTTTGTACCGTTTAATAGGTCCTTCTTTCCAGGTGCAGCATCGACTGTGTCAGATTAGTTCAAGAAAGAGTGTTAAGTAACTGTTTAATTTAGTATTTTGTTAGAAAAAACGCTGATAAAGGTTTTGTGTATGTAATCTTTTGATAATAATATTTTGTTTGTTTACAGTTGAAAGTAAAGCACTTTTAAGAGCAGTTGTCAAATTAATCACAACGAGTTCAACTTTTCAGGCTTTCCGAGCATCTCGTGGACATGGCACATTTTTGTACGTGAAGAAGCAACATCTGCATTCGAAATTGTACTCTGTACAATGCCGAGTGTAAATTTCTAAAGCTGACTTGAGTGCTTTGTCAACAAATTTTTTTTAGTCACTCGGAAGCGATGACGGAACGGCAACCGTAGGATGGATTTTCCAGGAATGCCTACGAAGGCGTGGAGTCTTTCATTCGTCCCGCAAAGTTGTAAAAATTAATATAAAAATGTTTCAAATAAAGATTGTATTACTTGTTAAAAATAAAGATTTTCTGTACCCAGATTTGGAGTCAATGAGAAGTTTCCATTTTTCAGTGTTTTTTTTTCAGGAAGTCACAGACGCGACAGTTTTCTGCCTGAACGAGCGACATCTACGTCCTAAATTGCCGTCTATAAAATTTGAATTGTCAATTGCTAAGGAAAATTAAGTGCTTTTCCTACAAGATTTTTGGAAGCACTCTTCGAAGCGATGACCAAATGGCAACCGGAGGATGGACTTGTCACGGAACTAATTTTCTTTCTTCTGCAGGAAACAGCATCAGAAAGTGGAGTTGTATGCAATAAAGTTTTAATCCACAGTTTGACAACGGTAATAAAACCTGTTTTTCTGAAAGGATCCATTGTATGAACAGACGCTCCGATTTGTATGATTTGCCGAAATTTTTCGACACCGTTAATTACATGGAGGCCGCTATTTTTACAGCCTGCTTTTTAAAGCGTAGAACCCACACTTCTTATTGTTTTAGAAGCTTTGTGAATTTTTCAGAGATGTCGCACAAACTCCGAAATATGGTAGGTTACGTGGAGCCATTGCGTTATCCGATATCACCGATCGCCACTGAAGGATAGACTTCTCGCGGCAAAAAATTTCTACCTTCTGGAGGAAGAACATCAGAGAGCGCCATCTTAGAGTTTAAGATGTGATTAATATACATTCAAAAAATAAGCTTCTTCGCAGTGATCTCCGATATGATCAGGGAAGATCGATTTGCAAATTCTCATGTTTCATGAAAAATAATTTTTTTACCTGAATCAGATCGCGCACACAGTTGAAATCTTGCCACAAGAATTAGCAGGTCTTGTTCAATGCACAGTGCAAAAATCATGGCTTTCTGAAACGAATAGATTGGATCGACCACTGGTCGATATGGCACCGACGTCATGGGAGCGACGAAATTCGACGTTCACAAAAATGACTATAACTCGGTAAGTTTCCATAATTTGAAAAAAGCCAAAGCATTTTTAGAAACCAGAAGTAAAGTGCCTTTACATAGTATAAAAATCTGTTTTCAAGAAGTAGATCTTCATACGTGGCTGAGGCCTTCGATTTTGAGCGAAAAAAATTGAAGTGATTTTGTATAAATAACTATATCCCGGTAAGTTTTTCGAATTTTAAAAGATTTAATAGCTTTTGAAAACGAGATGAAAAGCGCTTTCAAACCATATAGGAATTAGTTTTCATCAGGGAGGTCTTCATAGGGGGCGGGTGGGGTTCGAATTCTGGTCCATTGTTGCAAAAATACGTGCCAAAAATCGAACCCTCCTCGCCCCGTATGAAGATCCCTTTTTGAAAGCTGGTTTCTATATGGTTAGAAAGAATCTTTCCCCTATTTTTCAAAAAGCAATTGGGATTTTCGAATTTCAAAAAGCGAACCGAGTTATGATCAAATTTGTGAAGAACTGCTCGTAGACTCTGCACCGTCGACACTGGAGTCATTTCATAAAAATGATCATAACTAGGTTCCTTTTTCGAAATTCAAAAATCCCAATTGCTTTTTGAAAAATAGGGAAAAGATTCTTTCTAACCATATAGGAGCCAGTTTTCAAAAAAGGGATCTTCATACGGGGCGAGGGGGGTTCGATTTTTGGCACGTATTTTTGCAACAATGAACCAGAATTCGAACCCCACCCGCCCCCTATGAAGACCTCCCTGTTGAAAACTAATTCCTACAGGGTTTGAAAGCGCTTTTTGTCTCGTTTCAAAAAGCGATTGGGATTTTTGAATTTCAAAAAATAA
>OX377201.1:99988961-100025094 GCA_947396885.1 Heligmosomoides polygyrus polygyrus | reverse complement strand
ATATGGTTAGAAAGAATCTTTCCCCTATTTTTCAAAAAGCAATTGGGATTTTCGAATTTCAAAAAGCGAACCGAGTTATGATCAAATTTGTGAAGAACTGCTCGTAGACTCTGCACCGTCGACACTGGAGTCATTTCATAAAAATGATCATAACTAGGTTCCTTTTTCGAAATTCAAAAATCCCAATTGCTTTTTGAAAAATAGGGAAAAGATTCTTTCTAACCATATAGGAGCCAGTTTTCAAAAAAGGGATCTTCATACGGGGCGAGGGGGGTTCGATTTTTGGCACGTATTTTTGCAACAATGAACCAGAATTCGAACCCCACCCGCCCCCTATGAAGACCTCCCTGTTGAAAACTAATTCCTACAGGGTTTGAAAGCGCTTTTTGTCTCGTTTTCAAAAAGCGATTGGGATTTTTGAATTTCAAAAAATAAATCGAGTTATGATCAATTTTGTGAAATCACTCCAGTGACTCCGGTGATGGACCGACCAACTCCTCTGGTCACGGTTTCACAAAAAATGTCCATAACTCGGTTCCTTTTTTTAGAATTCAAAAATCCCAATTGCTTTTCAAAAACTAGAGGAGAAGCGCTTTCGAATTATATAGAAATTATTTTTCAACATGGAGGTCTTCATAGGGGGCGGGTGGGGTTCGATTTGTGGTCGATTTTTGCCAAAAATCGACCAGAAATCGAACCCCCCCTGCCCCCTATGAAGACCTCCTTATTGAAAAAAGATTCATGCATGGTCACTTAGCATATTTCCTCTATTTTCCAAAAAGCAATTGGCATTTTTGAACTTCGAAAAAAGAACCGAGTTATGATCATTTTTATGAAATGACTCCAGTGTGGACGGTGCAGAGTCTACGAGCAGTTCTTCACAAATTTGATCATAGCTCGGTTCGCTTTTTGAAATTCGAAAATCCCAATTGCTTTTTGAAAAATAGGGGAAAGATTCTTTCTAACCATATAGAAACCAGCTTTCAAAAAAGGGATCTTCATACGGGGCGAGGAGGGTTCGATTTTTGGCACGTATTTTTGCAACAATGGACCAGAATTCGAACCCCACCCGCCCCCTATGAAGACCTCCCTGATGAAAACTAATTCCTATATGGTTTGAAAGCGCTTTTCATCTCGTTTTCAAAAAGCTATTAAATCTTTTAAAATTCGAAAAACTTACCGGGATATAATTATTTATACAAAATCACTTCAATTTTTTTCGCTCAAAAATCGAAGGCCTCAGCCACGTATGAAGATCTACTTCTTGAAAACAGATTTTTATACTATGTAAAGGCACTTTACTTCTGGTTTCTAAAAATGCTTTGGCTTTTTTCAAATTATGGAAACTTACCGAGTTATAGTCATTTTTGTGAACGTCGAATTTCGTCGCTCCCATGACGTCGGTGCCATATCGACCAGTGGTCGATCCAATCTATTCGTTTCAGAAAACCATGATTTTTGCACTGTGCATTGAACAAGACCTGCTAATTCTTGTGGCAAGATTTCAACTGTGTGCGCGATCTGATTCAGGTAAAAAAATTATTTTTCATGAAACATGAGAATTTGCAAATCGATCTTCCCTGATCATATCGGAGATCACTGCGAAGAAGCTTATTTTTTGAATGTATATTAATCACATCTTAAACTCTAAGATGGCGCTCTCTGATGTTCTTCCTCCAGAAGGTAGAAATTTTTTGCCGCGAGAAGTCTATCCTTCAGTGGCGATCGGTGATATCGGATAACGCAATGGCTCCACGTAACCTACCATATTTCGGAGTTTGTGCGACATCTCTGAAAAATTCACAAAGCTTCTAAAACAATAAGAAGTGTGGGTTCTACGCTTTAAAAAGCAGGCTGTAAAAATAGCGGCCTCCATGTAATTAACGGTGTCGAAAAATTTCGGCAAATCATACAAATCGGAGCGTCTGTTCATACAATGGATCCTTTCAGAAAAACAGGTTTTATTACCGTTGTCAAACTGTGGATTAAAACTTTATTGCATACAACTCCACTTTCTGATGCTGTTTCCTGCAGAAGAAAGAAAATTAGTTCCGTGACAAGTCCATCCTCCGGTTGCCATTTGGTCATCGCTTCGAAGAGTGCTTCCAAAAATCTTGTAGGAAAAGCACTTAATTTTCCTTAGCAATTGACAATTCAAATTTTATAGACGGCACGTAGATGTCGCTCGTTCAGGCAGAAAACTGTCGCGTCTGTGACTTCCTGAAAAAAAACACTGAAAAATGGAAACTTCTCATTGACTCCAAATCTGGGTACAGAAAATCTTTATTTTTAACAAGTAATACAATCTTTATTTGAAACATTTTTATATTAATTTTTACAACTTTGCGGGACGAATGAAAGACTCCACGCCTTCGTAGGCATTCCTGAAAAAAACAAAACAAAAAAATTAAGTATTAAAAACATCACCTTAAAACCTGAAGAATAAGAGAGAATCCTCTGCTGAAACCGGAAGAGCAGGACCCCCCCCCCTCCAGACGAGGCCACATTACGACCCCCCCCCCCCTTCGATTCCCGAACCTCAAGCTTGACCCTGCTCTGCACCGAAGAAATCTACGCATAGGAAAGGGGAATTCCATTACACTGCACCAATGTGCAACACGGCCTTTGTGCGTAAACTTGCGTGGGGCTAGTGCAGTTGCATAGAAGTGATTTTCTGAGCCCCAATCTTTTGCTGTCTGCGCCCTCCTAGCTTAGAGATCGCGCGTCGTCGTAGACATTCGTTCGACCTCTTGCGCGCCCGCGATGGCGCTCATGCCAAGCGGATCGTGATACAGTGGGTAGTAGCGTCACTTCATGAGAGGGAGGTCGGGGTTCGGTTTTCCTGGATAGCGGTTTAGTTGCATTTCAACTGACTGCTTGAGATTTGGAGGCTTTGACGTTTCCAACCGCATGCGCCTCGATGCGCTCGTAGAGCGCAAGACGCAGCCGCCGACTCCCCTTGTGCGACGAAAGCAGTTCCCACACGAGCAGCTTGGATGGCACACATCCTAGAGTCCCTTCCCTAGCCGAATTCTGGAGACAAGTGATGTGTGATGTTTCGTCTCCACTCTTCTATGTTCACTTCCTAACCAACGTGACAAGTGATGAAGTGAGAGGGAAAAAGAGACGACGCAACTGCAACAGCCACACGCAAATTTACGCATAAAGGCCGTGTTGCACGTTGGTCCAGTGTAATGCGATTCAGGGGCCGGATTCATCAACGAGTTACAGCAATTTAACAGAGAAAATTCCAGCCGAAATCCTTGATAGCGCGGCTTATCAAGCGATATGGTGAGCGGTAAAGCCCTTCGCACCCTTTTGCGGCAGCCGCGTACGCGGCAGGGGCCGAAACAGCCACGTACGTTGCATCCACTGCCACGTGCTGGAGAAAGGTGGAGTTCACGCGGCACTCCTCCCGCTCGCTCAATCGCCATGGCGGCAATGCAGAGGAGTGATGTAGCTGAATGGTTCTACTCAGGACCTACGCTCCCCAACCACAATTTGCGCCCCAATCGCCATGACAGAGGCACCACCCTGAACATCGAAGTGATGATGAGCACTTGCTCTCCATCGATACAAAACACAACATTCCAAAAATGGAGAGCGAGAAACAAAACAGCTGATCGGGGAGTTTAAAGGACGAGCCAGGTTTCATTTTCTAGGTCCCCGCAGTGATCAGCTAGAGTCCAGACACGGGCGCGCGGTGCTGGCAGAGCAATGCGGCAACAATGCCTTGAAGGATTATTGCCGCTGCCTCGTTTGCGGCACCACGTCTGCCGCGTAGGCGGCACATCAGCCGGGCTGAGGGAGTTTTGCCTCGCGCGGCGATTCTGCGTCTCTGCCCCATGCTTAAAGATAGGGCTGCCGCATTGCCGCAAAAGTGTGCGGAGGTCTCAAGCCGCGTTATCTGAGTTTCCGCTGTGAATTCTCTGTTAATGTAAGTCGTGCACCCACTTGCGTTGCACCGGCCACTTATGGCAAACTTGGCACCCAACTCCGGATATGCGGTAGTGCTCTGTGCTGGTCGCATATCTGTAGACGTAGTCATGAAACGACGGAAGCCAGAAGGTAAGCGAGATCTTCCCGCTATCGTTCCATTCCCTTCCCGACCTCCTGGTACGCGGTTGGTTTTCATGTTCATATTCGATTCATGAATAGCCATTTCCAGCTTCCGATGAGGTCGCTTCCCAGAGGAGGCCAGAAACGTTCCAGAGAACGTTCGTGAATACGGCCAGTCGTGAGTAAAGGAATAAATTCCTAAAGGAATCAAACTAGATGCCGCACTACCATTTTTGTTTGAAACGGACAGCTTAAAAGAATGTTGAGCATTCGTCTTCTTCTTCTTCTTCTTCTTCTTCAGCGTTTGTCCCGCTTAGTTGGGGGGGGGGGGTCCGCTTTCCTGAAATGTTAGCGCCACTTTTCCCGACCAAATTCCTGGTCAGGGTGTAGACTAGCCATCTTCAAGTCAGGATGCTGTGTATCACTGCTTTGGTTGCCCTCGTGGCCGCTTATCGAGCACTCCAACGTCAAGACCCGTCTTCTGGACGGTGCCACCTTTTGCGCGAAGGACGCGGCCGTACTATCGCAGACGAGCTTCGAGCATCTTCTCAAATATCGGGGTGACGATCGCGGTTATTCTTCCTTCGCTACGCCGCGAGCGCTCACCGCACGCACGCACCCGCCGCAATATTCTCACGCATCTTTGCGACAGAGCACGAAATCTTTGCTTCATAGCTGTGCGCGCTCAGCGGGAGTGTGCAGCTGGGGTTTTCGCAGCATCCAGGGTGTGTGCCATCCAAACTGCCCCTGTGGGAACTGCTTTTGTCGCTCAGGGAGAGTCCGAGGATGGATTCTGCGCTCTTCGAGCTCGAAGAGCGCAGAATCAGGCTAGGGAAGGGACTCCAGGGTGTGTGCCATCCAAACTGCACATGTGGGAACTGCTCTCGTCGCTCAGGGAGAGTCCGAGGATGGATTCTGCGCTCTTCGAGAATCAGGCTAGGGAAGGGACTCCAGGGTGTGTGCCATCCAAACTGCCCATGTGGGAACTGCTTTCGTCGCTCAGGGAGAGTCCGAGGATGGATTCTGCGCTCTTCGAGCGCAGAATCAGGCTAGGGAAGGGACTCCAGGGTGTGTGCCATCCAAACTGCCCATGTGGGAACTGCTCTCGTCGCTCAGGGAGAGTCCGAGGATGGATTCTGCGCTCTTCGAGAATCAGGCTAGGGAAGGGACTCCAGGGTGTGTGCCATCCAAACTGCCCATGTGGGAACTGCTTTCGTCGCTCAGGGAGAGTCCGAGGATGGATTCTGCGCTCTTCGAGCGCAGAATCAGGCTAGGGAAGGGACTCCAGGGTGTGTGCCATCCAAACTGCCCATGTGGGAACTGCTCTCGTCGCTCAGGGAGAGTCCGAGGATGGATTCTGCGCTCTTCGAGAATCAGGCTAGGGAAGGGACTCCAGGGTGTGTGCCATCCAAACTGCCCATGTGGGAACTGCTTTCGTCGCTCAGGGAGAGTCCGAGGATGGATTCTGCGCTCTTCGAGCGCAGAATCAGGCTAGGGAAGGGACTCCAGGGTGTGTGCCATCCAATCTGCCCATGTGGGAACTGCTTTCGTCGCTCAGGGAGAGTCCACGGAGCAGTGAGCAGCCACCGACCGACCATCGGCTGTCTTCCATATCGACTGACCGCGCTGACCTCGTTTTCCACGTTTGCCACGTGTCCGCGACGCGACCGCTCGCGGCACAGCGAGGGAAGAATAGCCGCCATCCGGGGTGACACCGAACCTCTGCCGTATGAAGTCGTTGCGATCTCGACCCAAACGCGTAACTCCGGCCGTCCACTGCAGCATTTTCGCTTCCATTACGCTGAGGCGCTTTTCAATTTCTTTAGTAACGGGTCAGCACTCATCTCTGTGAATAGCTACTGGTCGTACAATTATTGCTAATAAAATAATTTTTTATAGATTTTTAAGAACGTATTTACGTTTCTGCGTTCAATGGGAAGGGCACTCCATAATCACTTGTAAATCACACCTATTTGAGGATAAACGCATACAACACAACATTTAAATGACCTTGTCTGATGCCCTCCCCAAGAAGTAGCGGGTCCGTCGCTAGGATAGGATGAAAAAATTAGATGTAAAAGCTTGAATAGGCTCCAGTGGCTCCGCACGTAATCCCTTTTTTTAAATTCCCGCGCACCGAATGCGTGCACGTCGACTCATTCAACGTGAGGAAACACGTATAGGCGACCCAAGGACGCCTGGAGCGTTTTGAGGAGTGGGGCGTTTTTGTTTTTTTTTGTTTCTCTTATTGTTCGGTTTATTGCTTGTTTTACTGATTGGCCTTCCCAGGGGACTCTGGGGTCGCGTTATAACTGTACTTGCGGCGGAACGGTAGGACGTCCAAGTCCAGTTATAAGGTAGCCCCTTATTGGGAATGAACCCGGTTCTGGGCTAGCGAACGATAAATCTTCAAAGAAACTCATGCTAAGTTTTCTTAAAACAAAAAGTTATAATATTTTCTCCTTCCTAGAGAGTGTCCAGTCTAATCTTGTTCCTATTAGCGCTCACACTTGACTTAGAAAATGCACAAACCTCTCAATAAAAGCTCCACATCCTCCTTTTGTTTGCTTCTCCATACCTCTTTCTTCTGAAAGGCTTATGTAGTCAGGATTGGCACGACGGCAAGCATTCAATAGACCTGCCTCGGGTGCTCTAGAAACACTCCTCCCATCTGAACGCATTGCTAGAAATGAACCCTGCCGATGAAGGCACCGCAATCGGATTACCATAGTGTTATCAAGTTTGATCTTTTCAGCAATAATAGAAGGTGCCGGGGAGCGCCTCGGGGAGCGCGGGGAGAAATCTCGGGGAGCGGGGAAGGCTGGTGCTTACTCGCCCTCCCCGCTCCCCGATATATGCATACGGCAAACAGCCGCGTTCAAGTTGCATCTGCAACTTGAACGCGGCTGTTTTGGTGCTCCCCAAAACGCGATGCGTGGTGGTTCCGGGAATTGCTAAGCGCACTAGAACCAGATCGGAATAGATGCACGGCATAGGAACGCGTCGGAACTGGAGGACACTTGTTCGACGCGCTGCCCACGTGGACATTCGATCGATGCGCATCGGTCTTTTGTATGCCTTCGGTGACGCTACTGTAAGGCTGCCCAGTAGATGTGGCGTTGCATCATGCGATTGATGTCAGGGGTTCGGCTCTCCTGCGTCGCGGGATTTTTGCATTTTAACTGAATAAATTAAATTTGAGGGTTTTGAAGTCTACACAATTTTCTGATGTTCTGTTGTGTACATTTTTCGAGGGTTACGACGATTCTTTTCCCGTTTCTCGCTTTAACAGGATGAAAGATTCTCGCTCTCATGTGGTCGTTATTGGCTGAACAAGACTTGAGATCGTGATGCCATCCGTATGAAGGCGTCATATAGAGCTTGGTATTTAATGATATTCCGGCAATCTAATATGAAAAAGCATGAATTCCCACTGAGGTGTTTGATGTAAAAGTGCTTAATATGCTAAATATGTATATAGCTAATTTTGTCATATGTCAGTATAGTATTGCACCTTGCGAACGTTAGCTATCGCTATACAAAATACGCAGCAATGCAATCTCCCTTTGGTGAAATATGATGTAGTTTCTACCACGTTTGTTCAAAATGCACTGCGGAGGTCTACTAAAGCTCAGTAAAAAAACACTGGTCAAAGGTGTGGCAAAATATTACTATCACTACTGCTCTGGAGGTGTCTCCCTCTTTCCGCTAAGACAGCTGAACTTTGTGCTCTGTAATGCTGTGCTCTTCCTCGTGTTCTCGAAATGTCTTTAAGCATTTTCGTGACTATCTTCTCAATACATTCGATCGTTCTGTGCTACGCAGGTTTGTTATGGTGGTATATCTTTTATTTCGGCCGACATTTCGACAACCCGATTTTTCAAAGGCCTGAAAGTACTTCGAAACTTTAGATCCGGCCACTCATTCCGTCAAAGCCGTACTTCACATCTCTAGTTACAATGGGTACCCACGAATGTCAAGAAGTGCCCCTCTAAAGCATACCAAACTCACCGTTGTTCCACAAGCGCTGAGAAAGGGCACAGCTATCGGACCATCAATGAGCAACTGGGACCTACCATGCAGATCTATACTAATAAGTATAGGCTGCGCAGTCTCAGAGCTCACACAACGAGATGAAGACAAGAAGTCGCTGGTTATTGAAATGCATTAAAAAAATACACAAATGCCTACGTTCTAGCACGCTACAGCAAGACTGTGTGATAGAGTCATTTGACGTAAGTGCACTTTATACCAACGTAGATAATAACGCTGCTTTACAAGCTCTGTCAGAGATGCTAGACGAGCACGAAAGAAATATTACTACGTTTGGTTTAAACAAGTTACACATAATGACCCTAGTACAAGCATGCCTGAACTGTAATGTTTTCAAGTGGTATGGCAACTATTTCTCACAGCAAAGAGGACTTGCGATGGGACAGCGATTAGCTCCATCCTTAGCGATCTGCTTCATGAGCAGAATTAAACGACTGGCACTGGAGCGCCTTCCCATAATGTACTATCGGTACATCGATGATTGCTGTATTATAACAGCAACGCAATCCGACATGGATGAACTGTTTGCCATTCTCAATACACAATCTCAGTATATAAAATTCACTCGTGAAACTCCGTCCGAAGATTGGTTGCCCTACCTGAATACTCAGTGTATCAAATGTAGTCTTGAATGTGAAATGGTAGCGTAAAGGCAGACCCAAAACATCATACTCCATGCAAGATCTGCTCACCCTACAGCAGTAAAGCGTACAGTACTCCGTAACATGTGCAGAATGATACTAGGTGTATGCACGGGGCACGAAGAGCGAGAAGAATCACGTATGTTAGCCTTTAATATCGCAAGTCTTAACGGCTACGAATCACGACGACGAATACGAATACGACGCGGCAATGTTGAACAACTGCGCGAAGAAATTTGTCTTCAGCTGCCCTTCATCTCTGATGAAGTCACGGCAGAAGTGCGCCGTTGCCTATTGCGAGCAAACCTGAACGACGATGTTATCCTGGTTAACATACCGGGAAACAACATCCAACGGCTTCTTGTTCGAAATAGGTATTACGACCGTACTTGTGTGATAAGAAATTACGTTATCTGCCCATTTGGGAGAGATGGAGATTGCGCACAAAAAGGCTTTGTCTACTAAATCCAGTGCTTAACCTGTGGCGAGCTATACATAGGTGAGACAGGAAAGGGTACTTGGTGTTCGCATCAATGAACACCTAGCTGGAAAATTGAAACGAAGCTTGTTAACCCCATTGGGTAAAATCGACAAGAAGCCCACGGCGGAAAAGACTTTGACATTAAATGCACTGTGTTGCTGTATGAAAGTGAAATCGGTTCCAGAAAGAATTGAGGTTTTCTGGATTCCGGAGCGTAGTCCAGCAATGAACAACCGAAACGAGTGCATTTCAATAACCAGCGAGTTCTTGCCCTGCATCTCGTTGTGTGATCTCTGAGACTGCGTAGTCTATACTTATTAGTATAGATCTGCATGGTAGGTCCCTGTTGCTCATTGATGGTCCTATAGCTGAGCCCTCTCTCAGCGCTGGTGGAACAACGGTGAATTTGGTTTAGAGAGGCACTTCTTGACATTCGTGTGAACCCATTGTAACTAGAGATGTGAAGAAGTATGCCTTTGACGGAATGAGTTGCCGGATCCAAAGTTTCGAAGTACTTTCAGGCCTTTGAAAAAGACGAGTTGTCGAAACGCCGGCTGAAATAAAAGATATACCACTATAACAAACCTGCATGGCACATAACGATCAACTATATTGTTATAGAATGCCTAGGTGTTATGAACGTCGGACATTGAGACTATGTTTTCATATATGGCAAGCTACAATTGAATGCTCACGCATTTTAAACCAGTTGCCTTCTAAAATTAACATCTATTAGGTTGTAACGAAATAAATGGCACTGAACCACTGTAAATTTAAACAGTTAATATCTCGGCTTGTAGGCAAGTTTATTAATCGAAATAAAAACCTTCTGATTCTACACATCTTTGCCAACGTGACACAAGCTTTTTTATCCCAGTAGCATAAAAGTCAGAAGTTCTGGAATTGACGAAATCTTCGAAGGCACTTTCGGCATCCTGTTGGTATTTGAATATTTTCCCTACCAAGAAGTCGCCAAGATTCATGAAGAAATGGTAGTCTGTTGGGGAGAGGTCGGGAGAAAACGGAGGATGTGGTAAAGTTCCAATGCTCAGCTCATTCAATTTCTGCAACGTCATTCGTGCTACATGGGGGCGAGCATTGTCGTGCAGAAGGAGAACTCGCCTTCGGTTTACCAAGGCCGGCCGGATATCCTTCAACTTTTTCATCATTTCTTCAATTTCAATGCAGTACTTCTCACCCGTGATGGATTCACCGGGAGGGAGGAAGCTGTGGTGAATAATTCCCAGCGAACACCACCATACTGTCACCATTACTTTCTTTTGGTGCAATTCCGGCTTCGCAAAAACCTTGGGGCTCTCATCGCTGTCCACCCACTGTGCCGATCGTCGCCTGTTGTACATTATCCATTTCTCGTCACAGATTACGATGCGATCAAGGAATGGGTCCGTTTCGTTCCGCAGAAGCAGTGCGGACGAGATCTCATATCGTCGGTTTCTTTGCTCCTCAGACAGATCGTGAGGCACCCTTCTTTCCAGCTTTTTGGTCATTCCAATTTCCTTCAGATGCCGGGCAGCTGTGTTGTGACTGACGCCAAGAACCTTCGCTATCTCCCTGGTACCTTTGTGTGGATCCTCCTCTACCACATCTCTCAGCTTGTCCTCATCAACATCACTATGCCTCCCACGACCTTCATGTTCTTCCAAGCTCTCATCTCCATTCCAGAACTTCTGATACCAACGATACGCTGTCCGAATTGTGGAACATCCTTGACCGAATGCGGCGTTGATCTTCTCGTCCGCCTCCTTAGCTGTAGTGCCCAGCTTGAATTCATACAAGTAAATGCCTCAGGTTACCCTTTTGTCCATCTGCAAAAAAGTCAATAAAACTCTAAAGTTTTCCCACTTTTACATAGAAAATTTGGTACTTACCGGTAGAGCAAAGCTTGTTTGCGCTTCTAAATGATATGTCACATGTTACGGTTTGTTCTTGATTCTACGCGTAAAGACGCGCCAAAAAATGGCGCGAGCCAGTGCCATTTAATTTGTTACAACCTAATAATTGATCTCCTTAAAAATCATATATGGCAAGCTACAATTGAATGCTTAGCTTGGTTTCACAGTTGACGCATTTTAAACCAGTTGCCTTCTAAAATTGACATATAATTTACCTCGTCCAAAGGAAAATATTTATCAGAAAAGGCACACCCTAGGCTACATTACAGCAACACAGAAACTGTAGCAGCTTTATCCTTTGTTTACCAAAAAAGGTTAATTTAAATTATCCCTTTTCAATGAGTGTTCGAGAAAAGAGTGCTCCTCGGTGAATAAAGTTCCCACATAAACCCTTCGCAATTCCGACTTAAAGAACGACAAGCGGGCATGAGGTTGAGTCGAGCTCGTCGAAAAAAAAACCATGGGAATCGAGAAGTCGGATTCATACTAAGAGACTCGGTGCAATCGCAAAATAGAGGGATTGGTAACTTTCACGAATCGCCAAGGATGTGATTGAGCACATTCTAGGTAACTCATTGAAGCCGTATAATCCACCTCAATCATGTCAGCATACAAGAAAAATAGTAAGAAAAACACCCACATAGGTCAATTTCGGGGAGCTCCTACTATCAGTGCGGGTCCTCCCGCGAAGTCCCAGAATCTCTTATTTCGCGCACTGCTGCGCACGCGAAATCAGATATTTTAGGCCTTGGGGCCCTTGCCCATTCTTCGCAGCGGATTGGTTGCGCGCGGCCGTTTTGATCGTTTGGACGCAAATAGGGTCGCGGGGGGTCACCATAGCATGCCGTGGCGGGAAAGCCTCTCTTGTAAGTGACGCTTGGGTGATATCAACCGACAATTAACAAAAACAGACCAAAACCAACACCAACATTCGCCTACTATAAAAATTTGAACTGCTTCCACCGAGAGCCGGAATGCGTACCTCGCCTCGGGCCCTCCCGCCGTGAACTAATCCTACTATATATAAAGGAGTCAGCGGTTGTCCGTCCGTCCGTCTGCTCATCCGTCTGGCCTTTCCTAGAAGTCGAGTAGCAGGCGTACGTGTTCAGACGAAGCGCCACCGTGTCGAGACCGTCAGAAGAAGTGTCACCGATGTCGCGCAAAGGGCGTTCGAGTTCAAAAGGCATGTCAGCGATGTCGCGCATTGGGTGTTTGGGTTCAGAGTAGGTGTCAATGATGTCGTGTAAAGGGGGTCTGGGGTCAGAAGACATGTCGCCGATGTCATGCAAGTGGTGTCTGGTCTCAGAAGAGGTTCTACGGATTTCATGCAAGGGATTTCTGGGCTCAGAAGAGGTTCTACCAATTGCATGCAAGTGGTTTCTGGGTTCAGAAGAGATGTCACCAATGACGGGGTGTCCGGATTCCGAACACGTGTAATGGGGGCCACTAAAGAGGAGACCAGTAAGCGGGGGTCCAGTGAAGGGGGGGGGGGGATGATCAGCGAAGAGGAGGGGGTGCCAGTAAGGGTAGAACCTTTAATGGGAGCCAGTGAAGGGGGACCAATAAAGAATACCACTAAGATGAACGTTGGAGGGGGGGGGGGGAGTGGACGGGAACCAGTGAAGTGGGAGTGTCCTGTGAATGAGGAACCGGTAAAAAGGGAACCACTAAAGGAGGACCAGTGAAGGTGAGACCAGTAATGGGGAAGCTGAGAAGGGGTGGGGGTGGGGGCAGTAAAGGAGGGACCGATAAAGGGGACCATTAATGGGGACCAGTAAAGGGGACGAATAAAGGGTACCACTTAGGTGAGGGGGCAAAAAGGGGAACAGTGAACGGGAATCAGTGAAGTGGGAGAGTCCTGTGAAGGAGGGGGGGGGGGCGGTAAGGTAGAACCAGTGAAGGTGGGACCAGTAATAAGGGCCAGTGAAGAAGTTGCCAAAAGACGGGGGACCAGCGAAGAGGGGACCAGTGAAGGTGGACCAGTAATAGGAAGGGGAACAGTGGAAGGAACCTGTAAAGGCGGACCAGTACTTTTTCTCACTATCGTTTAACGTGTATGTGACAGACAGAAACGTCGTACAACGTCGTCGAAATCAAGAAGATGTGCCACAGGTCAAACATTGCGAAGCATGCGTTGGATTTTTTTGATCTTGAAGTGGGATCGAGCGTGTGCGTGTACATGCCTCTCACTACTGACTGATGCTCACTGGATTTTTCTGCCTATCTTTGGCAGCACATGAATAAGGGGTTATTGTGTATTGTCGGGGATAGGGGGGGGGTAGGGGGTATGACTTCGGAAATCGAAGGATTATTATTGTCGTCGGATATTTAGCGGTATAGAGTTTTCACAAGATTATCGGTTCCTCACCACGTAGAGAATGTGTACATCGGAGAAGAAATCGGCGTACGTGCGATAGAGTGTGGATAGGCTTCATAGGAGCAGTTTTAAAGATTGTGCTTTACTGTCCCGCTTCCCCGTCTAACCACTTTTTCAGTGTAACGCGAGTAAGAAGGCTTAGACGGGGTGTTCTATTCTCGGTGTTTGGGGCAAGCCCCCATCCAGAAGTTTGGTGGCCCGCTGAACGTCTACTTGTGAGAAAAATGAATAAGAAAAGTCGTCGTCACAACAGTGCGTCATACTGCGCCGAAAGCGTAGTAATGAACCACCAACGAATCGCGCATGATCACCACGTGAGGGTGTGACACGACGTCGCTTGACTAATTAGGAGCTCATAGGAGCTCATCATTACGTCGCCTCGCGCCCCAATGCTGCTTTGAACATACACATAAGTACGATGAGAATTCGCCGAGAAAAATGTCTCCTAGCAAATACCGTTATGGGAGTCATTATCATGTCCTTACAATTTTGATAGTTCATGTGCAACATCTTGGAGAAGCAAGGTTTCCTGAATCTAATCACTGCTGCTGTTTACCAGTGAATCAACAGCTGCACAAGCTGACCTCTTTGAAGAATAAAGACGCTCGAAATGCACGGTTTAGTGTCGAAGTGATTAGGCTTTGCTACCTATTCAAACCAATAAGACTCACTGATTGAAGATTTTATTAATTATATTACTGTATTTTAACAGATTTTTAGGTAGAACAAAGAAATTTAATAAAATTGTACGTAATTTCGTGTGCATATTAATGTGCAAACTTCGAGCTTGCTCATGAACAGACATTTGCTGTAACAAGTGCAGTAACGGAAGTAGCAATCCACGTAGAAAAGTTGTTTCAAATGTTGACATTTTTTCCTCTAATTTTCGTTGGCCTCCTTGCCACTGCCATTTCAACTCTTCGATTGTATCTCTTTAGTAGGTTTACAAAGTTGTTGAGATATTCTGTATACTTTCCTTCCCGAGGTATTATGTTGTCCTGAAAATATAATTCTTTAGACATTCTGGTAGAATATTGATCACGCTAAATTATTTTTAACCTTTGGTATTAGATTTTCAGTTTTCATAAAAAATTATGCTAATCCGTCTGATGAAGGATTGAATCAGAAGCAGTACACTTTCCATTTCTTACATATTTTTTCAGGGCTATTAAGCGTATCAAATTAGGCAAGTATGAGGAACTAGTAGTTACTGGTTTTTTGGGAAAATAAAAAGTCCTCACGTGAACAAATGACTCCAATACACATACGTGAAGGAACATGTACTGTATAACACCTTGCACTCCTTGAAATCTTTGGTTTCTGAGTTCCTTCAGTACATCTACCATTTTTACATCACTGTTGTTTTTTACTTTCTGTCGAATATAGTCTACTCCTTAATGTAAACGTTTCCATGTAAAGGTTCTGTTAAACAAAGCACTAGCCACAAAGAAACGGTTCTTTCTCTTACCAACAAAGCATACTGATTGCCCTATTCCTGCAGAACAATGTACAACAATAGGCTGGTCGTTGCAGAGCGTTCGTGCCGTTTCTATCATGGTCACAGTAGGCTTAGGATCGAGAGGAGCGGAAAGATCAGGCCAGTTGCTATAAGACAGGTGGTGGACGATGAACACATCCCTGAAACTATGCCCTTGAAGGAGGTAATTGAAAACTGTTGTGATACGTCTGCCACTATATAACTGAGTTACGAAAAGTGACTTCAACATGGGATGCTGCTACAGCAGAGGAAGCGCAGCCTCCTCCTGCTGCATCTGAGCGCGTTTCTGAGCGTCTGGATCCAGAAGACGGGTCCCTTTCGTCGCGCAACAAGCCTCTGGAGTCACAGAGATGACACCGTCGTCGTACGGCGAGCAGCCACATTCAAAATTCAGCATCATTACCCAATGTTGAACGGAAAATGTTACCCGCGCGAGATACGCCTCCATGCACCTCGCGCGGCTGCAGCAGAGGAAGCGCAGCCTCCTTGTGCTTGACACAGCGACAATAGCGAGCGTTTCTGAGCGTATGAATCCCAAATACGTGTCTTCGACGTCAGCCGTGGCATGTGAGCACTACTAAGGGGGTGCTGGAGAAGAAAAGTAGGGATACCTCTAGGGTGGACCAGGAGAGCTACCAGAAAGGAAAGGAACAACATGGCGGAGAGACTTGCAAGAAGAGACCAGTAAGGGAGGTCAACAGTAGAAACAATGAATGGGCCAGGAGTTGGGATCAGGAGGGTGGGGAAGGAACACCAGTAAAGGCGGAGCAATTAGATCTAGTAAGAAGAAACGAGTGAGGGGGAACCTGGCGTCCGGATTCGGAAGACGTGATAACGATATCCGGTAACGCAAACTGCTTGGCATAAGAACGGTTGTCGTTTGGCAAAAAAGGAGCAACCTGCAGATAGTTGTACTGCGCAGCACGAACCAATGGCGCTACCAGACAAACTGGAGAGAATGTCTACGATAAACGCACGGAGGTGGTGAACGGCTTCATTCCAATAAAGAACGCCGCAGATCCTAGATGTTAGCGAATTTTAAATTTTACAAAGATGCTTTCCACCGATAAGTGATGTTGCAAAGTCTCGCAAAGTCGGAGCATTTGTATTACGTAAAGAAAATGTGTCGCTCCTCGGTCCGGGTCTGACCCGGGCGCGCTGTTCTCACAGCGGCTTGCCGATGAGGCGCCATTTATCGGCGTGGGAGCATGGGGAAACAGGTGACTCAGCACCATCGATCGGCGCGCACCGTCTTCGCCTCGACTGGCGCGCGCCGCAGTCGACGTCCTGTGCTCCCGCGACGAGGTCTGCCGACCTCGTCCGTCCTCCCCATTCCGGATGGCCGCCGTGAGGCCTTGATCCCGCCTTCCACTACGCACTCACTACGGAAGCGGCGCCAGGAAAGAGGCCGCGTAGTCTGGTGAGCACTGCGCTCACCCTCACAGCCTCGGAAACTAGAAAGGCCTTCCGGTCCCGGAGGACCCTCTAGCGTTCGTCTCAGCCCACTACTACTGCTCTGTATTCTATTCATGTATTCGAGATAAATCGATACTACTACCTGGTGTGCTGTGGAGGAGGAGAATGGTGAGTACCTGTCAATACGTCTCGTCATTGTCGTGCTTCTTGGTCAGTCTTCTTGGTATGGTATCGTCGTCGTCGGGATTTGCATCTCGTCCTTCGTGGGTCCCGGGTTCCGTCCCCTTCGGTGTAAGGTGGAGGCGGCTGGAGGGGCTGGCCGAAGAATGGAGAGGGACGAGGATCCCGCTCGAGCTTCATCTCAAAGTACTACCAATATGTGTCAATACGTATCAGTGCGCTTCAATACGTCGGGCCAGGGCTAGGAGAATTCAAGGTCTCATCGCCCAGGGGCAGGTCCCTCTTAGCGACATTCGGGTGTTCCGTGGGGCGAAAGGGGGCCTCGTAAGCGTGGCTTGCTTCTGTCTTCGGGACCGCAACAACATGATTCAAAGCAAATTGTGCTGCAAAACAACGGGTAGAGGGATTGCACGGATGACTAAGAAGACCTTTGATGACACCACTGCCTTCAATGTGCCTTCAATGTAGTGAATTAATTTCCTTCCTTTGAGCAAACAAGACAAATAGGCTATCGATTCTTAGCTGATGGCAAGGCATAATTCTAAGAAAGGCACTTTCGGCGTTTGCGATTTCAGAGTGAGGAGGTGCGGCCGAGATAGGGAGAGGCAAGAGTGCTGCGACGACGAGCGCGAACACTCGAACCCCAGGCATCCGGACGCTGTCCATCACGACCTCTTTGGACCCGTGCATCAGTGTTCGATTTTATTCGAAGCTAATAAATTATTATCGGCTAAACTGTGCCCAGACACTTATGTTTCAAAAAAAATCACATCTTATGAGCAAAAAAGCGGGTGAAACCTTTGCAGACATTCTATAACGTGTCTGGTATTCTTCTTCTCATTAGTAGCTAAAGCTAACGTCCTCATCATGGAAACCTTTGCAATGCTCACAGTCGTAATAAGCGTTTAAATAAAAGTGCTTTATTGGCTTTACAAGTGCTCCGACACGCCTAACGGCGTGTCTCGCACTTGCGCGCTTCGCGCGACTTTGTAGCATCACTATGACCTATGGAAAGTAGTTTTTGTAGAACATAAAATTCACTAGCATCTAGGACTTGGTGCGCACTTTACCGGCATCAAGCCCTTCACCACTTCGGTACCTTCATCGTAAACATTCTTTCCTCACCGGCCAGTAATGTCATTGGTTTGCGCTGCGCTGTACTTCTGTGCCTCAGGTTGTTCCACCGCAATTGTTCTCATGCTTAACAGCTAGCGTTTCAAGTTGTCGTTGACATGTCTTCCGAAACCAGGTTCCTCCTCTCGTTTCTTTTAACTGGATCTAATTGCTGGTCCGCCTTTACTGGTCTTCCCTCCCCTCTTTACTCCCCCACCCTTCTGGTCCCAACTACTGGCCCACTTCTTTGTTTTCACTATTGACACCAACTGGTCTCTTCTTGCTGGTTTTTCCATCCTGACCCCTCCTCCAGGTTCTTCCTTTCCTTCCTGGTCGCTCCCCTGGTCCACCATAGAGGTCCCCCTTACCGCCCTTCTCCACCACCCCTAAGTGGTCCTCCCATGCTCACGGCACGGTCGGTGACACGTATTCAAAATCAGGATGCTTGCTGCGCGACGCTAGGGGGGCCGGTTTTCTGGATCAAGAAGCTCAGAAGCGCGCGCAGTCGCCGCTGTGTTGAACATGAAGAGGCTATGCATATGGCAGATTCCTTGTTCTCCGTATGAATTTCCCTACGGCTCCCTTCTTGCTGGTTCCCCGCCCTGGTCCCGCCTCCAGGTCCCTTGTTCCTGGTCGATCTCTCCCCCCCTCGGGATCTTCCCTACTACTCTACCCCAATTAAGTAGGCCCCACACGCTCACGACACGACCACGGCGAGCGAACGCCCATTGTGTGACATCGGTGTCACATCTTCTAAATCCGTACTCTCTTACTGGTAATGGATCCCCCTACTGATCCTCTTAACTGCTCCCCCCCCCTGACTGCCAATTCCCTACTGGTCACCCCTTAACGCCTAAACCCTTCTTGGTGCCACCTCCTGGCCTGCTTCATTGATCCCCCTATCGACCCCCCCCCCATCTCGATGCTTCGTCCAAGTCGCTACCTCCTGGTCGCTGTCGATCCTCGAAGTCCCATCTTGTACTCTTTTCCCTTTAGTGGCCTTCTAATGCTAATTGCACGAAGTCGGCGGCACGGCTTCTGAATCTGGATGCTCAGGAACGCACGTAAGTGCTGTTGTGTCAACCGGTAAAGGATGCGCTTTCCATGCTGCAGCAGTTCCCACGTTCAATGGGAAATTTCGACCGCGCTGTGGATGATACAGCGTACCACACTTAGATTAGATCATTCGACCGCTCTCGCTGTGGATGATGCGGCCTACCTCACTTAGGTTAGACCATTCGACCGCTCTCGCTGTGGGTGATGCGGCGTACCTCACTTAGGTTAGATCATTCGACCGCTCTCGCTGTAGGCGATGCGGCGTACCTCACTTAGGTTAGATCATTCGACCACTCTCGCTGTGGGTGATGCGGCGTACCTCACTTAGATTAGATCATTCGACCGCTCTCGTTGTGGAAATGTTGTGGAAATGCGGCGTATCTCACTTAGATTAGATCACTCGACGGACTCTTTTATATATAGGTGGAGATTTTGTACTTTCCCTACTGATATGATTTTCCTTGTTGTGACATAGATATATCTGGAAGGTGTTTTCGAATGGTAAGCGAAAAGTAGGTTTAAGTAAGTTTAAAACAAGTGGTGGTGAAAGTCCAAAAGCTAAGGCTATGCATTGTCGCTTATGAAGAAAGGAATGTTTTAGTAGTGAATCTGTTATGGGTCCTTGATAGAAATTTATCCGTCTACACTCCTGTTTAGAGACGAAACAGGAAAGGCCAGTATCCAACTTTAGAAACCTTACTCTTGAACTTACTTTTCTTTCACGTTTTTCACAAAGAATACCATGTGAGTCAGGGAAGGTGTTGAACTCGGAATCCGCTCTTTGAAATATACCCTATACATCCCATATTTACCATATTCGTCGTGATTTCTTGGATAGTACAGAAAGCATTTTTCGCAATTTCCTTAACAAAAAAATATGGCCCATGTAAGTTATCAAAGATAGCATCCGCAAAAGTGCGTATATTAAGACACCTTCTCGTAAGGAGCATAGCATCACAATGACACAACATCGTTCCGTGAAAGTCATGTGCCAAAAGTCTTCCAGAGTCTCCTCCAGAGGTCCCTAAAATGCTGAGATCTGTTTGACTGTTGTTTGTTATTAGGCGAAGTGAACGTTGGAGCGGAGCGCTGTTGTGATGTCGCTTTTTCTTACTCCTTTTTCTCGCTACGGTTTGAGATTCCAAACAGATTCCAAAGCTGGGATGCACAACTACTAAGATACCGCAACGTGCTGTCCCAGCTCTGGCTGTATATTAGAAAAATCCACACCTAGGAACGAGTGCCCCCTCTCAAGTGTGCCGATTACTAGTTATATATACATTGAGACAACTTTTCATATCTTTTTCACCTAAAGACAGCTGTTTTAGACTAGTTTTTTTCACGGATTTCTTACATATTACTGTATCAGAAATAGCTGTTTGCGTCGAAGCAAAAACTCTTTTACTTTTCTCTTTCTCTCTCGTCTCTGAGAAGCAGAAGCTCAAGTTTTGCTGAGAAGGAAAACAATTTCCTGTACATACCTGAGTGCAAATATATTTTTGACCATCTGGTGCGATCACCCAGCTCGCATGAATGTAGTCGTTATCCGCAGCTCTGCTCTTTAGAGTCACCCTAGATGAGTCCATGCATATAACATCTTCGTATCTGTAAAGACGCTTTCTACCATTCTTTTCCTGAGAGTGAAATATTCTGCGAGGCACGTCAGAAATTCAGTGGAACAAATGAAAAAGTGATGGAGGCCTACGCTACGGGTCGGCGCTGATGTAACCATGATTGTTACAATTACTGCTCATTTATTCTTTAACGTGAAGCGTTAGAGTTTGGAAAGAACAACCAAATGTGGTTGCCATTGTCAGCGCAAACTTGCTTTCGCTGTAGACCAGACTAACTTTTTCATAAAAAGAAGATTCGTCATAATCTTCCTTAAAAATGTCTTATTTTCTATTTTTTGCTTTATTTTCAAGTTTTCTGCTGAGAATTCTCTGTTAAAGTTGTGTAAGCCGTTGATGAATCCGACTCCTGGGGCCGGATTCATGAAACGGCGGGAGACGGTGATATGCGGTATCATCTTTCTCCTTTCTCTCCCGCCTCGCTCTCTTACCTGATCGCTTCCCGTGAAAAGCCGGGAACGTTCCCGGGAACGTTCATGAATCCGGCTACAGATCTTCGCTTGTTCGTCATATACTACCGCATGAAGAGCGTAACCGCTTCATGGGCCACAACACGAGGCCATGAGATACTCCTTCGCCTACCTGTTTTTTACAGGGTTTCTTTTGAAGTACTCAAACGTATATTCCGATGGCTTGTAATTTTTTACTTTCATGAACTCCTTCCTGATAGCTGTCGTCTTCTGAAATATTCCTTCCATATCCGAATCATACTTTTAAGGTGTGATAATTTTGCCAATGCACCAGATAAAAGCTATACTTGTCCCTATATATGCTTAGATAACCAGCTCCAAGGAAAAACCTCATCGACTGCTCATATTATATTGTGACAAGTACTCAAGTGATGTTGAAGTATCGCTAAGCTAATGATCACATTAAGCTAGCTGCTCTACCTAAGCAGTTTTCTTCCTTCCCTAGCAGTTCGGAAAGCAATATTTGGCAATCTTATTATGTTCTAACCTTGCTCTACCTTTCATAAGATGTAAGTGAAGTGTGCTTCAGCGTTCTATGATTCAAAGCGTTCCGATCAGCTGTTGTGATTTCAGATGGCGGAGGCGCGGCGACGCGGCGAGGGGACAACGAAGACGACGACTGGCGGTGCGAGGAAGGAGCCCGACGACGGCCGCCAAGGACCCCGACTCTCCAATGCCCTTCACCCGGATCCGAGGCCCAGAAGCAGACCACCCTCGACCCCATTGGACTCGTCTCACCCGCATGTCGACCATGTATTCGTCGCCAATAAACTATTGTTATTCGCACTGGGTCCAGACACTTGCTAAGATCAGATGAGCAATTTTGCGGTATGCATGTGCTAATCAGTGAGTTAGCTGTCAGATTCGACATCCTTTCTGATACCCGGATCCGTGTTCCACTTTACTCCAGCTCCAAATTGACTGCAGCCACCTTAACTCCTCGTTCTCCTTCCACCAGCTGTAAAGGCCTTCGTCGACGATCACAACCACATATCTCCTATCCTAATCGGTTAAATCTGCGAGAAATCGACAATATCGATCAATATTGGTTGCCTTCCCCCTGCTGTGAAACCGTTCCGTCGACCATCTGAATCCCCAGCCAAGTTGCGTTACGTGTTTGGCACGCTGAACCCGTAGTCACGTTGGATGACGTCTTCGGCACGTTTTCTGATCAAGCACGTTGGGCGACTAGATCTGCACCTCCTCTGAATCCCCAAGCAAGAAGAAAACGTCTGACCAGGATACTATCTCAACGGTAGGTCGGAACGGCGCAAGTGTTGTATATGGGCAGAACCGCCTCTCTCTGGGTAGTAACAAACTGCAGGTATCTCGACCCCAATACAACTCTGTGCAGAGTTAGGGGCGACGGAAGTCGCGGGTTGGTGCCCTGTTGATTCACGTTCTCCACAGCTGACTGGCGCGCGAGGGATGAGGGCTCGTATCGCGGCAAAACGTAGTGCACAGGCGGCGTAGTAGGGAAGAGCTCGGGCTCGTAAACGCGGGGTCGGGGGTTTGGATCCCGCAGTTTGCGTTCGTTTTGCACTTTTGCAAAATCCATGTTTATCATATAGGTAATCCACCTAGGGGTATTATAGTGTGTTATAGAGCATGTTTACATATAACATATGCTTCAAACTACAGATTAGCTAAAATGTTCACTTCTGTGTGTCACTTATTTTAAGCCTATTTTGTGTGAAGCTTCAGATTCGTGATCAGCACCCCAAATAACCCCCTAGACAAAGTTTCAGCGAAAAAATTTTTTTAGACCGAAGTCTTGTCGGTGGAGTCGGAACTTTTTACTAGTGCCACAAAATATCTATCGTTACATAACTATAGCTTCACACAAAATAGGCTTAAATTAAACGCCCAGAAGTGAACATTTTAGCTAATCTGTAGTTTGAAGCATATGTTATATGTAAACATGCTCTATAACACACTATAATATCCCTAGGTGGATTACCTATGATAAACATGGATTTTGCAAAAGTGCAAAACGAGCGCAGTCTGCGGGATCCAAACCTCTGACCCCGCGTTTACGAGCCCGATCTCTTCCCTACTAGGCCACCTGTGCACTGCGCTTAACCGAGATACGAGCTCTCATCCCGCGCGCGCCCGTCAGCTGTGGAGCACGTGAATCAACAGGGCACCAACCCGCGACTTCTGTCGCCCCTAACTCTGCACAGAGTTGTATTGGGGTCGAGATACCTGCAGTTTGTTACTACCCAGAGAGAGGCGTTCGGATCTATCCTAGTCCGGGGGGGGCCATATAATTAAAAAGTAGGTAACAAAATGAATTGAGACTTACCGAGCGGCCCCTGAGGAATAGGATGAAACCTAAAAGAAGCCAAAAAAGCGAAAGAATAAACAAAAAATAAAATCGCCGCGGTTTTACAACCGACTCGGCGGGCAAAGCGCGACGGAATGGAGGCATGCCGCGTGCCTACCGCCGACTGACATGTTATAACCAGGATCTAACATGGTGGGGAGGGCGCATGAAGCCGCATGTCACGTGCTGACCGCGGCCTGACATGTTATAACCAGGATCTAACACGGTGAAGAGGGCACACAACCTTGCCTGCTTTCAACCGCAATAAATGTTTTTTTCGTTTTTTTCTTTGTGACTTTTCTTGTTAAGGTCCCATGTTGCTTTGTGGGAGCCGCTCGGTAAGTTTCAAGTGGATTTCTTACATATAATCATTTTTAGTTACGTGGCCCCCCCCGGACTAGGATAGATCCAGGCGTTCTGCCTATATACAACACTTGCGCCGTTCCGACCTACCGTTGAGATAGTATCCTGCTGAGTATTTCCCGGTATTCTGTCACCAATTTTCCTACCCACTCCTCCATATTTTATGACTAATTTCTGCAACGGCCCTGATCGATAGCCCTATTCGCTTTTTTATATAGTTTGATTTTACATCTATAACGCAGGAAATGAGGAGTAGCTCAACAATGAAAAACAGAAACAAACCGAGTAACGCATTATATTATTCGCCCAAACAACGCGATGGTCGCTATGTTGTTGCGGTGATGGTGCAGTGCCGGCTTTTTGCTGGATATTCAGTTGCATTGCGGCTTCCGCAGACAATTTTGGATCGTGAGCAACATGACCAGCTTTCTCGTCTTCGGCAGAGGTCGATGTAATACTTTTTCGCTTCTTTCGACTTAGACTGGTTTCGGCTAGATCTTGTGTTTTAAGATCAATGTCCACGGCTACGTCCTGCTCCTAAAAGCCCTCCTTAGAATGAATTTTCAACCACAAATACTACTCTATGTGAGATCATATATGTATACGATTCCAACAGTTGCTTGATGTTTGGCCTTTCTCCTCCTAGGGATAGCTTTTCTGCTCTGAAATTATTTATATATTGGAATGGTACTGTGAAAACAGTACTTTTAATGCTGTACAGCTAACGTGAAAAGATTCTCATCGCTTGGAATAAGTGGGTAAATAAGCAAGTAAATAGCTTCAGTTACAGTGAATCACACACTTAACTGTATACTTTCTGAGCTCAGTGGCTTTCAAAAACTTTTATTATTTATTGATATTTATAAAGAAAAAAGAACATGATATTTATAAAGAAAACTTTTATTTTCTTTATAACGACGACTAGTTTTGAAGTGTATGGAAGAATTTCTCTCGAAAAATTTTCATTTCTATTAAGAAAGTTGAAATAATTTGACGACACTAGTTTTTTGCACAGTTGTACGGGGCCAAAACTTTTTATCGCTTTTTATTTTATGAATTGAAATTTTCATCGCCTTTTGTTAGGAAATTAAAAACGCTCACCAATCCTTTGCGAAATACTTTTCCCGAACTGGTGGCCTAAAATTGGAAACAATCAAGATCAGTAGAAAAAATTTTTCAATACAAATCTTCCCTCTTTGCATACATCCTAAATACATGTCCTCATGCAAACCATGATTTCATTCGTTTTTACATACTGCGACCTGATAGAAACAATGGAAGCTTGTGCAGTGTTCTAAGCGCCTTGTGAGATCTCCTCGAGTCTATGCCTATGCTTATGTTTAGTAGTATTTATCTTCGTAATTGACTTGCAGGTTCTCTATCTGTTTGATAGGTTCATTATCCGATATTTATGTAATATCACAGGCTGTTTTCAAGAAACGGCCTTGCTTGTCGAGTTGAATTCAAACTATTAACTCAATGCTAATGCTAAGTGAATGAATTGAAGATTTTTCCCATGATTTAGCAGCTCCAAGAAACGGCTTCGTCACTTCGTCAGCGTAACGATGCTCAATTGAGAGTCGTTTCCTCTCCATCTTCTTGGTATTTCGTTATTCCTCGGTCAGCTGAATAAAACTGACGAGCAAAATGTTCACCAGGGCTCCAGCAATTGTTCAGAGAGCCCGAGTAGGGGGAGGGGGAGGGCGATGTGCGTGATGAAGTGGGCGCACCGGTGGAAGGGGAAGGAACGCCTGAAACTCTTCAAAGCAGACGTCCTTCCACTTTCGTTGAGAAGGCTATAACGCAGCAGGCCAGGAGAACGAATGGCTCCTCCTCCTCCATTCTCCTCCATTCTCCTCCCTCTTTCCTCCTTACCGTATACCATCCTCAATATTATGCCTATAATTTTGTTGTAACTGTTCACTGCATCCATGCTTAATGTAACCTGTCCTCACATTGATTCTTCTCGCATTTCATAAATCAATTTGATTAAATCCTTTTGTTCCGTAATCAAATAAATTCATGTAGGAGAGCAAGTGTTGTGTACATTACCACCATTACGGGATGATGCCTCGGGCAGTTTTCCATCACATTAATAAACGAAGCCGCTAATTTATTACATGCTCCACATACAAAAATTAGTGCGATACACTTCCATGGAAATCCATCCTGTGCCTAACTGCAACAAACCAAGGAGGAGACTCGGTTTTCAACCTGCAGAACATATCAAATGGTTCTACGTGGTCTCCACTAGGACATGATGGAGACCAGATGGACTTTTCGTAGTCAACAACTGGTGATTATTCATCCTGCAACGTGTAGCGCTATTTACCAGGCTGTCCAATAATTCCTGTCCGAAAATTTCCAAAATTTTATAACTTTCCTTAGAAGTGTTATAATATCAGGCAAGTGTAAAAACCTTCTATAAGGTTCTTCAGAGTTCTACGCTAGGGGTATATAAGGCGCAGTTGCCGCGTCTAGCTACCAGTACAAGCTAAAATGGTCCAAGGTCGAATTCGTACGTTCGCGTACTACGAGTGTCGTCCGCATCACAAGGATTTTCTCGAAGATCTGGTCACTGAGGATGAGATTTGGGTCCTCTACGACAACGTCGCCCGCCGTGCCTTCTGAATCCCGCGCGGAGAAGAGCTGCCGACGACGCCACCCGCTGAAGATCATGCTCTGCTGCTGGTGGGACGCCAAGGGCATGCTGTACTTCGAGCTGCTCCCGCAAGGCAGGACGGTCACCGCCTCCATCTACACCGAGCAGCTCGAGAAACTAGCCGCCGCCATCCGAGAAAAGCGTCCCCGACGGGCCTCGGTCCACCTGCTGTACGACAACGCGCGTCCCCGCGTGGCGAAGGAGACCCAGCAGAAGTTGGCGTCGCTCGGCTGGGAGACGGTTGCCCATCCGCCGTATTCTTCAGACCTCGCCCCTCCGACTACCACTTGTTCCGACCGCTGAAGCACCATTTGGCCGGAAGAGAATTCACCAACTACGACAACCTCAAATCCGACATCGCGGCCTTCTTCGAGTGGCAGCCCGGAGTTCTAAGCGAAGGGCATCGGCGACCTGCCCAATCGATGGGTCACTGTTTTGGATAACTGTGGTGATTATATTGTTGATTAGACTTGTTTTTCAATAAAGTTGAAAAAAATTAAAAATGATGAAATTTTCGGACAAGAATTATTGGACAGCCTGGTACATTCGATTGTGACAATCGCAATCCCGTCAAGCTTAAATCAGTGTGACAAATAACCCTCGAGAATAGTCCGCATCGTTATGTTCAGCGAAATGAGCGCTAACGCGGTCGTCGGATCAGAAGACAGTGCAGGCAATCACATGAGTGGTTTCTGCAGAATAATTTCACTCATGAATGCAGTGACTGTCGGTGACATTCACTCGACATCGTAACAATGTAGGCCAGATTGGTTCTGAGGCAAGTGATGTACTTCAACGTTCGTCGTAGTTCGTGAGAATCAAAGGCATATTGTCACGTACGAAAACCGGATAAATTCTATGGTATGAAGTCTGATCTGCCTTTTCGTGTACAATATCCCAAACTTAACACTCATTGTTTTCGACACTTATTGATAAAGTGGGTGGCATATATTTAGACTGACAATTTCTCCTTCAACATTTGAAATTCCCCTGACCGAATGTAAAATATCCAAAAAAATCCTTACATTGCTATGTGCGCGAAAATTTACGACCAGATCTTGCATGACTGAGGAGCCAGCGGCAGAAATTAAACCAGCCAACAATTATGATACAGATGTCCTTCGAGTGTCGAACGAGAAATAAGTGATAATAAAAACACTTAAGAGTACCGTTGTTGCTTCGTGTTGCTTCTGCTTTGCCTCTACATTTAGAGCTGAGATGCTTTGTTGTTCCTGTGTACTTGTAGTCATAATCGTCTCCTTCACCTTATCATCTAAACAAAACATGTGCTGGCTGCTTTGTAGAAATATTTGTTGCTTCCCTTAATGACAGATAATTTATAAATGGTCGCAAAGGCATTATTCAATTTCTCCTTTCTGGTAGCTTTTATCTTTTAACACGCAATGTTTCTCAAGAAAAAGAAAACAATGTTCAAAATTTATTAGGTCTAATCTTTTAGCTGTTGTTGTAATCTGTTTAAATTGCTGCAGAAACGCGATACTGATCGGTGCAAGAGGTGATCGCGAGGAAAGTAAACAGGCAAATGGCAGTCCTTTGGTGGGAAACTGCAACTACCTTCTCAGGGGTTGAGTTAGAGAGCGTTCTTAAGGCTGCTTATTTTTAATTTTTGCTGTTCACCAAAAAAAAATGGAGTGCGGTGACGTTCTACATTCGGACAGTTGTTTCACCATTGTGCTTTGTTAGCATACCCTGTTTTTCATTATTTTCATCGCTCTTCTTTTTCTTCTTTTCCAAAGTTTCGTCCTGAAAGTCAAAGAAAATAGAAAACAAAGAAATAGGCTTAAAAACCGAAAAGCTTGTAAAAAGTGTACAAAAATAAAAAGCTGAACAATATATGCGAAAAATATCCGGACCTAACAAGTTCTATCCAGAAATAAGTTACCCATAAAGCTTCATGCCTGGCTAGCCAAAAACGAATGTTTAATCGTAAAAGGATTACTTTACGGATTACTCCATACAACCTAGTGCAGAAAATTGGGCTTGGGGATTTTGATCAGCTTCTTTGTTGTCAAGAATAGGCATGTCTTTACTTTAGTAATAGATTACTTCCGGGAGCGATGAAAGCATACGCGTTTCAACCGGAGCTTTTAGTCTGCGCAGCAAATCCTACTAACATAAAAGCGTTATATGTTGTTACAGGATGTTTTGTTGCGATCAAAACTCTTGCGCCAGGCGGGACTCGAACCCGCATCTTCTGCTTTCCGGGCAGCGATGTTCGCCTTACACCACCGGCGCTGTTTGATCGCACGTAACATCCGCGATATCCTCGAGGCCTGTCAGCACCCACCCGTGATACGGGATGGGCCGGTCGCTGATATCAGCATTGAGCCGGTTAAGCTGAAGACCTTGCTAGTAACAATGTTCTGACACATTTGCTTAAGCCTGGAGCGGCTGGTAGAGAGGCTATATGTTGTTACAGGATGTTGGGTGCTGACAGGCCTCGAGGATATCGCGGATGTTACGTGCGATCAAACAGCGCCGGTGGTGTAAGGCGAACATCGCTGCCCGGAAAGCAGAAGATGCGGGTTCGAGTCCCGCCTGGCGCAAGAGTTTTGATCGCAACAAAACATCCTGTAACAACATATAGCCTCTCTACCAGCCGCTCCAGGCTTAAGCAAATGTGTCAGAACATAAAAGCGTTAGTCCGTCTGTCTGTGTGTGTGTCACAAACCTGTGTAAACTTGCAAATCGTGTTGAACATGTGAAGGTAACCCGCACGTACATGTAAAACCTGTCAAGGTTACCCTCACGTGTAAACGATAAAGGAGTAGCCCGCTTCAACAAGTAGGTAGGATCGAAGGACCCTTACCGATCAATATTATTGATTGTTCGACAGGTGTTATCGATTTCCTCCCGACTAACCGATTTCGGTGGGAGTCACGCGGATATGACGACCGACGAGTGAGCTCAATAAAAGCTGGAAGGCTTAGATCGGGAGGTCAATATCGAATTACATTATCGATTCAATACCGATCAATAGCCGAATCGATTTAATGCAATCAAACGTTTCGTGGCCGGTAGGCCGCAGGACGTCTAGTTTTATCTAAGAAGATAATGTTGAGGCCAAAAAATCAGAGATCGGGCGAAGTGTGTTAGGAGAAACATCTGTTTTCGCTCTAATAAGTCACAGTGGAAACGATAAATACTTATCAAGCGGTAAGCATTTATCAACCAGGCCTTCGTCTCAACCTTCTTCTCCTGAGTGTTTAGTCCCGCGCAGTAGCAGGGTCAGCTGCTCAACCACACCGGCGCGACATAAATTCGCGTCGGCGCGACGGGGTCAGCTGCTCAACCACACCGGCGCGACATAAGTTCGCGACAGCGATGCTTTATGTCATCTGATAAACAGTCGAATGGATGCCTGAGACTAAGACGGCAGAATGAAACAAAAACCTAGAGGAATTTCGGTGCAAGTAGGCTCGGAGGGGGTCACCTTGTACTCAGTGGATATTCGTCTTGGTAAGAAGGCACATGTAAGTTCAGTTACATCAACGACCAGATTCATCAATTGCTCACCGCCATCCAACGTGATGATGATACCCCAAACCTGAGGTCGAATTATTTAACGACTTACAGCAATTTAACAGAGAAATTACAGCCAAAATCCCTGATAGCGCGGCTTATCAAGCGACATGATGAAACAATTCGCCACACTATAAGTGATTTCGGCTATTTTCTCTGTTAAACTGCTGTAAGTCGTGGATGAATCCGGCACTGATGGTAATGAATGTCATATCAGGGTGTTTTTGCGTTATTTTCACCGTTAGAGGGCGGTTAATGAATCCGGCCTAGCTGAGTAAATGGTAGGGGTGGAGCACATCGGTGCAGTATTACACGTTTAATTTCGTACAAAAAAAAACGTCGTGTTGGACTGTCGGCGCAACAGCAAAATAAAGGAGATGGTAAATTTAGGTCAGTCATCTAGTATTCGACAGAGCACATCCTAGGTGGCTCATTGACAAAACCTAACAACCTCAATCACCCGAATATAGAAGAAAAGCAGGCGCAAAGCGGATCGAGGATGAGGACACCTCCAAACACAGTTATTGTCTTCCTTCCGGCATTATTCGAAGTGCCTCTATGGAGACTCAACATGTTAGCTTAACGTCTCGTGAAGTCATGTTCTGATGGATTAACCATGTGATCGCTAACAAGCTCGAGCAACGTGGGTATCGAAGTGCGCGATCTATCGATCCGGAACCTCGCAGAGGTGCCCACCGGGCGTCGTTGTTTTTTTATTACTGTGGTTTTTCTTTTAGGCTTCAGTCCCAAGAGCTGATCAGATTAGTGCTCCAAACTTGTTCTATGTATGGCATCGGTTCCGGCGCAATGCGCGGACGGGGGGGGGGGGGGGGGCAGCCCATCAGTTCGCGCGCGAGACCGTCTGACCAGGCCCCTCTCGTTGTAACTTGTACTACACGTACGTACGCGTCAATTTGTACAATGTGGGAAATTCCACGTCACCACATCCGACTACTACGCTCAAGGCGGTCGAAGCCCATGGACTGCCCCCCCCCTCCCCGTCCACTCATTGCGCCTCGGTCTTACTTAGATCTAACCAGATTCTCCTGATATATCGACGTGGCCATTTTCGATATCCACCGACACCATGGTCAGTCGATATGGAGGAGGGTCGTTGAGCGGTCGGTGGCGGATCGCGGCTCTTCCACCGCCACTACAGGAGAGCACTGGGAGACGGGAGCAGTTCCTGTACGAGCACCTTGGACGCACTATACCCTGGAGTCCGTTCCCTAGCCGAGTTGTGCGCTCGAAGAGCGCACAACCCATCTCCGATGTACCCCTCAGCGACGAAAGCATTCTTGGCACGAGCCGCCTGGATGGCCCACACCCCGGAGTCCCTTCCCTAGCCGAGTTGTGCGCTCGAAGAGCGCACAACCCATCTCCGATGTCCCCCTCAGCGACGAAAGCAGTCTCGGCACGGATTGATGTGCAAGTTTGCGTGGTACTCCAGCAGGAGCTGGCATATTGCCAGCGGAGCAAGTGGTTAGTTCTAATGGCTATCTTGCGCCTCGCTTCCTTTCTGTTATCGGTATGATCGAAGGTGTTGGGAGGTGACACCAATATGGCGCCGGCACGACTGAGGTGAAATGGGATAGCCATTAGACCTCATCGGCGGTTGCCGTGGCAATGTGCCAAATCATGCTACAGTATCCCGAAAACCTGCAGATCATCCGTCATCGGAGCGCGTTTCTGCACAGGCTGACGCGTTGCGACGTGTCTGCTGCCGCGTGGTCTCGCAGCACCCCTTAGCGAATGCTTTGGAGAGAGCAATTCATATACGTATGGAATTCGTATTCAGCAGGTATATGTCGAAATTGCATTGGGAGTGGAACAATGGCTGCTAAAACCAGATCGGAATAGATTTTGAGTTCCATCCAAGCTGTTCGTGTGGAAACTGCTTTCGTCGCTCAGGGTGAGTCCTCAGCTGGATTCTGCGCTTTTCGAGCGCAGAATCAGGCTAGGGAAGGGACTCCAGGGTGGTTGCCATCCAAGCTGCTCGTGTGGAAACGCTCAGGGAGAGTCCGCAGCAGCACCAGCAGAACCAGGCCAGAAAACGCCGCTCAATGACGCCAAAGCCCCTCAAATCTCGACCACTCAATTGAAATACAAAAAGCACGCAACGCTGAAGAACCGAACCCCCGACCTTCCTCCCATGGAGCAGCGCAACATCCACTGCCTCACGGCCCGCTTGCTGAGGCCGCCATCGCTGACATACAAGACGTCGCAGCGCGATCCACGACGCATCGACAGCAGCCGCCCGCTACAGTATCCCGCAAACCTGCAAATCAACCAGCGGCTGCCGTGTTCGTCCACGTCAGCCACGCAACAACCACGGCAGCCGCCGATGAGGTCTAAGTAAGACCGTGAAATGGCAAGTGGTTTTGCATTGCTTGTATAATTGTATAATCAGGTATACATATATTTTTAAATTCACCACCCTCCCCCTATTTTAGTAATGTGCTGGACTATCATAGAAGGTGATCCTCTCCGACCCTATTTGCTCCAAAAATCCAAGCAACTTCGCTACTGCACAGTGAAACAATCGATGCGCCCTCGTCTGGGTCAGGAGAAGCGCAAGGCCATACATGACTTGATAAGAGGGAACGTGCTGCAGAGAACATATTGACCTATCCGAGAGCATCAGGTGGATCCTATCCCCCCCCCCCCCCCCCGATTGGACTTGCACCAGTGCTTTTATAAAATATTTAACAACCCAAAACTCTTGTCACTGTTATAGTGAATAGGGATTCCAGAAGAGTAAGCTATTTAAAAAGCACTAAAATGACCCCATCTCTGGTCAGCTTCAATACTTGTTTCAGATAAAGAACCCACCGACATAATCACCTCCGATCCTCCAACATGAGTTAAGAATGAACACCTCTGATCCACGTTTGCGGTATCTTTTAAACTGTGTGATACAGTATCATTCATGTGCGGTTCGATACCTCTCTGTAATGATTGGACATTAGTTAGAAGCTAATGAATGGTAAGGTTTAAACAATCTAGGGCTAAGTGGAACTATGGCCGATGAAATCAGACACGAATAGATTTTGAGTTTCATCCAAGCTGTTCGTGTGGAAACTGCTTTCTTCGCCCATGGAGAGTGCCAGATGGGTTGAGCGCTCTTCGAGCTAGGGAAAGGACTCCGGGGTGGTCCATCCGAGCTGCTCGTGTGGAAACTCGAAGAGCGCAGAACCAGACTAGGGAAGAGACTCCTGGTGTGGTCCATTCGGGCTGCTCGTGTGGAAACTGCTTTCCTCGCCCAGGGGACTCCGCAGCTCAGCTGGGTTCTGGAAGCACACTAGAAAAGTGCGCACAAAACACCCGAAAGTGGTGTAAACGTCAAAACCGCTCAAATCTCAATCAGTCAGTTGAAATGCAAGAATCCCGCAGCGCAGGAGAACCGATCCCCGACCTCCCTCGCATGAGGCAGCCCCCATCCACAGCGCCACGATTCGTCCGGCACTAGGGCCACAGCGGGCATGCAAGAGACCGATGAGCATGAATGCCCACGTGGAGGCTGACGCAGTCCACGTGTACATTCGCGTCGAACGACTGTGTTCCTGCACCAATTGCGCCTCATACGCCACGCGTCTATTCCGATCTGATTCTAGTGGTCTCAGCAATTCCCTCCAGGGTTGGTTCAGCGAAGGAGTCAACCCGGGTCCCGGGTATGTGAGGCAGAAAGGAGAAACCTACCGACGATGCACTCATTATATACCTTACCCATCCAAAGATGCTGCAAGAAGAAGGGTACTCAGTTATCCTCGTGAGTACAGTATTAATGGTAGTATTATGCAGTCCTACTACACATATCGTTTTCTTAGCCGTCACCCGACGATGAATCTTACCTCTGAGGCCAGATTAATGAATAACGTTACCCAGGGCTGTGTGGGTAGTGGGTAGAAATTGAAGCATTTCTTGGAATTCACAAGAGCGTGAGTGGGTTAATGATGGGGTAGAATTATATCATTTACAAAATTTTATCATACCATTTACACCGAACTTACCCTTTGACCACTATGGTAAACTTATTCATCACCATTAACTCATTACTGTATCAACTGTGAATCCTGCCTCTGGATATTTTTGAGATCACACCATAAGTGCTTCAATGAAGTCCTACATCAAGGTGTGCATTTTTGGGTGCTGGCCTGTAGCCAAAGAAATTGAGGGTCGCTCCACTGCAATGGAAACTAAAATGATGCGATGGACGGCGGGAGTCTTTCGGACCGTTTTCGCGAAGATAGGACAGAGGTTTGGTGTTGCCCCAGTAGCATGGAAATAGAGCGAAACTCTTCAAAGATATCATGGCCACGTCTTTGGTGTTAAACGACACCGTCCGTGACATTGATCTGAACCTTGAGGTGCCTAGAAAGCGGCCCTGAGAAAACCTTAAGCAACGTTTGTTAAATACATTGCATTTCAAAGGATTCCATTTAGTGTTCTCGAGAGCTGGTGTCGCTGTTGGAACATTGACAAATCGTTTAAATCAACGTTAGAAGCTCAGTTCTTTAAAATTGGGCGGTGTTCTGAAGAGTATCCTCCTAATGCTCCTTCGTCTTAAAAAGGCTGGCGAAGACGACAAGGAAAAAGCGCATCTATTTGCAAGAGGAGGAACGTATAGGTGAAAGTCAGCATAACACATGTCGCCTTTAGACGCTAAGATTATGACGGGTACCACAACCATAGGCACGGCATAGCTCCACACTATGAGCTGTGCTGGATGTTATAGGTTTCCTTATTTGTAGGTCTTTTCCTGCCCTACCACCAAGTGATTTGCTTTCGAAACCCTGAACCCATGCGAGGTTTACTTAAGAGCGGACGTTCCGGTCCCCGCTTCCCTCTCCCATCCCTCACCAGCCGACGACTGCGCTACAGGAGCTCACACGCACACATGAAATTCAGATAGTGTTCGATTCCAATTTTGATTAACAAGTGTGACGCAAAGTCAAGACCTTTGCTAGAACATTTACAAGTGTGAAAAACAGCATTAAGCGTCTTTATTAAATTGACTGTCAGGTGTTGGACTATTTGCAGAATCCACAAGATTTGGCGCATGTACTTCTCTTGAGGGTCTCGGAAAAGACAGGGTTAGTGCAGTAGTCACGAAGTCTATTGATTGGACACCTGGAAAAGCATTTGATAACAAAAAACATGAAAAATTGGAACCCAAGAAGCTTACCAAGGTCGATCCATACAAGACGAGGAACTGGTGGACACTAAAGGCTGTGGACGAGCAGGTGGGAGACCGGAGGAGACTGTAATTCAAACGATGATGAATCACAAACTTTTCTCAGAAAGCGTCAGGCGTGCTACCAATGCGGTATTCCAAGATCGTTTGTGTCTCATAAATTCTGTTGTACGTTATAACCGGAACTAGATTGGAATCAGAAATTAGAGATACACCGGCGTCTTCTTTGGAGCAGAACCTGAACTAAGCGCGTTGGAGCACACTGTCTTGTTAACTGCATAGAAATCGCGTTCACATCATCACTAGCCTGTAACCAGTAAGCTTCTGGTCTTTGTGTGTCTTAATTTCCACCGCCGCGTACGTGCACCCATCAACGGACACTCCTTTTGAAAAACTCTTGATCTTCACTTCAATTCTTGAGCCAACAGGTGCCTTAAGTTTCTTGTAAATAACAAGGATAGCCTGATTTCTAACTGATCAGTGAGTTTGTATAAGCAATTGTGTCCAGAATGCCTTCAAACGCACCTTAATCCAATAATTGCAGAACATGAAGTCTTCTCTGGGACTCATGCCAGCGAGCTTGTTGCCGAGTCTGTCAGTCAATGTTTGAGGCTGAGTCTTTGCCTCGAGCTCGGCACCGCATCCTGGAGGCTGAAGCGAGAGATCATCATCTTCATCCGGCACGAAGAGTAGTGAGATTGCTTATGTAGCCAATGAACATACTCGACGATCGCAGAAGGGGCCTCCGTATCCGCTTGGACATACGCATTTGGTACAGTCGCGAGGATTTAGGAATCCCCCGTTTTTACACATATTACTTCGCCCAGCACATTTCTCTGGAAAAGAGGAAAGTTTGATCCCAGGAGTGTAATTGGAGTTTGCAGCTGGAATCCTTCACGTACTCATGCACTCGTAGTGAGTGTTCAGCATGAGCTTTTCGTAGAATGAAATTATAGGCGATCCAAGAGTTTCCGCGTAAGACGAGTCATGAGGGAGCATGGAAGGTTTTCCGTTGTAAGTCGCACTGAAATCAGGTAGATTGTTGTGTGATCTGCCACCTGAGCAAATGCAACAATTGCTTTCTAAATTCGAACCTCATTGCCCCGTAATGCATGATACTGCCAGGGTCATAAGTTATGCCATAATTATCGTTCGTG
>OX377201.1:99731761-99988761 GCA_947396885.1 Heligmosomoides polygyrus polygyrus | reverse complement strand
ATAGCCCGACGCAACGTGACGTCAGCTCGCGGAAGCGCTTCACGTTTTGTTTTGTTATCAAAAGCTGCGCAGTATACATTGGATTCGAATGAATCATTTTCGGACATGCGATTCGGATAACCTGATCCGGATCACCCAAAAATTCGGTGTCCGCGAATTTGTGGTTCTGCGAATCGTCCAAAAATCCGGGGTCCGCAAAATCACCGCTGTCCAAATCATCCAATTATCCGAAGATTTTCAATCGGATTCATTGTATCGAATGAATCATTTTCGGATATCCTGACCCGAATCATCCAAAAATCCGGTGTTCGCGAAATAGTCGTTATCCGAATCATCCAAAAATGCGAGGTCCCTAAAATCGCCTATATCCGAATCATCCAATTATCCGAAGATTTTCTATCGGGTGCAATGTATACTGCTCAGCTCTATCCTCTAAAGGTGGTATTCGCCCATGTGTTGCACGTGCATTGCTGATATGCTTAATTTTGTCAATCGATTTTGTTTTTTGTTTTTACGAATTGACAGTTTGAGGTGGAGATCATATAGATGTGATGGCCTGAGACTTTTCAAAATATATGCTATCGTCTCCAGTAATCGGATTCATCAACGATTTCTGCGAATATGCTGGGTGGGGGACAGGGATTTCTACGATGAAGCATTTTTCTCTACCCCTCATGTAAACCCTGGGGTTTAATTTTTGATGAATTCCGCCCCTGAAGATTGTAGCTAAGCAGATATGGATCGTCTTGCTATTGGAACACCGTATCACACTCGGTAATAACGCGCTAAGCGATGAGTCATCCTATCGATCGGCGGCGTCGCAGAAATTAGCGGGGGGAAATCGGTGTGGAAAATGGGGGAGGGGAAATCGGGGGGGGGGGGGGGGGATAGGGGGAAAATGGAGCAAATTACGACACGAAAATAGCGAAAAAATACCCAGACGTCTTTTAGGCCTTTGTCATACCATCGCTCACCCCGAGCGACGCCTAATGATATGCACCCATATCGATTCCATCGCGCCGCCCGATCGATATGGGAGCATATCATTAGGCGTCGCTCGGGGTGAGCGATGGTATGACAAAGGCCATACTGCCTGGGATCTCCGGCCCTGGGACAATCGAGGTCGCTGAACACGAATCTGAAGTTTGCTTGTGAAGTATCGATCGCCATCAGTCGATATTGATCAAACTATCGATTTTTTGTGGATGCCGTCTAGGCGGTCCGAAACTTCAGCCCTGGGGGTAGTCGAGGTCGCTGAACAAGAATCTGAAGTTCGTTTACAAAGTATCGATTGCCACCAATCGGCCAAATTACGGGTCAGGAAAATAGCGGAAAATACCAGACTTCCTCTACATACGTGCTAGGGGATTCGGAAGACGTGCCAAAGACGTTGCTCAACGTGTTTGGGGATCAGGAAGACGTGCCTAAGATGTCGTCCAATGTACCTGGGATTAAGAAGGTGTGCCGAAGAAGTTGTCCGCTAAGGGTGGATCATTGAGGGAGACCAGTACCAGTAATGGGGAACCGTTTCACTAAGGGAGGACCAGTAGTAAGGAACCAATACATCTCTCTATTATCCTATATACTGTACGTACTGCGAGCCTTTGTACTCCTAGGTAGGGAAGAAAGCTGTACAAGTAGAGCAGCTTGCTTGATGTGATTGTCCTTAGCATAGTGATACTGCAACATTGCGCGAAGCGCGCAATTGCGAGGCACACCGATAGGCGTGACGGAGCACTTGTGCACACTATAAATCGTGTCTTGGACCTCATGATAGGTCTGCAGTGCCGGAATGCCCCTTGTATTTCACATGTCAGCTACTCGCCCAATTTTGGATACTGTTTCCTGGTTGGAAATCAACCCGATTTTTGGTTCACTTTCTAGCACAGATTTCGGTTGACAGTGTTAATAAGTACCCTTAAGAAACGGCAGTTATTGCTTAAGGAAAAAGCTCTGCAATATAAGTCTCAGGCAAGTGATCTATGGTTCGGCCGCAGCGCATTATCTAAATGTCATTTATACCACCAATAAAGTTATCTCGCACCAGGCAAGTGCAGGGCGCAACATCGACGGCTAATAAGCCAAAGGTTTTCGGGTGTTTACACCGTAAATTTTATGGATTATTAGTCGTTGAGGTTGCGCCTTGCGCATCGAACTTCACTGTAGCTGTGTCGGAACTTCGTTTGTATTCAAGAAAAAGGTTTGAACACATATTCGAAATCTACAGACATGTCACTACATGATATCATGTAAAGCTAATAAGTGTGGTAAATCTGAAATACGACTTACGACACCCATCTCTAACCTTTTCTGCAATTAATTTTTCTACAATTCTGCTACTTCTATCATCAGAATTGCTGTGCTTTGCTTTCCAGGAAGGAATAATTGATCGGAAAGGCAAGTTCGCACAATACATGGCAGACTACACCAGAATGCTGACTATCTTCAACAGACGTGTTGCAGCGAAGATGAAGAGCGCTGAAAAGTGATTCAAACCAGCAATGTTGAAAGATAATTGACGTTTGTCTCTTTCTCTTATCAACCCAATCATTATACTCTTTCTTAATAGTGGCTTTGACGAAGAGGTGCTTAGCTCTTTCACCGTTCTGTTCACGATAAATGACTAAGGCTTAATTGTGAATCGTAGCAGTCTATTGCGCCGACTGTCCGTCTAACCTCTTTCATAGACAGGTGCTTGTATGGTTTCGACTGTGCCAATTGATTGGACTGGAGGTATTAAGAAATTAATAAATATGTTTAAGCATGAGACTGTACATGTTGGGTAAAATCTATAGGTCTATAACAGAGCTTTCATTGAATCGCGATTTGCACCTATCGTGGTGGGGACCATTACCACACTGAGGTAGGGGCATGCTAATGACAGTTGTCGTGGTGCTGCCTGCCACTCTGTGCCTCAAATGTTGCCGCACATCGCCTGGCATGCGCGGGTAAAGGCTCATTCACACCGATGATGGCGCCGCCGCGGTGACCACAACAGCTGCAGCAAGACTCTGGATGACCCCCTGCGGCATGTGCCGCAGTGCCGCGCCGTCGCTGTTCTATGCTTCATTATTGTCGCGCCGCATTGTCGCAGCTGTGTGAATGGCGCAGACATAACTCCAACGCCTCGCGAGCTTACGCGGGCGACGAAATTGGACGAGTTGTCACAGTCCTACTGCTTCCGGCGGGGACGGCTAGTAACGTTTCCGACGGCTAGTGGCTTGCGCTAGAGCACGAAAGTGTGTGTCAGCGACCGTTTACCGCGTTTTTCGTACGTATAAGAAGGAAAGGAGTTGGATGAGACACGTCTGATGTCTGCTGGTAGGAAATTATATGCGTTCTGGTGGGGAACTCTATGCCCAATTCTATGCGTACCTCGCCCTAGTAGTGTTCTTTAAACCGGTGGTAAATTAGAATGCATAGAAACCTAATGAAGTTGGCTGTTTTTTTTTCATACATGTCTAGTGCGCGTGAACCTACGAGTAATAGACCTTCTTGAAGATTCCTTCATGAAGTGGTAGCCTTTGCTGACCAAGTGCGAGTAGAATGAGACTCAACCTCTTTCAAACGGGTAAAGGAAAACGGCCAAGGGCTTGGTAAGGAAAACAGAAACTGGGCCGGGATTATTAGGTAGAACTTTCGGAGGCAAGTGCTTGTAAGTCCCGACTGTTTTTTTAAACAGATTTCTGTAATAAACTAGCGGCTCAGTTTAATAACGTAAGAAAGAAGTGCCTGGAGGCACGATCACGTAGTGGAACTAAGATACACGATGCTTGTTGTAAATATGAGTTTATCGGGTTATTGGACAGAATAATTATAGAATACAGAACATACGGAAAGGTTGGATGTGAAGAGTAGGTTACATTACATACAGAACGGATAAAGGAGGTACAATAAAGTTACAAACGTAATATGGAGGATAACATACAATGAGAATGAGGAAGAGGGAAGGAGGGTGCCCGAGCTCGCCTAAGGGGGAGGAGACCGCCTAGTAGTTGCTCGGACCTCTCCTTTTATAGGAACCACCCCTAGGAGAGTACGGTGGCCTCTGTGAGTGGCCACGGGGAGCTGCCGAACTCGGCGTGTGATGAGAGGGAACAGTCTCCCCGAAGAAGCGCGGCTCGGTGCTGTGTTCTACTCCGCTACATTTCCCGTCACCTTTCTTCAACTCCACTTGTCATACAGCACGTGTAATGACATCGGCAAGCAACCTTTTAGCAAGCACTAAGAACCTTCCTATTTCTCCATTCTACAAGCAGAAGCAAAGGCATTTCACTGCTTCCTTTTTCCTCCAAGCGCCTCCACCGAGAGAATTCGTCGAAAATTTCGCGCTCCGTGGCTAACCATGCGTTACCGAGCGCACGCCCGCGTTTGAGCGTCGCGAGCTCACGTGCGGCTAGCGCGCGACGTCGCGTTGGGGTTACGTCCTGGAGCCGTGTGATTGGGCCTGGTTGATGCTTCGTTAATAGCGGCAGGACGCAAATCTCCGCTGCCGTCTCTATACTGGAAGTGCGGAGATGCCGCAAGAGCTTAGTGACACTTGTTCCACAAACATTTCTTACAAAAGGATGGTCGTGGCTGGAGGACGGCACGCTTACTCAATCTCGAATGTGATGCCTATCCAGTGTCAACCTCTACTGCCTGAGTGTTGTTGTATCTGTTCTAGAGCACGAGGTCACTAGACCCACCCTAGAGGTGCACTCTCTTTTTCGGCAGCGAATTGGTGAATGCAATTATGGACACGTTCAGTGGTGGAAAGGTGAGATTAAACAGGCTAACTATCGCCCTATACCCTTTTCCTCTGCCGAGTTATAGCCCTATAATTTTTTTCGTTTATCGTGAACGAGCACAACAACAGACTGACCAGGATACTATTTCAACAGTAGGTCGGAACGGCACAAATGTTGTATATGGGCAGGACCGCCTCTCTCTGTGTAGTAACAAACTGCAGGTATCTCGACCCCAATACAACTCTGTGCAGAGTTAGGGGCGACGGAATTCGCCTGTTGGCGCCCTGTTGATTCACGTGCTCCACGGCTGACGGGCCCGCGCGGGATGAGGGCTCGTATCGCTGTGCTCAGCGCAGTGCACAGGTGGCATAGTAGGGAAGAGCTCGGGCTCGTGAACGAGGGGTCGGGGGTTTGGACCTCGCGAACTGCGCTTGTTTTGCACTTTTGCAAAATCCATGTTTATCATATAGGTAATCCACCTAGGGGTATTATAGTGTGTTATAGAGCATGTTTACATATAACATACCACCCATACCGTTAACAAGGGTGGTCCAGGTAGGGTCACCGATTTCGCTGAAATTTTGTCTAGGGGGGTTATTTGGGGTGCTGATCACGAACTTGACAACCGTTTTTCTCGATTCGGCTGGATAATATAGGTATAGGAAGGCACAGGACTACATTCTTAAAGTTTCTGCCGGTGATGGCAGGTAGAGACAGAATCGTGAAAAACTGATGTCAGATTCGTGATCAGCACCCCAAATAACCCCCTAGACGAAGTCTCAGCGAAATCGGTGACCCTGCCTGGACCACCCTTGTTAACGGTATGGGTGGTCTCCGACCGAATCGTGAAAAACGGATGTCAGATTCGTGATCAGCACCACAAATAACCCCCTTAGACAAAGTTTCAGCGAAAAAATTTTTTGACCGAAGTCTTGTCGGTGGAGTCAGAACTTTTAACTAGTGCCACAAAATATCTATCGTTATAGGTATAACTACGATCACACAAAATAGGCTTATAAGTGACACACAGAAGTGAGCATTTTAGCTAATCTTTAGTTTGAAGCATATGTTATATGTATACATGCTCTATAACACTATATTACCCCTAGGTGGATTACCTATATGATAGACATGGATTTTGCAAATGCAGTTTGCGGGATCCAAACCTCCAACCCTCGTTCACGATCCCGAGCTCTTCCCTACTACGCCACCTGTGCACTGCGCTGAGCCGCGAAACGAGCCCTCATCCCGCGCGCGCCCGTCAGGCGTGGAGCACGTGAATCAACAGGGCGCCAACAGGCGACTTCCGTCGCCCCTAACTCTGCGCAGAGTTGTATTGGGGTCGAGATACCTGCAGTTTGTTACTACACAGAGAGAGGCGGTCCTGCCCATATACAACATTTGTGCCGTTCCGACCTACCGTTGAGATAGTATCCTGGTGAGACTGAGATTCTTCTAGGTGTATTTATGTCCTCGCGTGGCGTTTTGCTCATGTTGGTCCACCCAAGAAGAGTCACCAGCATGCTTTTGAATATGCTACAAGAAATGCAATTGCAATAGATACAGCATACTGCATACAATAATATCAATGGATGGATTCGTGATGGATTCAAACTTTCTCTAATATTCAGATCTCTAGCTTAGGGTTTTTATTGTAATGGCTGTGAATAGGTGTTTCCTTAACAACAGTAGACATTTTCTTGCTTTCAAACAGTTCATCTAATCTTAAGTTCGGCTCGAGTCGTCAAAGCAAAGTTTGCGGAAACTCGGGCCTCGCGGTTAGCGCTCTACGAATTTGAATGGACTCAAGGCGCCTGCTAACACGCACCCTCTTCCAGTTGTTAGAAGATCGTCGCTCTACTAACGTACAGTACGAGCTTGTTTACTTCCCGTCAGAGGCCGTTGGAACGGAACGACATAAACCCAAAGAGCTGTTCACATGACCTACAACTAGCAGATAAGTCTTTTATTAAGCACTACAATACAATGCGAAATCGAACAAGGAATACTATCATGGCTGAAAGAAGTGAGAGGAATATCACAAAAACAGACGACATTGTGAGCAGTAACATCTGACGACTCATACAGACGACTCTGTCTGAAGTGTGGTACTTCTGAAAACCGCTCCGTGAGGAAGTGCTATACGCCTTCTTTCGTAACAAAATGTTTTCAGTCCTACGATACTTTGATTGCCACCCTATCACATACTGGAACGTAGAAATAGAGCTTCGTAGGAACCATCAGGTAAGGAGTAATTAACCTTTAACTTGGTATGGGATCATTCTTCTACCACCTCCTCGAATGCCTTTCTGGGGCCGGATGTAAACGGCTTACGCAATTCTAACGGATAATTCTAAGCGAAAAGCTCATCGCTTACCATATCGCTTGATAAGCGCGTTATCTCGCTTACAATTCTCTGTTAAAGTTACGTGAGTCGTTGATGAAGCCGACTGCTGGTATACGCCGGCCATAATACACACGTTCATTTTTCAGTCGATAGTTCACCATACAGATTTAAGTGTTAGCGTAACAGCTGTGTAGTTTCTATATCCTTTTGTTGTATATCCGACGTTCTTTGCACACGGATATTTATAGACTCCCAACACAATAGTGATGTTCTCAAGTTCGAGTACGAGCTTTACTGGAGGAATGTAGATGTCGGGCTATACCCAATCCGCACTCTCGACGGCGACTCCCTGCTACGGGAGTCACCTCTACGTCACCCAGGCCAGCCGCACGGGTATGCCTGCCCTTCCCTCTCGCCCCCTTGTCTCTCGTACCTTACGCTTTCTAATAAAGATTCATACTGATTCCATTCTATCCCTCCCTGAGTGTCCTCGACAGCTCAGGACCTCACAATAAGACATATGGTAAAGGGTTCTGGACAACTTCCGAATCGAACACACATATGAAGAGGGACGGCCTAACATATGCAATTGCAATACGCTAACCTGTTCGAAAACACAGCTCAAAATTTATTAAATTCTGGAGCTGGACTCATAAACATTTAAACCTTGCAATATGTGAGGTGGAGATACCCGCGCTGAAGCACTAATCTCTAATCTTCTCTTATCTCTACTCATATACAACGCATATTCGCGTGTTTAGTTGATCTGTAGGCTATAGATTACGCCTCGATGATATCCAATTTTAGGACGGTCCGCACTCACCTCAAGCTCTTTTTTGAAACCTCGTTTCTTATGTCAACATAGAGGTGGTTCAATTTATGCTCTACAACCTAACGGTGACTAGCCGGATTGAGCCATTGCGCCCTCGCTCACCTCATCTCCTGCCTCCATGGCTGTCATTTCTGCACGAACGTCGACCGTTAGTGAGTCATCAAGGGCGAATCTGCAGTCAATCAAATTAAGCCCTTTATATTCTGTCCCTGAAATTGCACATACCTTTTTCCGCGCCGGGCTCGTAGAAGACGAGAGGCAATGTCCGTAGATAAGTTTGATGGATTGGAAACTGTCCCTTTGGTCCTTCGTCTCGGATGACGCCTGGGTGATTCTGAATGACAAAAGCAGCAGATGAATGTTGATATTTAGCTTCGGCCAAGATTGTTGTAATCTTTATTCCTGACGGCTGACGTTTCGGCGTTGTCGCCTTCTTCAGAGCCTGGAAAAATGGAATCGAATTCAAGAAACAACCTCCCCAAACTCCATTTCGTACTGCAAAGCAAGTTCACAAAGCGAAAAGGAACAAAACGTCACTTCAAATTTATAGAATGGACGACTTCAGAACTGAGAGTCGTCCACCGTCAACGGCCGCTGGATGCGATAAAGCGCAGTTAGCACGAAATCGCATGTACGATCGTATATGCACCACCCCCTCTTGCGTCATCTGTCCGTTTGGGAATGCACGAGACTGTACAACATCGGGTGTGATATACCTTATAACATGTTGCGAGTGCAGGGAAGAGTATTTTAGAGAGATTGGGAGACCCTTGTGTGTAAGAATAAAGGAGCACATTCGCTAGCTACGTACATCTCGAACGTCCACTCCTTTAGGTGATCACAGGGTTAACTGTCATGCAAACAGGTGTTTTGATGTGGCGGTAAAGATCCTAGTGCGTGAGTCTGATATCTCAGCGCGACGCACTCTCGAAGCGCTATATATTGCGGCTAGGACACCTAGAATTAACAGAAGGAACGAGTGCGTTGCAATAGCTCAAGATCTTGCACCATTCGCCGACATTGTGATCGCTAATATTAACCAACATATAGTGATTACAAGGGCTTGCCACTCACCTTCTCACATCCAGCGGCCGTTGAAGGTGGACGACTCTCAGTTCTGAAGTCGTCTATTCTATAAATTTGATGTGCCGTTTTAGTTCCGTTTCGCTTTGTGAACTTGCTTTGCAGTACGAAATGGAGTTTGGGGGATAGTTTCTTGAATTCGAATCGATTCTTCCAGGCTCTGATGAAGGCGACAATACTGAAACGTCAGCCGTCAGGAATAAAGATATATAACAATCTTGGCCGAAGCTAAATATCAACATTCATCTTAACAGGACCATGCCAAGATTCATTGACAGTCGCACTTGAAAAGCAGCAGAGTTGCTGGAACATGGACCTCACCTCACTTTATGGGATTCTAAGGCCGAATGGGGCCACATAAAACCTACAACGAGTATAGTTAATTTTTCTTATGATGTTTTACAAAAAAAATTTAATCTGAAAATAAAATTTTTAAACAAAGTAAATTTTAACTTCGTTAGACAGCGTCTACTTAGGATTTTTTAGATTTGTTAATTGCGGTATGCAAAGTGTACATTTTATCTGTAAAAGTGAACGGTTTCGAAATAAAAATTGTCCAGTTTAAAATGAAGAGTGCCCGGTACAAAATAAAATTGATGTAAATAAAATTAAATCTTTTCCATAAAAGCTTCTTTTTAACGTACCACGATTGTAATGCTCCATGGATGACCGGAAACGATTAACCGGTAACGAAAGCCCATCTTGTACAGAAGCCAGTACTTGCTCTGAAAAATCTTCAATCAGAGGCTACAATCCTCCACACCTGGAAATGGATGATGATACCCTGTCTAGTTTTGTTGAATATCGTCACTGGAGAGGACGACAACAGATCGGGACACTCCGGTCTTACGCAATCCTGAACGTTAGAGCAAGTATGTGACCGCTAACTCCAGAGCCCAGATTAACCAACTGCTTCCCGCCCTCTAACGGTGAAAATACTCCCAAACCTAACGCTAATGAATGTCATATTAGGGGGTTTGGCGGTGTTTTCTTCGTTAAAGGACTGCAAGTGGCTGATGTATCTGGCTCCAGGTTCTTCACTTCCAACTAACCCCGCTTTCCTTGACCTGAATTGAAATTTGGCATTGGTAATAGAGGGACTCTCTATCCGCATATTTGTAAACGTGAGCCTCCTGAAAACAGTGTTCTTTGAAACTGAAACTAGAACTGAATAAACGTCTGTGTATTGTTGGGATGATTTCAGTGGCAAGGAAGTGGCCAACAAATGGACAATTCAGAGAACCGTCATTCTTGGCAGGAATAATACTAGTTCATCGACTTTTGAAGGGTGACAAGTTCGCCTAGACCACTAAGTCCGTTCGAGTTGCATGCGAAATCGGGCCTCTTGCCAACTGTATCAGCAATGCACATAATCGAAGAAAACGGAAATAACAGTAGGAAACCTTGTTTTAGAAAAAGCCGAGTTTTTAAAAGGAAACATTTATGAGTTTGCGCTTAAAATTTAAGGAGTCTGAAAAATTAAGGAGTCTGAAAAAACAGGTTGAGCTTTGCACTTCCTAAGATGGAAACATCGAGAAAATCTATGCATAAGCACGGTTAATATAAACATATCCATATTTTCTTCAAAGAATGCAATAAGAATACAAGTTCATCTAAAATTTCTATTAAAACCAGTCGTTTAGCGGCCTAGCAACCGCTGACGACTGGTTAGGGGCTTTGCGCCAAACCCCGACAATAGAACACTCCGACCATCTTCCTTTCCCAACTCTCAGACCTTCATACTTTCATTGAGATAAAGAACTGGTTCTACTATATAGAGTACAGCCGTCAGACCGCCCTGTCGGCCGCACTGACGGCCCAAGGTCCTTGTATCGTTTTGTGGCATCATACACCGTTCGTCGAGGAACATTGAGAACATTAGCGATAAAAACAGCGCCGCGACCAGAAAGGTGCAGGCTGATGATGGCCGATCGTTTCGGAATTTGCTTTGCCATTACCGCTCTGTAAGCATTCATGAGCTCAAACTTGGAATGCATTCGCGTATGGTATAATTGTATAACATATTCCAATATTGAGTTCGGAATCCAGTTCTGCTAGTAGTTGTGGACTGCGTCGTACGCTGTGCGGGTAATTTTTGCGTACCTTGTGCACTGCTAAATGTAACACTTACAATCAAGGCTTTAAAAAATTAAGAGGGGTGCACGTTGAGACTGAACTAATCAAATTCAGGAATAAAATGTCGACGTACTTGTCCAGCCAGCAAGTCTTCTGGATATTCGATGTTGTTCAGAACATAGCGATCAATGGCACAGCCGTTCTGGTCGAGAATATCAACCTGATAAGAAAATTTTGCCACCTTTTCAGTTTATAAATAATAGTGATAGGCTAAGCGAAGTCGTAATTTTGCATACTCGGTCTCCTTTGCCGTCGTCCACAGTACAGCTATGCACGAGCATGCAGAACGTGCTTACTGTAATGAAATGCACAATTTCAGATGGTGCATAAAACCAGTTGTTCAGCAACTTGCCTGTTTCGCTATCACAGCTCCATTTATGGTACACCTGCTGTCCTACCGTGCCAAACTGCACAGCTTGGCCGTGTGGACCACCTTCCAGTATCTAAATTTTCACCCATCTATTCCTCTGGAGACAGGCTTTTGTTAGATCAGAAACAATGTTGCGAATAGTTGTTCTTAAGCTTGCTCTTCTTCTGTTGACATTGGCAGAATTTTGTTTTCTGTTTTTATGGGTCAAACTTCAACAAAAATCTTTTCAAAAATTTGAAGAATAAAAAATCTACGTTAGAATGGACCCAAATCTATAGCCTAATTTTTTGTATTCCTACAAATAACGTTATAGTAGGATGTCTTCCGGTTTTTTGCTAATTCTTAGTTTTTGTTCCAGCGCATTCATATGAAATAAAAAAATTGAGTAAGAAAACATTTAAACGAACCTAAAAACAATGTTTTTCCTAAGGGATAATAATTTTTGTTCATACAAAATGTACATGGATTTTCCTTAAACAGTGTATACAGGGTGTCTCAAAAAATATGTGCACTGTTTGAAAGGTGATAACTTTGTTGATAGTAAAGGTACTGAAGCAGCTAAGAACTCACATAAAAGCTTAAGGAAATAGAAATTTTATGACATATGAAAGGCGTGGAATAGTCCGTGCACTCGTCTGAAATTTTCCATTTTACAGTCGATTGATTGCGTCTCGCTTGAATTCATGTTATAATTTCTTCACAAAGTAACCGTTTCGATTGAATTGTGCTTATTTTAAAGTTCAAAACTCAATTACACATTATAGCTTACGAAAATTGGAGGGCATTCTAAAAAAAATAAAGGTACTATGTGAAAGGTTGTAACATTGCTGCTAGTAGAGCATTTGGATATATTTAGGACCAATATAAAAGCGCATAGCGACGAAATTACTTGGCGTGCAAATAGTCAAGATTACGCCATGCTCCTGTCTGAAACCTTGCATTCCAGACTCGATTAATTGTGCATGGGTTGAATGCTTGTTAGAATCCTATTGCTTTTTGGTCACATTAACCTTTTTAACGTTTTCAATTTGACAACCTCGTAAAAGACACGTTACATGCTTGTTTAATTGAACGATTTAAATGTGAGCAGGAGCCTCATTTTACAAGATGCACTCTGAATTAACATTTAATGAATTGTGAATTAACATTTAAGCTGAATGGCGGGGTTAATTGACATAACTGCAGCTACTGAACGACGGAATACGTTAAAAGAAGCACAGCACAGGTTAATGTGACCAAGTAGCAACAAGATTGTAACAAGCATTCAGCCCCTCAATCGAATCTGAAATGCAAGGTTTTAGGCGCGTGCATGGCCCAATCTTGACTGTTTGCACGCCACAGAATTCTCGTTGCTCCGCGCTTGCACATGAGTCTTAAACTTCCTCAAAACTTGACCAGAGCAATGTTACAATCTTTCAAACAGTACCTGCAATTTTTTAGATTACTCTTCATTTTTTGAAAGCTATAATGTGTGATTAAGTTTTGAACTTTAAAATAAGCACAAATTAATCGAAACGGCCACTTTGTGAAGAAATTATAACATGTACTCAAGCGAAGCGCAATCAATCGAGCGTAAAATGGAAAATTTCAGACGAGTGCATTGTGCATTCCATGCCTCTCATATGTCAGAAAATTTCTATTCTCTTGCGCTTTCATATGATCCTTAACTTCTTCAGTACCTTTACTATGAACAAAGTAGTCACCTTTCAAACAGTTTATAAATTTTTTTGAGACACCCTGTATTCAAATGTACTTCCAACACAAGTTTTCTGAAAATACAAGACTTCGCAGTATTGGTCACGAATGTCTGCAGCATCGGGAATTAAGAACTCATCTGCCGCTCAGCCCACATTGAAAGGACTGTTCATCATCAGAGAGGGCGTGCACGGCCGATACCTATCTTATTGGCTGACGTATGATCGCTCGGTGTTCTGAAGGGTTATCATTTGCCGCTCAGCCCGCATTGAAAGGACTGTTTATAAGTTAGCTATCCACAAGCTTAAATTCCCGCGCGAGCTCCCTGCTTCGGGGCGCATCGAAATTGCTCCAGGTTTAAGCCAAACCACCCGTTCATCTGTATCAGAACACGAGCACCCATCTACGGCTGGAGTTCATGTTGATACAACAAATCCGCAGCCCTCTGAAAGCAACGCCTAGGAAACGACTACAGCTGGCCCGTTACAAGTCAATCCTCACGAAAACGAATCTCCCTTCTTAAGTTCCATTAAGGACTGCTTTTTGCTAGCAAATGCGCGTTCTATTGTTAATAAAATCCCCGACCTTAATTTCCTCCTAAAGCATAAACCATGCTGCTTCCTTATAACCGAGAGTTGGTGTAAACCTCACTCAATCCATAGTGCTACCCTCAGTCTTGATTCCGAATGTGATGTCCATCGGTGCAATCGTGTCGGTAACCGGAGAGGTGGAGGTGTGCTTGCAATAATTCGTAAAGATGTACAGCATCATGTGCAGACGTGTATTGATTTCGATGGTCAGGTGCAAGCAATTGCCTTGCACATCTACAGAAATGATCTCAAAATCCTTCTTATTCTTGTACACCGGTCCCCTTATTCCGATTCTCAAGCCTTCACAAATCTTACTGAATTTATGCGTGATCTCTGCAGTGGTTGGGATAGTCATATAGTTATAGCTGGAGATTTCAACCTTCCTCTCATCGATTGGGATAATACGTGCGTAAGAGAAGGTGGGGCAACTTACTGCTCCAGAGTTTTACTTGAGTTTGTCCGAAACTTTAACCTGTGTCAAGTTGTTAAGGAGCCTGCTCCTGGGCTAAATATTTTGGATATCGTTTTGACCTCAAACCCTCTACTGCTTCAAGACATTACTGTTGGGCCACCCTTTAGCACGTCAGACCACAAAAGCGTTGTTTTCAAGCTTGTAAGTAATGTTCAACCTCCACACCTCCCGTGTTACCGCAGACACTTTAGAAACTTCAAAAAGGCAAACTTTGTACAAATCAATTCTGCGCTTTCTCAAATAAACTGGCTCCACTAAACAACCTCTGTCATACTGTTGAGGACTTTTATTCCTACTATGTACATACATGTCAAAAGTTGATTGAACAGTATGTCCCCATTTCGCTGCACATGGAGAACCTTGAAAAGTATCCAAAAAAATACACCTCCTTAAATCCAAAGTTGACCTCCTGAGTTCAAACCCATCCACCCATAAAAGGGCTATGAAGTACTCGCGCAAGCTAAAGCGTACTCTTATGCGTTTTGAGATTGAAAAAGAGAAGAAAATTGCACAACACAAAAATAATAAGAGATTTTACAGCTTTTGCAGAAAAAGATTAAAACTGTGTGAATCCATTCCTAGTCTGATTATTGCTGATGGTCGTGTTCTTAAAGATGATTGGGTCAAAGCTGAGGAATTTGCGAAATACTTTCAATCAACATACAAAGAGCCTACTCAGAACAGCTACACACTACCGCCTAGGACTCGTGCAGAGCTGTATTGGGTTGATATACCTAGTAACGCTGTTTATAGCGTACTCCGTAAACTTCCAAATAGAGTCTCTACGTCTTCTGATGACATCCTCTATATCTTCTTAAAAAATGCGGCCTTAGGTTTAACGTCTCCGCTAACTATTATATTTAATAGAGTTTTACTTCAAGGCCAAGTGCCGCAACTATGGAAGGTTGGCCTAGTTCGTCCGATTTTTAAGAAAGGATCAAAAAACTCCGTTTCAAATTATAGACCAATTTGTTTGACTTGTTCAACTAGTAAAGTGTTGGAACGTATAATCTGTCACCAAACTACACATTTCCTCAAGATAAACGATTTAATTCATCCAAACCAACATGGGTTCCTTTCTTCCCGATCAACGGTTTCTGCCCTCATATCTGCGGTCCCGCTATGGCAAAGAGAGATTGATAATCGTAATTATGTCTTGGTTTGTTTTTTAGATTTGGCAAAGGCTTTTGATTCCGTTCAGATTTCGTTGCTGCTAAAGAAACTTTTCGCCTATGGTATAAAAGGACAACTCCACAAATTTCTAAAAGCTTTTCTGGCAGATCGAGTTCAAATGGTCGTCGTAAATAATTGCAAGTCCCAGTCTTATATCACGCCCAGTGAGGTTCCTCAAGGAACCTGCCCTCTACTTTTTGTTGTTGTATATAAATGACATTTTTGATGCGCTACCTGACGGCTGTTCCTGCAGTTTGTTTGCTGATGACGCCAAAGTTTTCACTATTAATAATTGTGACAGACTTCAAGAATCTATTGACACATTAGTTAAGTGGGCCTCAATATGGGAACTCGACATCTCGATACAAAAAACGGCAGTTATGTTGATTGGAAAAAACCATCCATCCTACACCTTTAAAATTGATGGGAATCCCTTAGCGATCATTCATGAAGTACGCGATCTTGGAGTTTACTATTCAGACGAATTGAACTTTAAATGTCATATTGACCGCATTGTTTCCCGAGCAAATTCGATTGCAAATTTCATTCTAAGAGCGTTCAAAACCCGTGATATCTGTTCTCTTCCGACTTTTCGTTATGTATGCTCGTCCCATACTTGAGTATTGCTCACCTGTGTGGTCACCCTATTGCCGATCAGATATTGAATTGATAGAAGGTGTCCAAAAAAGTTTCACGTACCGTTGTTTTGCTCGCATCGGAAATATCAAAATTTCTTATGGGCAAGGCCTTAAAAAGTTAGGAGCCCCCACTCTTGAACACCGACGAGTGGTAGCTGATTTTGGCCTGGTGTACAAATTTATCTCAAGAGAAATATCTATTAAATTGACCGATCTGTTGAATTATCCCAAGCTATCGGTACCACATGGGCGCGTGTAGCGCAGTCGGAGGAGGCGCGACTGTCGCGTGCACCCGATACCAGGTTCCTGGTTCGGGTTTCCCGCCCAGGCCAACCAAGCCTTCCATCCCTCCGGGGTCGGTGAATTGGTACCAGACTTGTCTGGGAAGGATAAAGCGCTGACTTGTCCATCGGCTGGCCACCGCAAGTCATTGTATGGCCAAATACGCATTCATATCGCCTCCACGACATCCCGTAGAAGTAGAATGCGCTGGCGCATCCCAGAAGGGATTGAGTAACGCCGTCCTTTATCCTTTTTATCCTTTTATCGGTACCACTCGTGGTCATGCATACCGAATCAGGCCAGATAAAACCAACACTCGGTCCTTTCAAGGAAGTTTCCTTGCTAGAGTCGTCCCACTGTGGAACAGACTAGACTCTTCCTTTTTCCAGTGGAAAAAATCTTCTTTGTTTCAAATTCATCTGGTCAAATTCCTAGCACAAAACGAAAATTGGCACTCATAATTCCAGTATCAAATATTCGATAATCAATTAGCCGTCTTTGTCAAGTAATATCAGCATTGGTAGGTTTTTTCTTACGACTCCCTTCCTGATGTCAGTCATGTTCACATCTGGTGTTTTTGCTGCTCTGTGGTACCATGCATTGAGTTTTTTGGGTTGTGGCAGGCGAAATTGCAGGGAAGTCCCCTTTAATTCTTTTTTTAAATTGTTGAACAAAATAAAATGTTTTTCAATCCTATATTCTTACAGAAGTAACGCGGCCTTCAAAGCAGTTCAGAGCAGTTCAATATGGCTTCCTCTTCATGCGCACTTGCTGCGCGTCGTCTCGCCTATTAACGGCCGCGACCTTTCTTCTCTTGTTCTTGTTAACGGTCTATCTCTTTTTTTAGTCTTTTTTTAGTTCTTCCTGTAGTTGTTTCTAGGTGTTTTGTTTAGATGTCTTTAGATGCTTTTAGCTGCAATAGTTCATTGTTATTGTCTTGTGTTCTTTTTTCTGGTATCCCTTTACAGTTGGTTTCGATGCTGACCTAAATGTCTAATTCACTGTGTTTCTTGACAATCTCTACATCATTATTTTTTTCTCTTGCTCCCCACTCTGTCACGCATTTATAGTGCCTCAGATGTATGGATGCTTTCTTAGCTGGGTGTTGCCACTAAAGGACTATCACACCACAAAAGATTTTCATAAGAATTTCATAGGCTTCAAAAAAAATCACACCACAAAGGATTTTCATAAGAATTTCATAGGCTTCAAAAAAAGCTACTAAGTAATTATTATATTAAAATACAATATAAATGATAGCCTTTGATATCTTAATCTATTCAAACGTTCATATTGATTCGTCTCGCCTCCACGCCTCCTCCTCTCCCAGCCATCGCCTGGGGTACGTACTAGTTCAATGAGGTCCTTGAAATACAGGGCCCGCCCCGGTATGGCTCGGCCAGTTGCGTGCTGGGAGGGTCGTAGCTCTAGCGTTTCCGGCGACAGTTTAGAGAGTTCAGCAATTCAGTGAATCCAGGAATTAACTTTTTGTGTCAAATTATATTTTGTCTGCCTTTTTAATGACTACCTCTTTTTTTTCTTTCTCTTCCTCAGTGACTTTACTTGACTTTACTTTCGTCCAACATAAGTGGCCCTTCTTATCTGAGAAAGCTCCTTGCCATCCATTTTTGTTGCTTTCTTAGTGGTTATTAAATACTTTGTGTATGGGTTACATAGCCAATCTTATGCGTGCTCTGTTTTTACCCGGTTACAGAGTATTGTTATTGGCAATAAACGAATGAATGATTTGCTATCACCTCTCCTCTAGAAATGCTGTGCACCTTTGCGTCATGTACCCACTTTCCAAGCACAAGAATATTTATATATTTACTTATTTATTTATTTATTCTACGTTACAAAATATAAAATAACGCGCCAAAAACACACTATTAACACAACGCAACAGCGCCATGGAAAAATTGTAGCATAGCTAAAAGAAGTACACAGAACATTTATCTAAATCGCTATAGTAATTGTATTCAGTGAGTAAGTTCCAGCAAATGTTTTTTCTCTTCAGTCCTTCCCTTTTTCTCTATCTGAATTAACGTAAAGCTGAAATAGGCACTTTTCAATTAAGTGCAGAGCAGCCTCTCTATTTCGTGAATATTGGCATTATTGGGAGATGGTGCTCGCTAGATAATCGTAACCAATCACTGCATCGACCAAACACACGCCAGCCAATCAAAACATGCATCCTCCCTGAATGGCAGCTTCTTCGCTGCAGCCTGAGTGGGTGACGAGTCACCATCTCTCAATACTATTTGCAGGTTGATTTTAGAACCAGTAAAACCGCTTTCGCGACCGGCAGCGAAAAGCCTCCGGTTTTAAAATAAGCTTGCATATACAAAGTTAATTTTTGAATAAAACTCAAGAATAGATAACTTAAGCTGCAAACAACTCACATCATAGCGACATGTTGGCATTAGAACCACAGCTGTCACACTCGACGTGGTCAACTCGGAAACGGCCAGTTGAGAAACGACGTCTTTGCTGGCTTCCATGTAAAAGCAGGACACGCGATATGCTCGGTCTACCTTGGTGACGAAGTGAGGCTGAAGTCGTGATCATTGTGATACACGTATAGACGGACGTTAATTTCTAAAGAGACCAACGTGGAAAGTGATCACTACGGTGGTGAGCACGAAGATTCCTCTCGGATTCAGTGAGCGAATCCGTTGCGAACCACAACCGTCGAACGGAGCTACGATCCCCGCAACGCTTCGACCGCCTTCGTCCGATCGGCACTTCTCGTCGGAATAGAAGCCATGAAATTCACTGTTTATTCTTAATTCTTTTTTCAAAGGACTTCCTTTTATCAAATTCCACAAATAGCTACACTTCGACAAGGCACATACAAGTCCTTGAAATTGATGTTTTTCAGGCTTCGTTTTATGGCCAGTTATAGATTACAACTGCTCCTACACGCCTAACGGCGTGTCTCGCTCTTGCGCGCTTCGCGCGACTTTTCAGCATCACTGACCGATGGAAAGTGGTTTTTGTGAAACATAAAATTCGCTAACTCTAGGACCTGGTGCGTACTTTATCGGTATCAAGCCGTTCTCCACTTCCGTGCATTTACCATAGACATTCTCTCCGGACGGTCCAGTAACGCCATTGATTTGTGCTTCGCAGTACTTCTGTCCCTCAGTCTGCTCCTCCGCAACCGTTCTCATGCTCAACAGCTAGCGTTTCCAGATATCGTTGACATGTCTTCCGAAGGCAGGTTTCTCCTCACTCGTTTCTTCTTACTGAATCTAATTTCTGGTCCGTCCTTACTGGTCTTACCTCCCCGTCTTTAGTCTCCCACCTTCCTGGTCCAGCTCCTGGCCCTTTTCTTTGTTTCCATAATTGACCCCCTACTGGTCTTTTCCTGCTGGTTTCCCTGTTCTGACCCCTCCTCCAGGTTGTTCCTTTCCCTCCTGGTCGCTCTCCTGGTCCACCCTAGAAGTCCCCCTTACTGCCTTTCTCCAACACCGCCTTAGTGGTCCTCCCATGTTCACGGCAGACGTCGGTGTCATCGGTATTGAGAATTAGGACGCTTGTTGGTAGGGGGCAGTCTTCTGGATCCAAAAGCCCAGAAGACCCGTCTTCCGAATCCAGCAGATCAGAAACGCGCGCAGTCGCCGCTGCGTCAAGCATGAAGAGGCAATGCACATGGCAGATTCCTTGTTATCCGTATGAAGTCCCTTACGGCTCCCTTCTTGTTGGTTCCCCATCCTCGTCCCGCCTCCAGGTCTCTTATTCCAGGTAGATTCCTCTCCCCCTCGCGATCCTTCTTACTACTCTACCCTAATTAAGTAGCCCATCTACGCACTCAGGACACCACGATGGAGAGCGAATGCCCATTGCGCGACATCGTTGTCACATCATCTAAATCCGGTCCACCTTATTGGTAATGGATCCCTTGCTGATCCTCCTTACTGCTTTCTCCTTATTGGTAACTCCCTAGTGGTGCCTCCTTATTGCCTAAACCCTTCTTGGTGCCACCTCCTAGTCTGCTTCATTGTTCCCCCTATCGACACCCATCCCGATGCCTCCTCGAGGTCGCTCCCTCCTGATCACTGTCGGTTCTCCATCATTGAAGTTCTCCCTTCTACTCCTACCCCTTTAGTAATCCTCTCATGCTAATGGCACGAAGTCGGCTTCTGAATCTGGACGCTCGGAAACGCGCGTAGGTGCTGTTGTGTCAGGCAGTAAACGGCTTCGCTTTCCCTGCTGCAGCAACATCCCACGTTCAAAAGCAAACTTTGCCCGCGCTGTGGATTACGAGGCGTATCTCACTTAGGTTGGATCACTCGACCGCCCCCGCTGTGAATGATGCGGCGTATCTCACTTAGGTTAGATCACTCAAACGTCATCGACCGCTAACTCAATTATATAATGGTAGATTTTTTTGTTTATTTTGTCGACACAGAATTAACACCTATTACAGAACACTTACTTGCTGTTTAAAAAAAATCAACTTGCAATATTTGCTTTCTTTTCCTCTCCTTCTTAGTGTTTTTTTTTCGGAGTTGTTCCTGAGTATTCAGCTTCGCTAATAGTTTGTTGCTACTCTTGTCATGCCTTCCTCATGATCATTGCTTTCAATGCTCGACATTAAGCTTACTATCATGTGCTTTGAGTAAACAAATAAAACTCCGCAAACGTAGCACTACCATGGCTCCATCTGGGCGCTAAGGATCACCTTTCCTGTACTTATTGGGTTTTCGCCCGGTTGTGTTCGGTCGCATCCCGAAGTTGAAGCCGGAAGTCAAAGCGAATATTGCCAGAGATCTAGCGATTCGTAAAGTGAATTGACGATTAGCTTGTGCAGTCAGTACTCTGATTAGCTAGTCTATCTTCAGCCGGGCATGAAGCACCGATATTTTCTCTTAAAATTAAATAAGGAAGTAAGTTTTGAATGGTTTTCTAGGGTTATCCTCGAAAATAACTCCTAAATTTAGTAAGGTAATGCCAGCTTACTTCGTATTTAGGTGAAAAATATCGAAACCAACCTTGACATAGACGTGGCCTTCAAACGACTTCCTGGTGTTGAAGTTCACGGTAATGGCAGTAGGGCCACACTCGATTTCTGGCTCTCCGTCAACGGCGTTGTCAACTGGAATCGCATTAGAAGCGACGATTACGAGAGCAACCAAGCTCATGGTCGGTAGCATGCTGGCAGAACTGCGCCGACGAACTGAGCGAGCAGACTGAGAGCGCGAGATGACTTGCTAGTAAGCGCTTTGTTATTTCGGGATCAGTTCTAGCTCGTCCGGTTGCTAATCCAGGTGCGCGGACATTACGTCTCAAGCATGGTGACGTTTCTGAGCGACAAAACGAGTTCGTTGGTCATGAGAGACCGGTGAAAAAGAACTTCTAGTGAAGATGAGTATGCCACCAACAATATGGAAAGACTACGTTGCTCACTCGCCCTATACAGTGCACTGTATGTTGAACTAATAATATGAATGCAGATTATCTGCATATAAAGTGTGTCTCAAAAAATGCATACACTGCTTGAAAAATGATAACTTTGCTCATAGTAAAAGTACTGAAGAATTTAGGGGTTCATATGAAAGTTTAAGAAAACAGAAACTTTCCCACGTACGAGCGGCATGGAATGCGCCATGCACTCTCTTGAAATTTTGCGTTTTACACTCCATTGAATGTGTTTCGCTTGAGTACTTGTTATATTAGGTTGTAACGAATTAAATGGCACTGGCTCGCGCCATTTTTGGCGCGTCTTGACGCGTTTGATCAAGAACAAACCGTAACATGTGGCATATCGTTTAGAAGCGCAAACTTTGCTCTACCGAAGAGTACCAAATTTTCTATGTAAAAGTGGGAAAACTTTGGAGTTTTATTGACTTCTTTGCAGATGGACAAAAGGGTAATCCGAGGCATTTACTTGTATGAATTCAAGCTGAGCACCACAGCTAAGGAGGTGGACGAGAAGATCAACGCCGCATTCGGTCAAGGATGTTCCACAATTCGGACGTCGTATCGTTGCTATCAGAAGTTCCGGAATGGAGATGAGAGCTTGGAAGAACATGAAGGTCGTGGGAGGCATAGTGATGTTGATGAGGACAAGCTGAGAGATGTGGTAGAGGAGGATCCACACAAAGGTGCCAGGGAGATAGCGAAGGTTCTTGGCGTCAGTCACAACACGGCTGCCCGGCATCTGAAGGAAATTGGAAAGACCAAAAAGCTGGAAAGGTGGGTGCCTCACGAGCTGTCTGAGGAGCAAAGAAACCGACGATATGAGATCTCGTCCGCACTGCTTCTACGGAACGAAACGGACCCATTCCTTGATCGCATCGTAACCTGTGACGAGAAATGGATAATGTACGACAACAGGCGACGATCGGCACAGTGGGTGGACAGCGATGAGAGCCCCAAGGTTTTTGCGAAGCCGGAATTGCACCAAAAGAAAGTAATGGTGACAGTATGGTGGTGTTCGCTGGGAATTATTCACCACGGCTTCCTCCCTCCCGGTGAATCCATCACGGCAGAGAAGTACTGCATTGAAATTGAAGAAATGACGAAAAAGTTGAAGGATATCCGGCCGGCCTTGGTAAACCGAAGGCGAGTTCTCCTTCTGCACTACAATGCTCGCCCCCATGTAGCACGAATGACGTTGCAGAAATTGAATGAGCTGAGCATTGAAACTCTACCACATCCTCCGTTTTCTCCCGACCTCTCCCCAACAGTCTACCATTTCCTCAAGCATCTTGGCGACTTCTTGGTAGGGAAAATATTCAAATACCAACAGGATGCCGAAAGTGCCTTCGAAGATTTCGTCAATTCCAGAACTTCTGGTTTTTATGCTACTGGGATAAAAAAGCTCGTGTCACGTTGGCAAAGATGTGTAGAATGAGAAGGTTTTTATTTCGATTAATAGAATTGCCTACTAGCCGAGATATTAACTGTTTAAATTTACAGTGGTTCAGTGCCATTTATTTCGTTACAACCTAATATTTTCATCACATAGTGGCCGTATCGACTGATATGTGCTTCTTTGTGGTTTAAAACCTAAAAAGACACTATGGCTTGCGAAAAATTCAAGGTATCCTAAAAAAAGTTCTAACATTGCTGCTAGTGAAGCTTTTGAAGATGTTGAAGACTCATACGAAAGCGGTTACGAGATTTCTGTGGCATGTAAGTAGTCAAAATTGCGCCATGCCCCATCTGAGACTTTGCATTTCAGACTCGATTGATTCTGCTGGGTCTGAATGCTTGTTCCAGTCTTTTTGCTACCTGGCCACATTAACCTATAGTGTGATTCTTTTACCGTTTTCCGTCGCCCAATAGCTGAAGTTATGGCGATTAATCTCTCCATTCAAATTGAATGTTGTTTCATCAGCTCACAGAACTCTTTTTGGAAAATTGGACCTCTGCCCTCATTTAAATAGTGTAATCGACAAAATCGCATGTCACGTGTCTTTCACGTAATTGTCAAATTCAAGACGTCAAAAGAAGCACAGCACAGGCTAATCTGGGCAAGTAATAACAAGATTGTTACAATCACTCAACCCATGCACAATCAATCGAGTCAGGAATGCAAGGTTTCAGGAGTATACAGACAGGGCGTTATCTTGACCATTTACATACTACAGAAGTCTCGTTACACAGTGCTTTCATATGAGTCGCGCAAACGTCTTCAAAAGCTTCACTAGCAGCAGTGTTAGAACCTTTCAAATTGCACCTGCATTTTTAGGATATCCTGGATTTTTCGCTAGCAGTAGCGTGCTTTTAAATTTTAAACCTAAAAAAACACAACTCAACCGTACGGCTACGTTGTGAAGAAATTATAGCAGGTATTCAATCGAGACACAATCAATTGACTTTAGAATGCGCAAATTCAGACGAGTGCATGGCGCATTCCATTCCTCCCATATGTCAGAAAATTTTTGCTATCTTATGCTTTTAAATGAGACCTTAACTTCTTTACTGCCTTTACTGTAAGCAAAGTCATCACCTTTCAAACAGTGCATACATTTTTTGAGACACCCTGTATATGGAACTCAAACAAAGTGGTTTTTTCTGATGTTTCTTTTCTCGAAATCCCTTATAGCGATTCAATGCCAGCGAATCAATCTCTTTGTCTTGGAAACTAGAGGGAGTTAGGACGGTGGTAAGATAATGATTTTTTTGACAAATAACTTTTTATTTAAGCGAGACTGTGCTTTTTGACAAAATAGTTATGCAATCGTTTTCGCTGAATGAATAATTGTGTTTGTAAAAAATTCGTGACCTCGGATAAATGCAAACCGGTAGTTGAAAAGGTGTCATGAATCCTTTTCGGCTTGTGTTTTTAAATATTGTGAAGAACTTGCTGCATCGTTTTCCAATTCTTTGTCGAGGGCGACAACTACATACAAGTCAAAAAACTTTCAAAAACAGAAAGTCTATGAACAATATCAGGATTTTTTCAGGGTAGGCTTCCTTTTATCATTAGAAAAGGTGAGGAGTAGTCAATTAAAAAGCCTATTGGTCCGGCCCTTCGCAATTAGATGAAATACATAGAATTTATAATGAGGATCGAATAGAACGGTCTTTTACCTTTTATCTTTTATTTAAATATAAAAAGTAGCAAAAGAGAACACTGGTGTGAACCAGGGGTGTACACGACATTTTGTCCGTTAAATTTTTTAACGAAATTTTTTAACGGAAAGTTTTCGTTAAATTTCCGGTAAATCGTTAAATTTCGTTAAAAAATACAATTAGCTGCAAACCATTGTTTCAAGAGAAAAAAATCAAGGAAAACTTTATAGGTTTCAATTTTAAGAGGTCATCAGCTAAAGTTCAAGGAATGGAGTGTAACACTGCAATGAAAATAAACAATTCGACATCAACAAACATCAACAATCAACAAGATTGTAAGCTGTCACAACGATGTTTTGTTGCGATCAAAACTTCTAGCGCCAGGCGGGACTCGAACCCGCACCTCCCTCTGACCGGGCGGGAATGCTCTACGCCATTACACCACCGGCGCCGTTTGATCGCATGCAACATCCACACCTCGTGGGACCAATCAGCACCCACCCGTATCCGGGATGAGCTGGCCGCTGATATCAGCATAGAACCAGTTAAGCTGATGGTCGTAATAGAAACAATTCAAATCAGTTTCTTCAAACGGCGCCGGTGGTGTAATGGCGTAGAGCATTCCCGCCCGGTCAGAGGGAGGTGCGGGTTCGAGTCCCGCCCGGCGCTAGAAGTTTTGATCGCAACAAAACATCGTTGTGACAGCTTACAACCTCGATACCAGCCAACTGAGGCTTAAAGAAACTGATTTGAATCAACAAGATTATCACCAGCAAGGCATCCTGTTATAAAATGTGCGATCAGACAGAACCCGGAGTTCCCCGGTTCCCTGGCTCTTTGCGAAACCGCTTTGTGTGACTGTTCTACGAGCATATACAATTTCGATATGAGCAATAGCCCATGAAGCACAGAAGTTATAATAAAAATGCAATTAAAAGCCTATCAGTGGAATGTTAACACTTTTTCGAACGCACGATTTTTGAGGGCCTTGTGCGCGGGACCAATCCATTTTTGCAACGTCGGAACCGTGACGCGGTATCATGTCACACGGTCCCACAGAAAGGTGTGACACGTCGTCAACGTGTTAACGTTCAGGATAAGTAGCATTCCTAATTTTTGTTATTAGCGTTTTTCTAAAATCGTTTAAAATACGTCTAGCGGCTGAAAACATTCTCTCCGTCTCGACTGTTTCAGTTGGCGAGCAAAAGTATTCTGGGATAAACAACGCCACGTGAAGATAGGCATATCCTACGAGGAGGTTAGACCAGTATCTTTGTGGATTCGATGAGGTGCTTGGAGGATCGGCGAAGAAATTTCTAGCTCCAAAATGCATTAAAGGATGAGGATAAAGAACGGCATCACTCAATCTCTTTTGGGATGCGACAAGCATTCTACTTCTACGGGATATTGTGGAGGCGATCCGAATGTGTAGTTGGCCAAATAATGACCTGTGGTGGCCAGCTGATGAAGAAGTCAGCGCTTTATCTTTCCTAGACAAGTCTGATACCAATTCCCCGACCCAGGAGGGATGGAAGGTTTGGTTGGCCTAATTTTCAACAATGTTGCAGGCGAACCAGAAGACTGGTATCGGGTGCACGCGACAGCCGACACCTCCTCCTACTACGCTACACCGCATCAAAATCCATTTACAAATTCCAAAATTCAAAACAATTTCATGAAAACGTTAAAATATTTTTGCTGATTTCAATAGTTTTTTAAAGAACAGTCTTAATTGGGAGAATGAGGCTTGCATCTTTAGTGAAGAGAAAGGGTAAATGTGATAATCGCTGTGAGAAAAACGTCCGTTAAAATTTCCGTTAAGTCGTTAAGCCAGATTTTAACTTAAAATGCCGTTAATTCGTTAAATTCGTTAAATCGTTAACCGTTAATGTGCACCCCTGGTGTGAACATGGAGCATGTAAAATGTTCGCTCGAATTTTCCCGTTTCAAGAAGTATTTATTAGGTTGCCCCGATGGTTTCCTTCGTTTCTGCTCAAATCTGGGATGAGTCGGTTTAGGCAGCACATTTCGCAGAGTAGATGCGCTACGTAGGACTATAAGAGTTCAAGGGTTCAATATTTTGACCATGTTTTCCATGGACCAAAAGTTCCATTGCACGAATTTTTGTTAGCTTAGACACTTTGAGCGGAGCATATCTTCGGCACTCCGCAACAGGCTCGAAGCACTCCAAGGAAACATCGAAGGACAGCGTTGATATCGCCTTCAACACAAGAAAATGCATGTAAATGTTAGTTTCACCGTTGTGAGCAGTGATGTGTGGAATTTTTTTTTTGTTGTTGAGAAAAGCGGAATGCGGAATACGGAACGGAAGAGCTCAAAAATGGGCGGAAACCGGAATACGAAACACGGAACGGAAATGACTCAGAATTCAGTTCTTTATTTAATTTTTCATAAATATATATCCCTAATTGTTGTAATAACTAAGTTGCTCTAATAAATTAACACTAACAAATTTAAGAAACGGGAAGGCAGCATGCGACTCTTTTCTAGCAACATATAACAATAAAAATCTTTGTATGGGCATCATTACTGAGATAAATTTTCACACACTGGTAGTGTAATAAATTGAAGTTTATGCGAAATCTTTCTGTAGATAGGAAGAAAGAATTTTACACGCAATGAATCTAGCTGACGGGTAAGATGACAGCGATTTCGCCATTCATACATTAACCGGTCTTACTGAATGTCCCAGATCTATCCAAGTTGGGATGGACGGCGCTAAGGTTACAGTTACGTTCAGCACCCACTTTCTGAGCTAGCATCGGTACCATTGTATCAATTAGCAGTAGCTGGAGCTTTGGAACAAACTGAAAGGAGGGGATGGAGAGGCAAGACACCGCGTGCTACCCTCCGACTAGGATGGATCCAATGTCCTCTATGGGTAGCACTGTTAACAAGCTAAGAGTGCTTATAGAACTCTAATTTAGATTTCGTGTTAGAGGCGAAACTTAGAATTATCAGGGAAAAGGATAAGCATGCTCCGGATAAGGAATTTGAAACTTGATTCAAACACCCCTGAAAGCTGTGGTCTTATACTATTCGGTAGTACATCATTGCAAGAAAAGAAAAAATCCAAATTTGTTACCACTCTGTTTCCTCATTAGGATGCACCACTGATTTGAAAGCAACACAGGAGACGCATAGTTAATCGCTTTCTCAGCTATTCGTTTAAGTTCAAGATGTAAATGAAGGCAGCGCAAAGCAGTGATGAGTCACCATTTTCGTTCCGTCTTCCGACCCAAAAGAGAGCGGAACCGGAACGGAACAGAAGGACTAAAAACGGCCGGAAACCGGAATTCGGAGCACGGGAACGGAAATTCCGCACATCCCTAGTTGTGAGGCTATTTTGCGATATCCTCTAGAATATAATCTGTAAGTGGTAGCATTACTTACTGCCTTGCTTGCTGTTTATGTGTTGCACGTATTTGCTGGCGTTACAAAAGTCAACTGGCAATTTAGTGCAACATCTGCTGCCTACAGTATCCGCGGTTGGTCTCTCCGAGTGCCATGGTCGCTGCTTTCTCCATGTGAAAGTTGACTGTACCGACGGCTTTGTGCGGCTGATACTATTATTTCAATTTATCACCAACAATCTGACCATAAATAGAAAGCCCAATAGGCAGCCGAATTAACGGTCGGTTAAAAAACAGTCTGGAGCTTCTGCCCAGTTGTTAATGAGGGCGCGTGGTAGCGCAGTCCGAGAAAGCGCCGCTGCCGCGTGCCGCCGATTCCTTTGTTGGTTCAGGTTTCCCACACAGGTCAATCAAGCATGTCAGGAGTTGGTGAATTGGTAACAGAACCCTCTGGGAAGAATAAACCGCTGACTTGTCCATCGGCTCATCACCGCAAGTAGTGTTGTAGACCAAATACCGCTTCAAATTGCTGTCTCTCTTATCTCGAAGAAGTAAAGTGCGTGGCGCATTCCAAGTAGGAATTGATTGACGCGACCTTTTACCCTTCACCGCTTATTCGAATAACAAGGGATGGCAAAGAGGAACACTGGTAGAGACTTGGGAAGCATGTCAAATGTTCACTAGAATTTTCCCGTTTCAATAACTATTCATTAGGTTGGACTGATGACTTCCTCCGTTCCTTCTGCCTTTGGTAGTCTGCATTCATTTTGGCAGCGTGGTTCATAGAGTTTGTAAACGTATGAGACCATGATGGTTCAAGGATTCCTTTCTTTAGCCGGGTTTTCGTGCAATGGACCATTTTGCTTGCATCTCGGACACGCTGTGCCTGAACTCTGTCAAAATTCAGGAGACATATTGAAAATTCGGAAATAAGTTTTCCAAAAGACAAGCGATGCAATGCAGACATAAGTCACTTCTAGCTATGGATGTTTATCGTTGGGAGACGTGCTACGACACATGTGAGGCGATAAACGTGAGGTGCTAGTCGTCACGAAACTGCTTCCGCTAAGAGCGATGGACCCATGGAGAATTTCATGCGCCATAAGGAGATCAGATTTCTTTGTTTTCAAGAAAAGAGGTGGCAATCCAAGTATCCGACCGCGTTATGTGCTGTCAGGAATTGAACGATAATCAGATTGTTCTGATCTAAGTAGGAGCTTCCTAATAAAGCTGTTCTAAACTTTGCCTACGACTTTTATACTCTTTATTTTAGGGAAAGGGGCAAAGAAAGGGGTCTAGAGACCCCAGAATAGGACAAGTATACATTTTTTAAGCTCTGAGGAATTACATTCGTTACTGGTAACAGAGCATCTGGAAAGGTTTCAGACCCTACAAGCCGCCTCAGCTGTGATCTTCTTGCAATGTATGTTGAACTCAAGATCCGAGATCCTTCACTTCGGAATCCTGCAAACTGCAGTTCTTTGGTAGAATAGAGAGCACTGATGTTACTCCTACTTACTTACTTTGATGGTCCTTTTGTCGGCTGGAGGTCTTCTCAGCGGGGACCACAACCCTTCCGGACCGCTCGATCTGCGGCTGCTTGCATACAGTGAGGCAGATTCCGCTCTCTGAAAGATCTTGAGAATGAGTCTGCCCATCGCGTTGGTGGCCGTCCCAGTGGACTCTTATGGTCTCTTGGGAGCCATTCTGTGACACAGAGACTCCATCTATCGTCCTTTCGTCGAAGCAGGTGTCCGGCCCAGCGATATTTGGACTTCTTCATGTACTGCAGCGGGTCTGCTAATTGCGACTTCTCCCGTAGCTCCGAGCTTCGTAGGCCTTCTTGCCATTGCTGACGAAGGCTTGTCCTCAGAAGACATCTCTCCAGTGCACGATGCGTAGTTTGCGTTGCTCTGGCGATTGTCTTGTTGTCGGGCCAGGTTTCCGTCGCGTAACACATCGCAGGCAGTATAGGGGCGTTGAATATCGAGGCCCTGAGGCCGGGATCCTTCACCTGATCGGTGACTTCGCGAACCGAACTGAAGACTGCCCATGCTGCGCGTCTCCTGCGGGCGATTTCAGGAGCGAGGTCGTTATCCATGTTCAGCTCTCTTCCCAGATAGACGTAGGAGTCGACCTGTTGCAGAGCGACTCCATTTAACCTTACGAGTCCCGTGTCACACCACTTGCTGACCATAAATTGCGTTTTGGACATATCCATGTCCAATCCAATCTTCGTACCTGCCACATTGAGCTCGTTCAGCATTTCCTCGACTTCTGCCATGCTGGTAGAGATGAGAACAATATCGTCGGCGAAGCGAAAGTTGCTGATCCGTCTACCGTCGACAAGGTAGCCTTTATCGTCCCAGTTCAAGTCTTTCATGGCATCTTGGAGTGCCGCTGTGACTAGCTTAGGAGCTTAGCTCTCTGTCGTACTCCTTTTCCGATAGAAATTTTAAGAAATTAGGATTCCTGATAGGAGTTATTACTACTACGGAAACTTAAAACGCTGGAATGTTTTTTCAAGAATAGGTGGTGCTCCAAGGAACAGGAGAGAGCAAAATCCAGGTCATGTACCTAAGATTCAATTTAAGGTTCGAAATACCGAAAAGCACCCAGTTCACCGTCAAACTTAATGGAAATGGAGAAATATTGACGAAGGAACGCTTGTAGTTCAAAGTGAGCCCAAATGTTCCGTTTCTTAAAAGGGTCTGAAAGAAAGGAGAAGGTGTTTTTTTCACCGCCTGCGCGCAAAAATCACCTTATCACCTGTCGTCCCGTTGATCATCGACTTGCTCAAGCGGGCGCCAGCAGCGTCTCCATTCGTCCCTGTCGCGTGCCAGAGTGCTCCAATGGATCCTCCTCGCTCAGGGACACAAAGAGCGTCATATCGGTCGTTCAGAGCTTTCACGAAGAAGTCCGACCAACGCGTTGGTGGGCGTACTGGTGTTCTCTAGACATCCCGTGGACATTATGTACGTGGTCGGCCCCCCAAATTTTCGACAACTTGGCCCACGCGACAGCGTCTCCGATTATCGAACGTCGGCGAAGCTCGGAACGCGCATGAATATAGTCGAAAATGTCACCATTTTGAACTTCGAAATACTCAACTAACTGGAACAAATAATGCAATGAGTGTCAACTCTGAAGTTCTATTCAGGTTGGCTTTCAAGCTGAGAGAGTTAGCGAGTTCTCTTGTTCATTGAGGCTCAAAACGAGAAACACTCACACAATGTAAAAAAACATAATTCGTAAAAAATGATCTCACAAAACAAGGAAACTTATGTAATAGAATATGAGCAGAAACTCTTAGGTCGAGGCTTTAGCCGTTTTTGACTTCTGTATTCAAATAACAATTTTCCACCAAATTAACCTTCTAAAAATGGAAAACTATTAAGCTTGGAGCGTCTCTGGCTAAAAAGCCACTTTTAAATAATTTCGGCACTTAGAGTACCTACAAGCTCTCAAACTCTTGTTAAAGAAGAGTCGGAATATAACATGGACACCTTTTGTGCCAGAAGGAATTGGTCCTCTGGAATCTTCCACAGAATTCACACCCTCAGAGAATTCCCCTAAGAATTCACCTAAAACTTTCTGCTCATATTCTATGACATAAGTTTCCTTGTTCTACGAGATTATTTTTCTATGAATTATGTTTTCATCGTTGAGTGTGAGTTTATCGTTTGGACCCTTAGTGAACAAGAGAACTCGTGAACCATTTCACCTTGAAAGCGAGCTTGATTAGAACTGCAGAGTTGACACTCATTGCTTAATATGCTCCAGTTGGTTGAATATCTCGGAGTTCAAGATGGTGACATTTTTGATCATATTCATGCCTGTTCCGAGCTTTTGCGACAGTCGAAGATCAGAGAAGCTGTCGCGTGAGCCAAGTTGTCGAAAATTAGGTGGACCGGCCCCGTAATGCGCTTCACAGACACCCGATGGACGAGAGCCGTTACCGACTGGATTCCAGATGTCAAGACAACACCGAGACGCCCACAACGCATTGGTCGGACTTCTCCGAGAAATCCCTGAACGACCGATATGACGCTCTTCGTGTCCCTCGAGCGAGGATCCATTGGAGCACTCTGGCACGCGACAGGGACGAATGGAGACGCTACAGGCGCCCGCTCGAGCAAGTCGATGATCAACGGGACAACAGGTGGTACAGGTGATTAGGTGATTCATGCGCGCAGGCGGTGAAAAAAAGCATCTTCTCCTTTAATCCAGCTTTCAGACTCTTTTAAGGAACGGAGCATTTGGACTCGCTTTGAACTACAAGTGTTCTTTCGTCAATATTTCTCCATTTCCATTAAGTTTTCTGTTGATGAACAGGGTACGTTTCAGTATTTCGAGCAATAAGTTTAGTCTTAGAAACATCACTTGGATTTTGCTCTCTTCTGTTCCTTGGAGCACCTCCTATTCTGAAAAAAAGCTTTCAGGCACTTTAAGTTTCCGTAGGAGTAACATCAGTTGTCAAAGGAATTTTGTCAAAGGACTGCAGTTTCTGCAGGTCTACGAAGTGAAAGTCTCAGATTTCACGTCATCGATAATCTGGAGTTTGACATGCATTGCAAGGAGGTCACAGCTAAGGCAGCTCATAGGGTCTGAAACCTTTCCAGATGCTCTCCTACCAGTAACGAGTGTATATTCCTCAGAGCTTAAAAAATGTATATTCGTCCCATTATAGAGTCTCTAGACCCCTCTCTTTGCCCCTTCCCTGAAGTAAAGAGTATAGCAGTTTTAGGTAAAGTTCAAAACAGCTTTATTAGGAAGCTTCTACTTAGACCAGAACAATTTGATTATCCTTCAATTTCTTTCAGCACATAACGCGGTCGGATGCTTGGATTGGCACCTCTTTTCTTGAAAACCAAGAAATTTGATCTCCTTATGGCGCATGAAATTCTCCATGAGGCCATCGCTCTAGGCGGAAGCAGATTTATGACGACCAGTACCTCACGTTTATCGCCTCACATGTGTCACAGCACATGTCGCAATAACGATAAGCATCCATAGCTCGAAGTGACTTATGTCTGCATTGTATCGCTTATCTTTTATAAAATTTATTTCTACATTTTCAATAGGTCTCCTGAATTTTGACATAGTTCAGGCAGAGCGTGTCCGAGATTCAAGCAAAATGTTCCATTGCGCGAACACCTGGCTGAAGTATCGAATCCTTGAACCTTCATAGGCTCACATACTTTGCATACTCTGCGATTAATGCTGCCTAAATTATTGCACGCAAGAATGGAAAAAGCGAGAGAATGGAGGAAGTCATCAGTCCAACCTAATAAACATTTCTTGAAACCGGAAAATTCGAGCGAACATTCCAAGGAGGTGTCGAAATAAGTGAGCGGAAGTGCATAGAATAGGGAACGACAAGCGCTCCCCCTGCCCATCGCTCGTCGCGGTGCACTGCACTGTGACGAGCGACGGGCTGTGACGGCCGTCGCATGGGAGTATATTTCACTCCCGCGACACGAACGTATAACACCCCTCTGCGACGAATCGCGGGAGCGATGGCGCGTCAAGTGACAACCGCGCCCCACTGCGCCGTCCGCCACTGCGGCGAAAGCGCGCCGTTGACAGTTGTCCCGCGCCCGTCGCTGCAGCGACGCGGGAATATACCATAGGCCTGAGAGAAGGCAATTTGAAGCGGTGTTTGGCCTACAAGACTGCTGCCGGTGATGAGCCGATGGACAAGTCAGTGGTTTATTCTTCCCGGACGATTCTGTTGCCAATTCACAAACTCCTGAAATGCTAGGTTGACCTGGGTGAGAAACCTGAACCAACAATCTGGAATCGGCTGCATGCGACAGCGGCGCTTCTTCGGACTGCGTCATCACCGCCATCATTAGTACCTGGGCAGAAGCCCCAGCCAGTACTCCGTTAATTCGGTTAGCTCGGGCTGTCTTCTCTAGTTATTTTATTGTATGTACAATATTTTCTATACTTATTTTCTATAATTACACCACTCGGGGTCTTTGCTATCATTCGCTTTCATATGAGTCTCAAACATCTTCAAAAGCTTCACTAGCAGCAAAGACTTTCAAATACTGTTTTAGAATTGATCTTGTGACTGGGGAGGCGGAACGTTTACTCATTTCGTCGCGCGTACCGGCGCTTGCGCATGCCGCCTGCGCGACATCACCAGCCATTCGCTGGCGATGCGAACGAGACTTACTCACGCGAGTTCCATCAGTGGGCTTCTGGCTGCCTAGTATTGCATGAACTTGCGAACGGGAACTGGCTACCGCGAATTTTTGCTGTTCGCTAGCAGCTGACCCTTAATGTAACTATTAGGTTGTAAGGAAAGTTCTGGCAGTTTTTCCACGTCACGCCATAACTCTGTTCAAATTGTACCGTTTTACTCGAAATAAGCACCATTGGAATCAACACAACTCTGCCAACGTGATTCCAGCTTAGATAGCCATTTTCTTAAAAATCTGAGATCTAGACTGAATAAATTCTAGGAACATAGATTCTGAATCACGTTGGTTTTTAAACACTCTTTTAAACATATTTTAAAAAGCTGCCTAAATAGATGCTTGAAAAAGTGAAAGTCGGTTGGCGCTAGGTCTGGCGAATATGGCGGATGAGAGAGAGCTTCGACCTGCAGTTCGTTTAATTTCTGGAGGACCATCAGTGAAAGATGCGGTCGTGCGTTGCCACGCAGAAGTAGCACGCTGTGTCGATTCACCATTGAAGGCTGCTTTTGCTTCAATTTTGCATACATTTCTACCAGTTGCTCGTAGTACAGCTCTGCGGTTATCGTTTGGCCACGAGGAAGAAAGGAAAGACTATTCCAGCTGCAGCCCACCAGACCGTAATCATTGTCTTCTTGAAGTGCAAATACAGCTTTGGAAAGGTTTTCGGGGAGTCGTTGACATTTGCCACCTGAACAGAACGCTCCTTATTATCGCATAGAATCCATTTCTCGTCGCAGGTGACAAGTCGATGGAGGAACGGCTCCGTAGAATTTCTTCTGATCAGGAAACGCGCGACCTCCATTTCGCCTGAGGTTGTGGAGTAACCACCTGTCGAGTTTTTTCACCAGCCCGGTTGCTTGAGGTGATCAGCAGCAACTGTATGGGAGATTCCTAGGTTTCTTGCTATCTCCAGGAGTGGTTGCCGAGGGTCCTTCCTACTACTTGCTTCAATGCATCGTGATCAACGAGCGATGGTCTTCCAGCTCATGCCTCATCTTCAACTGATTCTCTTCCATTCCGAATCTTATTGAACCGGCGAAAAACGGGTCGCTCAGAGGCGGTACTTTCTCCCCATGCAGTGTTTACATCAACGACTGTTCCCTTCACCGTCCGACCAAGTTTGAATTCGTGAAGTAGAACACTTCAGAAAGCCGTCTTGTCCATGCTATAATTAAGGTTCCCTCAGAAATCAGAAATGTTGAAGAAGTGCATGAAAAGCACTTCAGCAAGAAGCATGAGCTACTTCCTCACCTGAGAAGTACAACTTATCGATAAGTTGACTAGCCGTTCAAATTTAGTGCAAGCGAATACCAATGAGGCGCGAAAACTGCCAGAACTTTCCTTACAGCCTAATACTATTGTGATAAGGTTCTTTCTATTAGTAGAAAATTAGTGATAACAGTATACCTAATAGTCTAAGATTAATAGTAGAAATCTTATTTATAATATTTTCAAGTCAAATTGAATACTTTTCACGTTGAATATGGCACCTTTGGACATTATTCTTAAGAAACCTGAAGCTTTTAAGACCAAAGTAACATCTTCCAAATCAAAACGACAGCTCTTCGGTTAAACTGGTGGATCTTCAAGGAAAGCAGAATAGTTTTTGTTCAAGGAAATTTCGGTACGATTTTCTTTGAATTTTTTTTAGATGACAAGCCGGAATGAGTGTAACAATTTTTAAAACATTTTTATCTTCAAGCGCAATAAGGCAGCAATCATTTAGTGCACTAAAATGGAACGCGCCATGCATTCGATTAGCTCGTCGCGTTTATTATTTGATTGATAGCATAAATGACGCTTATATAAAGCATCAAAGTGGAGATATGTGAGCTCTTTGCAATTGCTTTTGTAATGTTGTTTACAGGTGTGAAACTGCACGAAGAAATTGCAAGGAGAGAAATTTTGCTATCAATAAACTAAGCATCGCAATTTCTTAAACGAGATCATGGCATGATCACTTTTTATGACACAAAAATGGGCGCCTTATTGCTGTTCAAAATAAACTCTAAACCATTATTTTTCCTCAAAAAATTGGAATTTTATATAATTTCAAACAATGTCTTCACATGTTCAGTATGTAAATTAAATCCTCAGAGAAATTATTTTGAAAATTTTCCTTGAACAAAAATTATTCTAACTTTTTGGAGAGTCTCCAGTTTAACATGGAAGGAGCTCGTTTTGATCTGGAAGATGTTCAGCTTGATTTCAAAAGCGTGAGGCCTGTTTAGAAGAGCGTCCAGTTTGACGTGAAAATTGTATGTACAGACTGAAACATGGTTCAACAGCAAACAATCAAAAAAAGGGGGACGGTTGGCAGTTTGCCAGCGGCCCCTGATCGGTGCAGAGCCCACGCGTCTGGAGACCTGGAAATCGTGCGCGTTTCCATCGCGCCATCGTGGGACTGCCGCGGGCGGCAGCGTCGCGGCCGAGAGGCGCGGCCAAAATTGAGTGCATTGAGTTTGAGTTCCCGTACCCTCTCTAACTGCTCAGTTACCCACATCTGGGAAATCGCCACTGGTATTTTTCGGCAGAGATATGATAAGTTTTACAGTTTTTATATTAATGAATTTAGTTATGACTAGACGAATTCTTGATTATTTGAAATTAAAAGTCGAAAGTAGCAAAAAATTTCGGTCGGACCCAATATTAATATTAATAATATTAGGTTGTAACGAATTAAATGGCACTGGCTCGCGCCATTTTTTGGCGCGTCTTTACGCGTTTGATCAAGAACAAACCGTAACATGTGGCATATCATTTAGAAGCGCAAACTTTGATCTACCGGAGAGTACCAAATTTTCTTTGTAAAAGTGGGAAAACTTTAGAGTTTCATTGACTTTTTAGCAGATGGACAAAAGGGTAATCCGAGGCATTTACTTGTATGAATTCAAGCTGGGCACTACAGCTAAGGAGGCGGACGAGAAGATCAACGCCGCATTCGGTCAAGGATGTTCCACAATTCGGACGGCGTATCGTTGGTATCAGAAGTTCCGGAATGGAGATGAGAGCTTGGAAGAACATGGAGGTCGTGGGAGGCATAGTGATGTTGATGAGGACAAGCTGAGAGATGTAGTAGAGGAGGATCACACAAAGGTACCAGGGAGATAGCGAAGGTGCTTGGCGTCAGTCACAACACAGCTTCCCGGCATCTGAAGGAAATTGGAAAGACCAAAAAGCTGGAAAGATGGGTGCCTCACGAGCTGTGTGAGGAGCAAAGAAACCGAGATCTCGTTCGCACTGCTTCTACGGAACGAAACGGACCCATTCCTTGATCGCATCGTAACCTGTGACGAGAAATGGATAATGTACGACAACAGGCGACGATCGGCACAGTGGGTGGACAGCGATGAGAGCCCCAAGGTTTTTGCGAAGCCGGAATTGCACCAAAGGAAAGTAATGGTGACAGTATGGTGGTGTTCGCTGGGAATTATTCACCACAGCTTCCTCCCTCCCGGTGAATCCATCACAGCAGGGAAGTACTGCATTGAAATGAAGAAATGATGAAAAAGTTGAAGGATATCCGGCCGACCTTGGTAAACCGAAGGCGAGTTCTCCTTCTGCACGACAATGCTCGCCCCCATGTAGCACGAATGACGTTGCAGAAATTGAATGAGCTGAGCATTGAAACTCTACCACATCCTCCGTTTTCTCCCGACCTCTCCCCAACAGACTACCATTTCTTCAAGATCTTGGCGACTTCTTTTTCTCGAAAGTGCCTTCGAAGATTTCGTCAATTCCAGAACTTCTGATTTTTATGCTACTGGGAAAAAAAGCTTGTGTCACGTTGGCAAAGATGTGTAGAATCAGAAGGTTTTTATTTCGATGAATAAGCTTGCCTACAAGCGAGATATTAACTGTTTAAATTTACAGTGGTTCAGTGCCATTTATTTCGTTATAACCTAATACATGGCGTTTCTGCGAAAGGTACGACACTGCGACACCGTGTATCCAGGAATCTAGTTGCAGCTTATTTTATCCTTTATCCTTTGTGTCTAACATGCATCAAACCAAACACCACCTTTATTCGAAGCTTCTACTACCAAAAACAGTGAAGTGGAAAGAGCTGGAAAGCATCGCAGATGAACGTGTTTATAGCTAAGGATGTTCTGAATGTAGATCTGCAATCGCCTATACTTTATCCAATTGAATTCAGTCACGACGGAGCTGGTCGAGCATGTCTGAAAATGTATAGAATTGAAAGAAAAATTGTTAAATAAATAAATGGCTTACAAGCTAGCTTTACACTTATCATTTGGTTTCACACTATTTCAAGAGGTTAGAACATCACTGGAAACAACGTCTTTCACGTTTTTTAAAGCTTGAAGTGGCTCTTATAGAAGCTATATTCTCTAATAATGATAATTTCTTGCGATCAGGACTCCATGCGCCAGACAGGATTCGAACCCCTATCCTCTGCTTTCCGGGCAGGATGCAGACCCAACGACCAACATCTGGATATCATGGTGGGCGCCAACAATGGAAAAGGCGGTTGCTGCGCCAGATCAAGCAGTGCTGATGTCGTAATAGACTAGCATCCTGAAAGGGAAGCGAAGGGTTCGAGTTGCATCTGACGCAAGAGTTTTGATCTCAATAAAGCATTCCCGTTTAGGCTCGTTTATATTTCGACGCCGAGCGACGCGACGCCACGTGTAGTGGCCACATCGATTGAGCGACGCGATCGATCAATTTGGGAACTTTACAAGCCGTCGCGTCGCTCGGCGTCGGAACTATAAACGGGGCCTTACGTCACGCTTTCTACAGACGACCCACCCTACCAACAACACATGGTCCCTCCAAAGAGAGGTGGCGAAGCGAACCAACTATTTTCGGATCAGACGTGCTAGGTCTTCCACGCTGTGGAGTTGGAAAATTGGCACTAGACTTGTCCGAGAAGAACAAACACTGGCTTGTGCATCGGCAAGCCACCGCAAGTGTGGGTTGATCGAAAAGTCTTGCAACACTTTACGCTACTGCCTGTTTGTTAAAGCTCTTACAGCACTGACGTCGACGTCACAGCGCATTCTCGAAGCTTCTTCAAGCATATTAGGCCTCGTCGAGTAGGAATACAGCAACAATGTCAACGATAAGCAGCAGCATCCTACGACCTAAAGTCTACTACGAATTTCTGCAAGGCCATTCCACAAGGACTGCAGCCTCCAACATCTGCGCTGCATTTAAGGAGGAAGTCATTCACTATTCCACAGAGGCCCGTTGGTATCAGCACTACAAGGCTGGAGGTATCTCTCTTGAAGTTCGACCTCGTTCCGGACGCCCCTCTATTGTGGAAGAAGACAGCTTGCGCGAAGCCTTCAAGGTGAAGCCAAATTCATCCCCTCGCGAATTGGCGGCGACACTTGGATGTACGCAAAGCACCGTCGTGAGGCAGCTGAAGATCCTTGGGTACCTCAATGCTTGGTGGTCTTGGGTACCACATGAGCTGCGGAACTCTGACAAGGCATGTCGAATCAGTGTTGCTGAGTCGCTGCTTCTTCGCCCGCACAAAAATGACTTTTTGAAGGACATTGTTACTGGTGATGAAAGCTGGTTTCGTTATGTTAACCACTCCGACAACAGCCAATAGCTTCCGCGCGGAGAACCAGCTCCAAGACAAGCGAAACGTGGACACCACGAAAAGAAGGTTCTTCTGTTGCTGGTGGGACTCAGGAGACATGCTTTACTGGGAGTGGCCGGATAGTGAGACCACAGTCACAGCATCTGTCTACGCTATCCAGCTCTAGAACTTGGCCGACGCCATGCGCCAAAAACGTCTAGAACGGGAAAATGCCTACCTGCTGCACGACAACGCGCGTCCTCATGTCGTCGAAGTGAGTCGCGAGAAAATCCAGGAGTTAGGCTGGAAAGTTCTGCCCCATACACGTGCTCCGCGGACCTCGCTCCTTCTGACTACCGCCTATTCAGAGCTCTGAAGTAGCATCGTCGAGGTAGAGAGTTTGATGATCGACGTCAACTGGAAATGGAGATTTCTCTTTTCCTCACAGCCCTCGGAATTCTGGCGGCAAGGAATTGAAAGGCTGCGTGAAAGATGGGCAGGATCTTAGATTTGGATGGGGGAGTATATCGCGATGAATTTTTGGTATATATTGTATTGTATTGTATTATTGTTGCGCTAGTGTTGCAATATGAATGCAGGGCAATGCAATGTCGCTCACTGATAACCCCGCTAAAAAGGAAGCTGCTCGAAGCTCTTGCAATAAAGAGGCTGAACCCCAAAAATAACAATAGGGAGCAGACCGAGGCGTTGAGGCTTATCGTGTAGTGATTAAGAAGATCAGCGGCAGTGTTGTTTACAGTAACTTTATTTGTAAGGAGCATCGCTGTGGTGAGGCTTTGTTTGCGATGCATGTTTGTTTAGTGTTTTACCGCTATTATTGTATAGTTTTATGATGGTAATCACTATGTGTAATGTAGATAAAGGCCTGAGGAAGCTGTTAAGCAGCGAAAGCTCGCCAATAAAGGATATTGGAAGAGTCTCAATTGTGCCAACTATATCGAATTACGTATGAGGCTCAGGGATAGCTCTATTCTACTGTTGCGCTAGTGTTGCAAGACATTTCAATCAACCCAATAGAATGCGTGCCCATCCCAAATGAGGACCGATTCGCGCGACCTTTGACCTTTAATCTTATATTTAAATACTAAAAGTAGTAGAGGTGGACATATGTGTGAACATGGTGAGCATGTCCACCAATATTCGCTCAAATTTTCCCGTTTCAAGGAATGCTTAATAGGTTTGGGTAAATAGCTTTCTTCGTTCAAGCTTTGTTCTCCTTTCATACGCTAAAGTAGCACGTTTCACAGAGTAAATAAAATATATAAGACTATACGGGTTCAAGTATTCAATATTTTAGCGATGTTTTTGCAATGAAACTTTTGGTTGAACACTTCGAATGGAGAATGCTTTGTAAAAGAGGAATTTCGGCACGCCAAAATAAGCTCCAAACTCTTCACGGAAGCATCGAAGGGAAGCGTTGATATCCTCTTCAACGCAAGTAAGCTCGTGCATGCCAATGTTAGTTTTATTCATTGTTGAGAAAATAAACTACCCTGTAGGTTACATTCAGTGAGCGGTACCATTACTGGTCTTACGTTCTGTTTATGTGCCGCATGTATTTGCTAGTGTTCCCACTATCAACCAACAATTTAGTACACGATCCTCTCTACAGTGTCTGCTTTGGTCTCTCCGAGTGTCATGGTTGCCGTTTCTCCATGTGAAACTTGACTGTTCCGGCGGCTCTGTGCGACTGATGGTATTTTTTGTACTTGTCACCATCTGACCATATATAAAAAGTTTCACGAATCGTTTCGGCTCTTGTTCTTAGAAATTGTGACGAATCTTCCTGCACAGTTTCTCAATTCTTTGTCGATGACGTTCAACAACAAGTCAAAAACTTTCTTAAACATAAGGACATTTGAGAAATTAACTACGAGTTAGTTTAAAAACAAATCAGCGACATTTCGATAAAGTACCTTTTTCAATGGGTCAACTGCTAGTCTTTTTGAAAAAAAAATCAGTTTTTGCACCACTCATGGAGGAAAACTTTTTAATTGAACTGCATCAAGGTCCAATTCAATTTGGTGGTTCTTGATTCAATTTTCCTCTATTATTACAGTACATCTTTAAATATTTATATATTTATTTCCCATAAAATCAACCAAGAAGTACTACAGAAACTACATAGAAATAAATGTCGGTAAAAAAAGTTGTGGTCTTGAAATTATTGTTAATCTTTAGGGCCTTAGCTTTGAGCTTGCTTATTGAGTTGCTATTATCTTGTTTCCTAGTTTATACGGGTCGGGTTTATGGGTCCGACGACTGAGGTCGGCATCCGGCTCTAGGTCGGTTGATTTGTCATGGTTCTTTCGTCCGTAGGCTTTCCCATGAGTCCAAAGGTCCGATGATCGGGCGATCAGACCGAGATGGAGTAGGCCGGACTGGACTGAGCTGAACCGGCTCTAGCTTCCATCTGCTCGACCTCGATTTATAGTCGAAGATGGGCGGAGTTTACGAGATGGTCTAGATATCATGGACCAAATTCCATGACACTTTTCTTGCAAACCTTCAAAAAGGGCGCTTTTACTGTAATATCTTGTGATCAATTAATTTTGCATCTCTTTTGGTACAATATTTGCTCCTACTTTTGCTGGTCTTTGAAGAGCCACTTTTGCAGTGATTTTGTGTTCAACTTATTTTGTACCTCTTTGGGCTCAATAAGTGTTCAGTGTTCACTGTTCATTATAGAAGACAGCCCAACAGATAGCCGAATTAGCGGACGGTCGCAGTTCAGGCTTTGACTTCTGCATAGTTATTAATGAGGTAGCGCAACCGAAGAGGCGCCGCTGTCGTGTTCAGCCGCTTCCAGATTTTTTGCTCGGGTTTCTCGCCCAGGTCAACCTGGCCTTCCATGACTTGGTGAATTGGTAGCAGAATCGCCCGAGAAGGATAGAACGCTGACTTGTTCATCACCGCGAGTAATTCTGTAGCCCAAGTACCCCTTCAAATTGCCTTCTCTCTTATCTCGTAGAAGTAGAGTGCGTGGGGCATTCCAACAGGAATTGATTAATGCGGCCTATTAAATTTTTCGCTTATTTAAATAATAGAGAGTAAATAAGAGGCACACACATATGAACTTGGAGGGCATGTCAAATCTTTTCCCGTTGTTGATTCCTCGAATTTTCCCGTTTCAAGAACTATTTATTAGGTTGGAGCGGTGGACCTCTCGGTAGTTCTTATTTGACACATCTTAGGCAGTTTATCGAGCAGGGTATATGAAATATTTAGAACTGTAGACATTTAAGGACTTAAGGTTTAGCCAGGTTTTCGTGCAATTGCACTCTATGCTTGAATCTCCCAAGCGCTCTGGCAAAATTCGAGAGCTATTTTTAATTAGGAAATACATTTTTAAAGATAAGAGATAAAGTGCAGATACAATTCGCTTCGAACGTTATAGATGTTTATTTTTATTGGGACACGAGCTGTAACACATGTGAGGCGATAAACGAGAGGGTAGCTCACCTTCGCAACCAAGGAGATAGCAACCCAACACTATACAAAGCCAGTAAAACAAAAGATAGAGAGTAACACAATAAACAGTAATCTCCAACTTCTCTCTTCTTCAAACCTCGGCTTTGTAAGTTGTTAGTCAGTTTAACTTTCTGTGCCAACACGAGGTATTAGGTGGATGCCTGACGTTTCGACTTCTCGTCGTCTTCAGAGGCCTGAATGTGGTGCATAAGTTTTCATTTGCGCTCTACCCCACCAAGCGCCTTGGCCACCCTAGCATTTCGGACCTCCCCCACGAACACAAGGGAGGGACCAAGTGGGAGAAGCGAACTCACCAATTCGATCCACCGCAAGGGCTGATCTTCGCCCACGTCAGTAAGCCAATAGGGACGAATGGGCATACTGCACACCACTGTCGCCGACCGGTCCTTCTACAGTTCACAATGAGACACGAACGGCAGAAAGTCACTCGTAACAGACAGACACTCATTCCGGTTGTTCATTACTGGATTTCTTGTGAAAATCCAGAATGCCTCCAACGCTCTCCTTGCCGAAATGCCTCCAACAACGGCCAAGATGGTACATTTCACCTCAAAGTCATTCCCGTTATGCGCATCAATCCTATGCTTTCCAAGTGGGCTGGAGTCCTTCCCGTTTCTCCGATGTATTTGGCGTTACATGCCAAGCACTCGTTCTGGTAAATTGCTCCAATCTTTGAACAGACGCCTAATCTTCCACATGGGCAAATAACGCAATTTCCAGAAAAACACTGCTGATCGTAGAGCCTATTCCGAACTAACTGCCGCTTATTGTTGTCGTTAGGAATGTTCACTAAGGTCGTCCTGCAGTTGTGCCCTAACAGTAACTCTTTGAAGTTCAGCAGTGACTCTATCGGAGATGAACGGTAGGACTAGAATCATCTTGTCTACTCGGGATCTATCATGGGAGTTAGCGTGAGATCTTCTGTGGCCATTTGAAACCCTATAGCCGTTTGAAGTGGCTATATCTGAAGCCAATCGTAAAGATTCTTGACGATCACTGGGGCCCTTACACATTCCAACTGCCGTTCGGAACATGTTGCTGACAACAGCTCTCTTCACAGCGGTGGGTGTTCTGACCTTTCGTGAATCAAGATGTTTTTCGAGCTTGGTTTCCGGTACCATTTCACGCTGACTATTCCCTCACCGGACACCTGAAGTGATTTTTTGTAGTGAATTTTTTAAACCAGAGATACAACAGGATTAAGCGTTTACTATTAACTAAAATAGCTACTAATTTGGAAATTTTCAGCCACACCTTTTACTAGACGGCTCTGCAAGACCTGCAATGCTGTTTTAGCGTCTGTCAGAGGTAAGCCATGGTCATATTCGTTTTTGACATTTTTTTTTCTCGAATTCGCACTCCGGTGGACTCTGCGATATCTTCTTAAGGAACGAATGTGAGGCGCATCCGGTAAAGGAATCTAGTTGCGCCTAACTTTGCCTTTTACATTATCTTTTCTTTCTCCCTTATGTACAGCATGCACAAAGCTGAAGATCCGTTTTATTTAAAGCTTGTACTAGCGAAAATTGGCGTGAAATGAGCGGTAAAACATGTAGATGAACAGCGACGTCTTATAGCAGTTCAGAATGTAGATCTCCAATCGCGTACACCTTGTCCAGTTGGACTTCAGGCACGTTGGAACTGGTTGAGCATGTCTGAAAAAGCTTTAGAAATAGTGCTAAAATGATAAAAAATTAAATACATAGTTCACAGATTCGTTTTTTGTAAAACAAGCAGAATTTTTTATGCTGTTCTAAAAAGTTATAGCATCGCTAAAAACTATGCTTCAAACACTCGTTTAAGACGTTGTGACCAAAACTCGAGCCAGCCGGGGCTCGAACTCGCATCCTCTGCTTTCCGGCCACAGCGCTAGCCCATTACACCACTAACGTTGTTTGAGCGTTTTAGGACCGAAGACATGGCGGATGTTCCGTCGGGTCAACGTCGCGCTGACGGTGCCATGGAAAAGCATCCTGAACGGAAAGCAGAGGGTGATGGTTCGAATCCCGCCTGACGTAATGGTTTTGATCATAATAAAGCATCCTCATTACAACTTCCCTACTTTTGCTGACCATAGAGGTGGTGTTGTACTGTTTCTTTCAATAGAAGTGGCGAAACAAACAAATTATTTTCATTTAATCATCATTTAAAGGGTTTCAACAGCCGAATTCTAATTAAACATCAATAATTGAATATTGAGCGCGTTTTTTCGCAGTCACAGAAGGCGCCAGCTCCATTTCAAGGTTTGGCTTCGCCAGGACACTCATTCTGGAGTTGATTAATTGGCAGCAAACCTGTATGGAAAGATTAGATTTAAAACCTGACTTGTTCATCGGCTGATCACCGCAAAGCAATTCCTTCGATATTTCGTAGAAGTAGAATGTGTGGTGCATGCCAAATGGGGATCGATTAATGCCATGTTTACGTTTAATTAAACAACGAAGAAAAACAACGAGAAAACACTGGTTTGGACGTTGGGAGTGTGATGAATGTTCGCTCGAATTTTACGGTTTCAAGAGCAGTTTATTAGGCTCACTGACTGCAGCGGTAATTTTGAGGCATTCGTTCTTGTCGGAGTCGATTAGTATAACTTTTCCAATCATGAGAGAGCCGTGCTGGTACAGCTAGACAGGAACAGCATATTTTTAGGCGTATACTATAAAATGCTGAATCTTACGAAGATGATGTTCATGAGGAACGGACAAGTTTCTGATGCCCCATTCTCGCTCAACGGAAGGAACATCTCCGAGTGCTCCAGCTACGTCTATCTGGGTCGCGAAGTCAATATGGCCAACGACCTAGTGCCGGAGCTGAGCAGGAGGAAACGAGCGGCTTGGGGAGCTTTCAAGAGCGTCGAGGAAGTCGCGAACAAGACGAAGAACATCCGACACCGTGCCCACCTATTCGACTCCACTGTTCTTCCTGACCTAACATACTCCGCAGAGACCTGGGCTATACGAAAGCAGGATGAACACACGATCAGCGTCGCGCAGCGTGGAATCGAGAGGACGTTGCTCGGAGTAAGACGACTCACGCAAGTGAGAGAAGGCCTCCGGAGTTCCGAGCTTCCCCGACGTTCGAAAATCAGGACGCTGTCGCATGGGCCGAGTCGTCGAAAATTAGGTGGGCCGGCCACGTAATGCGATTTGCAGACACCCGCTGAACGAGAGCCATCACCGACTGGATTCCGCGGGATGTCAAGAGAACACCAGAACGCCCATCAACGCGTACGTCGGAATTTTTCGTGAAAGCCCTGAACGAACACGCTATGACGCTCAACGTGTCCCTCGAGAGAGGAAGATCCATTGGAGCAGTCTGGCACGAGACAGGAACGAGTGAAGACGCTACTGGCGCCCGCTCGAGCAAGTCGAAGATCAACGGGACAACAGGTGATACAGGTGATACTATAAAATGACCAAGATGCACTTAAAAGGGTATGGTTTCAGGAGTTTTACTCAAATTTCGCGACATACGAAAACTCCGAATTCCGTGCAGAGGCACTTTTCGGCTTGAATCTGGGAAACGCTCATTCTGCAGAATTTTAGAAGGAACTTGTTTACAGGATAATCGACAAAGTTTTCACATAAGTCACTTCTAATTATAGACGCGGAACCTTAAAATAGTGGAAAGCCTCAGAATAGACGATCCAACGAGCAATCAAGGCCATTGCTCAGGTGATGTCCACAAAGTCTAACCCAAGGTTTGTATTGACCATTTTCACGTCAAATTGGACACTTTTCAACTAAATTGGTCACCTTTTATATCTATCTGAACACTTTTCAAATCAAATTGGATCCTATTCTAGGGAAGATTTTGGTTTTTTAAGCCAAATTGTCATCTTTCAAATCAAAGCGACTGTGTGAGCTTCCGTTGCCTCTGACACAAAATTATTTAATAATCCGTTTATTCGTGATTGTACAACTAAAAGAGGGCTACCAGAGCGGAGAAACTCAACAAGACTGAAACCGCGAGGGCGGTCCTTCTATGTACATAGGATAAGCCATGCACTTTCTGTTTTCGACGAGGAAGACACTGTAAGTGAACTGTGAATGCACTATTTTTTGCTCGTCTGAGATCTCGCGGATGAGACTCATGAAAAATTAGCGGCAGCTGGTGTTTGCCGCGACAGCGACCTTCTTCCACAAGACGCTGGAACCTTTTTTGTCCAGGGAAAATTTAGTACGACGCTTTTTGAAATGATCCAATACGGCTGCCTCTATAAGTAAACAAACTGCCTAAAATTCCATAAGATTTTTTTAATACAAGGAAAATTGTGGTTGATAGCATTTTCTAGAGCACAAAAAGACGAAAATTTTATGTAATTTTGTGCAAATTTTTATGTATATTTTATTATTCTTCGTGTCAAGAAATCACACCACGTACTCACTTAATTCGCTGTAATTCGATTGATAATGTAAATGCTGCTTATTCAAAACAGCAAAGTAAAAGTATTTATGTTTTTTTACAACAGATCTTTCTACTGCTGATAGGTGTGTAACGCTCTCTCGCAAGCAGAATTTTTGCTATCCATCGAATTAAGATCGCTCCCATCTCGTCGTTTGCATGGCGCGATCTGATCTTTTAAAACAAAAAATGATTGCTGCCTTCACGCTTTACATAATTTAATTCATTATTTTTCCCATCAAAAAAATTTATAAAATTTCAAACAGCTTTTATACGACTTCTTTGTTTTTACCGCTCGAGGTTTGTTGAACATGTTCTTATGCGCCTCCTTTTTTCACAGCTGAAAATTTCAAACAGCGTTTTGACTTATTGGACAGGGATGTTTGAAAAAAATTCAAAGAGATGCAAAAAATCCAATTTTTAATACAACAAAAACTTATTCCAACCTTCATGGAGAGTTTTTTATATGGGACAAGGGTACATGTCGCGTAGGTGAGCAGCATTGGTAGGTGGGAGCGCGCCAGCCAATGATAACCAAACAGAGCACAGACCGAACACAAGCCAGCCCATCAGTGTATCAACAGTACATGCTCTCTCTGTATGACATGCCCATTCAATGCGGTCTGACTGGTTTAGGAGTTCCCACCTACCAATGCTGCTCACCTACGCGACATATACAGAGTATGCAATTAGGTTTGAAAGGCGCCCAATTTGAAGCAAAATACTTCATCCCTTAAAAAAGAGAAACTTTGAAGTTAAAATTGGTGCTATTTGTTGAACAAATTCTTATGCGGCTCCTTTTCTACAGCTTTCTGACTCTTTTATGTACACGAAAGCTTTGCCCTCACCTTGTACCACATGCGCTCCTTCGTCAGTTTTCCTCCATCTCCATTCAGTTTTCTGATGATGAACATCAATCTTTCATGTGTAGGCAGAACGAATTCCACGCTTCTGCGATAAATCGCATAGCAATCCGGATCAAAGTCGAAGTCTTCGTCTGGATTCTGAACATGGAAGTAAGTTGTATGACCCTAGTTCGCGAAGAAAATATGTTATTTCTCGGAAAAAAAAACTTTCTTGATGTGTCCTATTTTTCATACTCTTTCTTTTAACTCAACATCCTAAAATCGCTTTGTGGCCTAGTACGTCCTGAGAGTAGAATCAGTAGTCCGTTTCTCCGTGTGTGCCTCCGCTCTTAAAATTGTACAAGAGCGAAGAGCAACGATCGATTTGATCGAGTTTTAACTACAGATGAGTTCTTGAGATCAGGAAGGACACCAACATGATGAGCAGTGGACGTGAGTGTACCGATCGTCTATACCATTTTTAGGTCCAACTGGACACTTCTCAAACCAAATTGGACATTTTTCGAATCAAATTGGACACCTTTCACGTCAAATTGGACTAAGCTCTTCTAAGCTCGCCTAAGTCTTTTTAAGTCAAAGAGGACTTTCCGAATTGCAACAACCTTTATACAAGTTAAACTACAGACTTAATAAAATGGTTAAAAAATTTTTGTTCAAGGAAAATTCATAATGACTTTTTTGAATTTTTTTACTTTAGCTGCCTGAATGAGTGTAATAATTTTATAAAATTTTTACTTTTAGAGAAAAATACCAATTTGCACTTTGATTTAAAGCGCAGCAAAGTAGCAACCATAAAGTGCACTAAAAGATCGGATTGCGCCATGCACTCGAAAACTCGTTGCAATTTTTATTTGATTGATAGTGTAAATGCTGCTTACATGGAATTACGAGGTATGTGCGTTCTTAACAATTGACACCTAACTCAACTATAATTATAACTATAATCAGCAATCAGAATGTAGACTAGAATGTTATCTTGTATTGACTGTCATTGTTGAAGTACTCTTTTTAATGTCATAACCCCTTTATTTGAGCAACATATTATGTAGTTTTTTTTGTCTAGTTGAGACACGAAATGGAAAAGGATAATATCGCTTGCGTAGATTTATATTTTGTATATGTTGATTATGTTTATATGTTGATTTGTACATACCTGTAGACAATGTACCAATTACAATTGTGAAGAACGCGCATATCCCCACCTTGTTGTTTCATGTAAGCAGCATTTACACTATCAATCAATCGTCTTGGACGAGTGCGTGGCGTAATCTCATCTCTTGGCACTAAAAATTTCCGGATTTCTGTTCTTTCAAACATGCTATCAAGCACTATATTTCCACGAAGAACTAGAATTTTATAAAATTTCAAATAAAGTGTTCACTTCTTGGGTAAGTGAATTAAAGGTTCAATTAAAACATACTGAAATTTTTCCTAAACAAAAAGCTGTAGACAATGCAAGAAGTACCATTGTTAAGAACGCGCATACCTCGTAATTCCATGTAAACAAAATTTACACTATCAATCAAATAAAAATCGCGACGAGCTCTTCGAGTGCACGGCGCAATCCGGTCTTAAAGTACACTTTATGGTTGCTGCCTTGCTGCGTTAAAAAAAGCAAAAATCGTTATTTTTCTCCAAAAGTAAAAATATTATAAAGTTATTACTCCACTCATTCGGCCAGCTAAAGTAAAAAAATCAAAAAAATTATTCTTAATTTTCCTTGAACAAAAATTTTTCTAACCATTTTATTAAGTCTGTAGTTCAACCTGTATAAAGGTTGTTGCAATTCGGAAAGTTCTCTTTGATTCAAAAAGTCTTAGGCGAGCTTAGAAGAGTGTCCAATTTGACGTGAAAGTGTCCAATTTGGTTTGAAAAGTGTCCAATTCGACCTTAAAATGGTTATATCCAAAAGAGGTAATCGATTCATATGTCTGTCTTTCTGTCAATTCATCTGTCCATGGCAATACACAATGACTAGGGAATGTACACCACATCTCGACCGATTATTGATTTCTCCTCAGGGATAATTTTTCAAAGTAAGGATATATTGGCCATTGGACAAACTTCATAGTCAGAAGCATTATTGATCAGATGACCATTATTTGTCAATTTCATCGATTTTTGGCCAGAGTTGACTGCTTGAGGTGGAAATCAGTTGCAATCAATGTCCGATGAACTTTAGAAAAAGGAAGCAGTATCGATCAAATAGCCGTTATAGATCAATCTCATCGATTATTTGAAACATGGAGTTCGCCGTTGTGAAGGGAATAAAGAGAAGAATACGGCTATTTAGCCGGTTTCATTATTAGTAGATAAAATCAATTGAGAGAATGCCGCCGGGCTTCTGCTAATTGGATAAAAAATTCGGTTTTATTTTCAGCTGATGGATGGAGCAAAGAGACACAAATGTGACGCCTCTCAAAGTACTGAAAAATCGGTCGATCGTCAAAAAATATGGACAACTGATTGTGCCACAGTTTCAAACAGCCGATCAATATCCAACAAGCGAACAAAATCGATTGCATGCTCCGAATGTTGGTTGATGAGTGTCCTGACGTCGCCACTATTATGCTGGAGGATAGCCTTCAATGCATCAGATCAAAATCAATTAACCGATCGATAATGACCGGTTATCGCTAGGTTTGGAGGCGAGACGCAGCTCGCAATCGGTCTGAACCCCAGCACATGACTACTCATAAAGTAAACAGTAGGGAAGTAGTAGCAGCTGATCATGCTTCACAAGATGTGAAAGAACTGATCAATATCAATCAATACTGTCTTGAACATCGAACACTGTGGCCTTCTGTATGCTTACACTTACAACTTTCAACACAGAGGTCAAGGAAGAGGTAGAGACCCACGACACGAAGATGGGAAGCATTGCGAAGTTTGTGAGCACCAGCCAATCATAAGCGAACAGAACATCCGAGCACAGGCCAGCCAATCAGGATATCGACAGTACACGTCGCATTTGAATGACACTCCTTTTGGACGATTCCTGTTTAGCTGGCCTGCCTGCCAATGCTGCCCAGTATCAGTACATGGACCCAAGATGACCAGAAGAGGAGGGTAGGCTCAGCCAGATCAGGCTTACCTTCACCGTAGCCAATCATTGCTCTAATCGTTCACTTAAGAAAACTCAAAAAAGGGTTTAAGGAATGCGAAACTTCGAAAGAAACTTTATTTTCAAAAAGAGGGCCTCTATAAAACCTATAAAATATAATACTCACGTAGTACTGCTGCAGCAAAGCTCGGACGATTGTTTCGGCTACAGTGCTGTTAGTACTGTATAGTGGACCGACTAGTATTCTCTTGACAGGTTTGCCAGCCAGTTCTCTTGACGTGCCATATCCGACGCAGTGGTCCTAAATAAAAAAATTTGTGGGAGCATAAACATGGATGAAAGACGATACCTCTCGGGATGAGCCATGCACCCAACTTGGTGGAGGTAAATTGTATGCGTATTTAACTACAGAAAGACATGCGGTTGCAGATAAGTTTCGGAGGTATGACATGCGAAGGTACGGCAGTCGGCGCCACCTCCGACTGCTCCACCGTCACCAAAGTATCACCAGTTTTAAAAAAAACTGAAAATTCATACCATTTTCACATCAAATTGGACATTTTTCAAATCAAATGGGACACTACATAATCTAAAAAAGCACCAGATACAAGTGAAATAAAGCGAACTCTTCCAAATTAAAGTGAGCTTTAGACAGGTTGGACTACTGAATCAATAAGATGGTTAGAAAGCATTTTTGTCCAAGGAAAATTTGGTATAACATTCTCCAAAATTTTTTTGAATGTAATATTTTAAAAAATTATTTTTTAGTGAAAAATTGTTTTAAGGCAAAGCAAGAAAACAAAAACAAACATATTACGCATCAAATGATCAGATCGCGCTATGCACTCAAAAAGTTCGCCGCAACTTTTATTTGATTGACAGTGCAAATGCCCTTAAATGAACCACCAAAGAGAGAATATGCTGTTCCTTACAGTTTCTTTTGTTGTATCGTACTGTTATTGGTGTTTAACTTAACCCCATGCAAACAAAAAATTCTGCTATCAATCGAATAAAAATTGCGACGTCATGGAAGAGGGCATGGCGCGGCGTCTTTTTCGGCACTAAAAATGGCCGCCTTCCTTTTTAAAACAAACTTTAAGACATTTTTCATTTTTTAACATAATAAAATTTTCGATAATACTTCAAACGATGTGTTCACTTGTTGAGTAGATGAATTAGAACTTTAAAGAAAGTTGTACTAAAATTTTCCTCGAGCAAAAAATTATTCTAGCGTTTTAGAGAGTTCTAATTTAATTTGGAAAAAGCCCATTTCAATTTGAAAGAGCTTGCTGTAATTTCCGAAATCTTAGATAAGTTCAGAGGCGTACAGTATGATTTGAAAAGTGTCCAAGTCGACGTGAAAATGGTGTAATTAGAGGCGAAGGTGAGCCGAAGATTTTGGATTTATAGAAATTTGACAGCACTCTTAAATTGGCATTCATTTTTTTGGAAACTTCAAACACGATGACTTGTAAGAATGTAAACACACCTCACTATCGAAGACTGCTACAGTCTTCGAACCCTCCAACTGCAACAGCTTTGAAAGTTGCCGCTCCTCACCGCAAATCTTCCGGTCAAGATAGCAAATGGAATTCCATTCTTGAGCGCTCGCCTTGTCAGTTGCTAGAATTCGATGATTGTCCATGGTTTTCTGAAAAAGTTGCCAAAGTCTCTCAGATCATCACTCTTTATATACCTTCCTCCTAATATGCGCCACGCATTCTACTCCTAAGGGATGTCGTAGAGGCAATTTGAATGCACATTTGGCCATGCAACGACTTGCGGTAGCCAGCCGATGAACAACTCAGCGCTTTGTCCTTTCCAGACAAGTCTCGTACCAATTCACCGACTCCGGAGGGATGGAAGGCTTGGTTGGCCAGGGCGGAAAATGCGAACCAGGAATCTGGTATCGGGTGCACGTGATAGCCAGCGCCTCCTCCGGCTGCGCCAGGGCAGAGGAATAAGGGCAAGAAAAGAGTAAAATAGGGAGAGGCTGGTCTTTTGGGATGTGCCTACATTCTGATTCTGTACACGTGATGCTGTACAATAGATTGAGCGTGCACCTCCGGACATAACAAGGTGCGTATATCGAAGTTGGAGAGATCGCACCTCGTGTGAACCCCGTATCTATTGCCATTCAATTTTTCTGACCTGTCCAAGAAGATAAAGCTTCTTTTCTGTGGTTGAAAAATTCGTATTGGACGTGTTCGCGATAGATAGCACACTTCCATGTCTTCGGCATGCCTCAAGTTCCCGTAAAAGTTTAACACCCATTCACGTTGTTCCACAATATTTCGTGGAGGTCAAGTGCACGGCGCACTCCAGCGTACAGCTAGTGGACACATTTCCTCGCATATCAAAATTTGTCAGTGTCTGCACCACCAGATCTAACGGCATCTGAGCGAGTTTCCAATCTTGATCGATATTACCTATATTATTGGCTCACATGTGTTCGTCGCTGCACCAGGCTTACAAAAAGTGGACCGTATCGACTGGCCAACTGTTATCGATTGATCTTATCGATTTCCGTACAAGCAGCTTGAGTAAGATGGCATCACGTAAATACTCTTCAATACTTCTCATATCACGGAGATTAGTATTCATTGGCTTATCGGTCGATTTCATCGATTTTTGCTGCAGGTTGATTGCTAGAGGTGGAAACCATGTGAATATGTTACGCAGTGGATAAGGCTTACAACGGGTAACAATTATCGATCGGCTAACCATTAAAAGGACAACGAGCGGTGTTAATCAATCTTAGCTTGGGATGCGCCATGCGTTCGACTTGTAGTGATTATCCTTCAAGTAATTTGATAGCGTCTCTGTCTAAAACAATGACTATTGGTGACCAACCGGTGGATGATTCTATGTTTTCCCGTTTCCATACACGTCTGGTACCAATTCACCGACCCCGGACGGGTGGAAGTCTTCGTTGGCTTGTACGATACCCCAACTAAAAATCTTGAATCACAGTGCACACGTCAACCGGCAGCTCCCCGATTGCACTACCACGCGTCCCAGTCTAACTACTATTGATCGATTTTATAGATTGTTATCCAGAGTCGAGCGCATAGGGTGAAAATCTGGCAAATATGATGGAGGTGGGCAAACATTTAAACAAAGAACAACATATATTCAACAACATTTTTTGTTTGTAATTTGTATGACCGTTTATTGTAAAGGTTCCAGCTGTTAAGATACGACTGTATGTACACATGCTATATTAATCGACTTCATTTCAACCTAAAAGCCTGCAAACTAAGCCTCGTCCGAACTCCGCTATGACAAAAACATAATGATTTTCAACAAGTTCCACAAAGAACAAGTTCACAGAGCGAACAAAATCATGAAACCCATGGTGAGGCAGAAAAGTCCCATAGCCTCGGAAAGGGCAAACCCTAGAATAGCGTATGAGAACAGCTGCTGTTTCAAAGACGGGTTTCGGGCATACCCGATGACGAGGGCTCCGAACACGTTTCCGATACCGGCTCCTGATCCAGCCACACCAACGGTTGCAGCTCCAGCACCGATGTACTTAGCGGCACTGTCAATATCCTTGCGTGCAACGCTTGTGTGGAGGCATCGAGTGGCTAGCGCACTCTCCGCACGATGAGCAAGAGGTACTCGGCTGGCGGCAATAGAGCGAGTCAGAGGGACGGCGAGGCGCTGGCAGTACATTATCAGCCTCAAACTTGGGTAATTAAACCAATTTTTTGGTTTTACTTTGCAGTTTTGACTTATGTTGTTGTTTCTTTTGTGCAAGACACGGCTTGCATCTCCATAAATAAAAATGCAAATAAACATAAGTTTAAAATCACTCTTCGTTGATTGGGAAGGTCCTCGGTTTGACGAACTCACACTCACCTATTCTTATGGAATTCAACGTCTTCAAAAATTTAGCGGACAATTCTCTATTTCATCTAGGTCTTCTCCAATTTTTTCCACTGTTGAATTTTTACCATTTATTCATCTAGTGTTGAACATTCACATGTGCGCATGTAATTTTAGTCTCAGATTACTTCTTGCTTTGCGTCCACATGCTTCGACCATGTATTAAATAATAATAATAAAAACAAGCGCAAAAATAGTTACCAATAGCCGCATAAAGCCGTCGGGACAGTCAATCTTCACATGGAGAAATCGGCGACCATCACATTCAGAGAGACCGAACGCTGATATTGTAGGCAGCAGATGGTGCACTAAATTGTACGTTGACGTGAAACAGCGCTGATATTCACAAATACTAAAAATATAAATATTAAATGCATCAAATCTAAGAGTTTCAGCACTTCTTTGTCTTGGCTACACCGCCAATTCAACACAGAACAATAAATAAAAACAACACTTAGATGCATAGGCTTACTTGCATTGAAGACGATATCCACGCTGCCTTTCGATGCTTCCTTGAAAAGTTTCGAGCCTATTCCGGAGTGCCGAAATTCCTCTTTTACAAAGTATACACCAATCTGCGTGTAGTTCTTCTTTCGAATATCCACAACCCCTCCCATGACTTCGTTTTCTGAAAAAGTGAACAGACTTCAGATCAGACTTCAGACTTACAGAGGTGATATCATATGAATTTTTCAAAGGGTAAATATGGTACGGTATTTTTACAGCATTTGATTCAAAAATCTTCATATTGACAAGCGCCTAATTTTTTTAATTCATAATAGGATGAGTTTGGTTCAGTTGAATCGCTTAGAGGGTAGGTTATTTATTAGGTTGGCAACTATAATATAAGTTCGTGGAGTCATCCGAAGTCACTTCTTCTAGCAGAGATTATCAGGTTATTCCTGCACTATTTCTCTGGTTCGTTTCAATGTTTGTAACAATTTTGGTCTGCACTTTTCTCGAAACTACTTTTGTGGTCTTACCATTCCGATTTGGTGGGAAGTTTTTTCGGTCTGAAATAAAAGGACGCAGAGTCACTATTCGCGAACGCCTTCTTCATGTGTAAAGTGAGTCCAACTCGGCCCATCTGCAACTGAACCTCGACAGAACACATTTGCAGCTGTAGGAGATGAAGTTCTACAATGATCGACAGTGTTCAAATGGTTCAAGGGGTTACGTAAGGGCAACGTTGAAACTGAAGACAAGCGACGCACCGGAGGACCGATTGCCCTTGATCGTCGAGCTGTAGCGTCATCAAACGAAATCCGAGCTTGACAACGCTTATGTTGGCAGACGACTTTAGGCGCTCACATTCTTTTATTGAGAGGATTCTGCGCAGCGTTGGCTTTTCTGTAAAGCTCGGTAAATGGGTGTCTCACCACTTGACCCTATCGCAGAGGAAGCAGCGTGAAATGTTGGATCGTTACAAGCAGGAACCTTTGCTTCATAGACTGGTAACATGTGATGAAAAGTGGACTCCACTGGATGATCATCAGCATTCTAACCAATGGCTTAGACGAGAACAGAAGCCGCTGCCAACGCCTAAGCCTGACCCTCACCAGAAGAAGGTGATGCGATCTGCTTGCTTGTGTCCTGAGGGTGTTATCTTTTAGGAACTCAGCGAGAGCGGTTCCACCATTGATGCCGAAGTCTACTCTTCTCAACTTGACCGCGTGTTCTGAACTTCACAGAATCGGTTCCTACAGCTCTTCAGGAGTGGCATTATCCGTCAGCAAGATAGCTCCAGACCTCAAGTGCTGAACCGGACTCATCAACAAATCGAAGACCTTGGCTGGGAGCGTCCTACTCATCCACCTTACAGTCCAGACTGTGCGCCGAGTGACTACCACCTTTTTCGTTCGCTGCAGTACCCCTTGGTTGGAAGACCATTCACCAATTTGGAGCAGGTCCAAATGCGCCTTCAAGGATTTTTCGCCTCAAAACAACAAGAATTCTACAGCCGTGGGTTAGACCAGCTACCTGATAAATGGAAAGCATTTCTGCGTTTCAACGAATCTTACTTCGATTAAAGACTGTCATTAGTTATTTGTTAATAGACGCTTTTGTTGAACATGATTGGAGTCCGCAAATTTAGTTGGCAACCTAATAGTTGTTCAATAGCCTTTCATTGAAAAAAGTAGGTCAGAAACTAAGAAAAATAAGGTTACCCAGTATGATCAGGGTTACTATATTGCCTGTAAAAGAGGACAGTACTGCTTTTATTCTCTGACTACCAAATGCAAACTCGATATCTCCTAGATGTAGAATACTTAGCGCATTCTTTATAGAGCTGTCCCCGCATTGACGCAGTTCTTTACCCCTTGATAGCTTTGTGGGAAAAAAGTATTACTAATAAATTCTACAGGATGTGTCAAAAGTTATTGGACACATGCAATTGACCGCCCAAACGGCTGTTTTAAAGCAAATCAGATGATATTCATAAAATCCATTACTATTGACCAGTCACATATAAAAAAGCGGTTAAATTTCGAAAGCGCCTCTTTTACCAAGAATACTCGCTTTCAATCGCTCGGGGAACGCATCAACGGCGGCACGCAGGGGATCTTCATCAATCTCTCCCAAGGCTTTCTGCAGGGCTCTTTGAAGTGAAGCAGTGTTCGGGTGGAATGTTGCATAGGCCTTGTTCTTCAGTATGGACCAGATTGTGTGTCCATCGGATTGAGGTCAGGGCTGAGCGGGGAACATTGTTCGGCCGAGATGAAATCCGGAAAGTTGTTCAGAGCAAAACTTCTGTACCACTTTAGCCTTGTAAGCTGGCGCAGAATCTTGTTGACAAGTCCAGTCGTTTTTTGAAAACACAGATTCCCGAGGAAGAATGTATTTCTTCAGGATGCCTTCTGGGTAGTTTTATAGTTAGTTTTTTCGACGTTTAGTTTCTCCATAACAGTGCGCAAACGATTTGCATCAGCCATCTTGAACGAAAGAACATTTGGGCGCGAAAATTGGTATATGAGAGGGCAAGAGTAGGGCAACAATACCACTAAAAGTTTGGTTGAGCGAAGCGCAGCATCCCATATAATGAGCCTGAAACAAAAGAGTCCAAAAACTTTCAACGCACCCTATATTCACCATAAGAAAGACCGGACTGGATTCCTCTTTACTAAGGTGCTTCCTATTGGGGAATGGGAATGAAGTAACGTTCTTGGTGTCCGTCGAGGGAGGAGGATCTATTGGAGCACTCTGGCACGCGACAGGGACGAATGGAGACGCTGCTGGCGCCCGCTAGAACAAGTCGATGATCAACGGAGCGACAGGTGGCACAGGTGATAGAGGCTTCACATTAAGCTTTTTAGGAATGACTTTACGGTGGTCTTCTTAAAAACAGTTGACTAACGGGAATACAAAACTATTTCTTGGAAACTTAAGGCCTCAAGAGCAACAAATGAATCCGATTTTAGGATTTAACAAAAGAAGAGAGCTGTCGAAGGGTGCGCCGAGCCTGTTCCACTTGTTTCGACCCATGGTTCGGTTCCCACTCTAGTCGATCGAAATCTCCAACCGTATGGGGTCAGTGAGTGAACAACACCGACTTCTTTGTAGCGTCGTTATCTCGAATCGGTGTAGAAGATGAAATCCATATAGAAATCCTCTCCTTCAAATCCTTTAAAAGTGAAATATGTGGCGCATCCCTCGATGGGATTGAAACGCTGACCTCTACCTCAAAGCCTCTACCATTTAGCTAGTTTGTAGAGCAATCATAAACCTATCTATAGTGAAGTAACGAACACCTACAAAAGGAACTTTAAATGGGCTAATTTACAAAGAAATCTAGCTGCTTACTTAGGTTCTTGGCGGTGAGCACTTTAACATTCTCTTCACCGTAGACGTTTATCCAAGCAGAATAGTAGTCGTAGCAAAGCATGTAGTTGTCCTGTTCAATAGACAGAACAGCCAGCTGAAAACCTCTCATTGCATGAGAAAGTCGAAGGCGTTTGATTTCAGAGCCACCTCATCGAATTCCTCTTTCTTTCCGTCATGGAATTTGTACCAGAAACCATGCTTCGAATACGCTCCGCGCCACGGGTCTCCGGCTGATTTCGGAAGAGAATTCTGGAAGACCTGAAAGGAAATTCTTCACTTAAACCATAGAAAATTTGGTGAATACGAGACACTTTTTTTCAATGAAGTTCTAGGCTTTTTTTCAATGAACTTCTAGGCTTTTTTTCAATGAACTTCTAGGTCCTCGTGCATTTTTAAAAGAAATAACCTTTTTCTGGAAAAAAAACAAGCTCACCTTCATGTTGTATGGCTCACCGATCACTTCGGGTTTTTGCCGCTTCAGAACCTCCTTGAATGGCTCGAGTGTCTTACGGTTCGTGCTGCTCATCTTGAGACGACTCCAGTCGATTGACGCTGGAGGGATCCACGAAGAAGGCGACAGATTGGCTCAAATTCCGGCGAATTTGGTCCCTGCCATCCAGCCGTTCCGTTCCATTAGCAGAGCAGCGTCCCAGCAAGGCAATGAGCGCCGAATGAAGGACAAGAATTTGGAGACAATGCACACACACTCGTCTCAAACGTGATATAATTTTCAATTAATCCAATTCTACAATAAAAGATTAAAGAATAAAAGACGACTTACCCACTCCCTTCTGGGGACCAAGAAGTCAACGCCCTATCCTTCCCAGACAAGTCTAGAACCAATTCTCCAACTGTGGAAGTATGGAAGACTTCGTTGGCCTGGGCGGGAAATCCGAACCAGGAACCTGGTATCCAGTGCGCGCGAGAGTCGATACCTGTCCGGACTGCTTTACAAGCGTCCTAAATTCACAACATTTTTGTAGTTTTTCATATATGATACATAACGTATATATGATACATAACGTATATATATATATATATATATATATATATATATATATATATATATATATATATATATATATAACACAAGTGCTTCGTCACGCCTATCGACGTGCCTCGCACTAAAGCGCTTCGCGCGATGTTGCAGAATCACCAAGCTAAGGACAATCACATCAAGCTAGCTGCTCTACTTGTACAGCTTTCTTCTCCACCTAGGAGTACAAAAGGCTCGCAGTACGTACAGTGTATAGTACAATATGGCGATCTATTGGTTCCTCACTACTGGTCCTCCCTTAGTGAAACGGTCCCCCATTACCGGTACTGGCCCCCTCAATGATCCCACCCTTAGCGGACAGCGTCTTCGGCACGCCTTCTGAATCCCCAGGCACATTAGACGACGTCTTCAGCACGTCTACCTGAATCCCCAAACACATTTAGAGACGTCTCTGGCACGTATTCTGAGTCCTCAGGCACGTCATACGACATATTCCGCACGCCTTCTGAATCGCCAGGCACATTAGACGACGTCTGGGTATTCTCCGCTATTTTTGTGCCCCGTAATTTGATCAGTATCGATTGATGGCGATCGAAACTTTAAAAAGAACTTCAAATTCGTGTTCAGCGACCTTGATCACCTCCACGGCTAACGTTTCGGACCGCTTCAACGACATTCACAAAAATCGATAATTGGATCAATATCGATTGGTGTGATGGTTACTTTAAGAACGAGCTTCAGATTCGTGTTCAGCGACCTCGATTTCCCAAAGGTTTAGGTTTCGAACGCCTGGACGACATCCACAAAAAAAGTTCGATACTTCAAAAACGAACTTCAGATTCGTGTTGAGCGACCTGGACTACCTCAGGGCTAAACCTTCGGACGGACTGGACGACATCCTCAAAAAATCGATAGTTTGATCAATATCGATTGATGGCAGTTCATACTTCTAAAACAAAGTTCAGATTCGTGTTCAGTGACCGCGATTGCCCCAGGGCTGAAGTTTCCAGGCAGTGGGAAGGCGCCTGGGTATTTTTCGCTATTTTCGTGCTATAATTTCCCCCTTATTTTATGACTAATTTCTGCGGCGATCGATAGTGTGGCTCAGCACATAGCGCATTATTACAGAGTGTGATACCTTACTATATATAACACATTTAATCCGTGGTTCAATCACGCTGAGGGGGACAAAAGCGAGGGATGCCCTCGACAGGGCGGCGAGTTCGAGCCGACCTTCTTTTGTGCTTAACCATGGGCGATTACTGAAGAACTTACACCTTGGCGGCGGATCTTCCAAGTTTAGAATATATTGAGCAGGCAATGCGTCAGGGTATGGATGGGGATCAAGTGCAGAGCGTAGTGATTCAGAAGGCCTGCCGAAGACGTCGTCCAACGTGCGCAGAGATTCAGAAGAGATGCGCTAGACGTCGTTCAACGTGAGTTAGGATTCAAAAGACGTGCTGAAGACGTCCAACTTCCGTTGGAATTCCGAGTAAGGGGCACCGGTAGGAGGGGACCAGTGTAGAGGGGATCAGCAAAGGAGGACCACTAGAGGGGAGGGGGAATGAGAGGACCAGTATTTTCCCTCAATATCGTACAAGGTGAGGGCGCGTGTAGCGCAGTCGGAGGAGGCGTCGACTGTCGCCTGCACCCGATACCAGGTCCCTTGTTCGGATTTCCCGCCCAGGCCAATTAAGCCTTCCTTCCCTCCGTTTTCGGTGATTTGGTGCCAGACTTGACTAGGAAGGAATATGCGCTGACTAGTTCGTCGGCTGGCCACCGCAAGTCATTGTATGGCCAAATACGCATTGAAATCGCCTCCAACACATCCCATAGGAGTAGAATGCATGGCGCATCCCAAAAAGGATTGAGTAACGCCGTCCTTTATTTCATTTTATCGTCCAAGGTGCTTAGGGATGCGCCTTGGACGATAAAATGAAATTAAGGAGGCGTGCTGAAGATGTCGTCCAACGTTCCCAGGGATTCAAAAGACGTGCCGCTGACGTCCAACTTGCGTAGGGATTTCGAGTAAGGGAGACCAGTAAAGGGCTGAACGGTAAGGTGGGGACTAGCAATTCCAGAGCCAGTGCAGGGAGACCACTGAAGAGGCATCAATAAAGGGGACTAATAGAGGGCGGCCGACACGTGCCACAGACGTCGTGTCACGTGTGTCAGTGTGCAGAAGACGTGGCACAGGAGTACTGCCACGTGTGTGGGGATGCAGCAAGTGTGTCACAGACGTTATGCAACATGCGTCCGCATTCAGAAGACGTGACACGGTGGTACGATGTGTGTCCAGAAATGTTTTACAAGAAAGCAAAACAAGTTTTGCAAGAAAGCTGCGGCTTAAGAGTACATGGATGTGCTCCTCTGGGATCTGAAAATAAAAATTGTTTAATTTAATTCGTTTCCTTAATGATTTCTACTGAATATTTCATTCTAAGGGCGTGTGGAGCGCAGTCGGAAGAAGTGTGCTGGCCGTCTCGCGCACCCGACACCAGGTTCTTGGAGCGTATTTCTCGTCCAGCCAAATTGAGCCTTTCATCCCTTGGAGCGATGAGTTGCTACCAGACTTGTCTGGAAGGGAAGCAAGGGAAGCACTGGCTTGGTCAATGTCTAGCCATCAAAAGTAATTGTACATTCCAATACGTAACCAAGTGACCTTCACGATAGCCAGAAGAGAGTATGTGGTGTGACGTACCTCGCAGAGGGATTGACTAATTCCTCTATCTTCTAATGCTGTTGTCCGTAATTTCTAACAATTCGTTCACTTTTCCCCAACATTGCCCCACCGCGACGTTCATAGCGCCGTGTTTTCAACAACTCTAGGAGACGGTATAAACCCCACAATTTTTATTCTTTCTCAGCTGAAGATGCTCAAAATTCAAATGCCGCACGAACATTTTAAATTTATTGATTCGTTCGAAAATCTAGAGAATAGCAGTGTCTTTCAGCAGTTGTTGCAGTTGTTGTTACCAAAAGTCAAGTTGTTCAGACAGCAGCTGAGCAGGCATGCAGCACAGAAACCACAGCAGGCTGCCAGACATCCATCGCCGAATGAGTTCCTGAACGATGAATGTATACGTACCAGTGTGCCAAAGATACTGTTTCTATTCAAAGGCATTAATGTTGGCTAAGGCCTCGCTTGTATTAGGTTGTCCTGTAAGTCCCCGCCGTTTTTTTTCAACGATTCACTGCAGATTTCGCCGGCGGTTTCTTGCATAGCGCTGCATAGCTTTCGAAAGAGAATGATTTGCTCTATCAGAAAATGTATTGCATTTTTTTCATCATGAATTTTGTTAATTTTTGGGTCTTTTTAGTGAAAAGTGAGAAAGTGAAAAAGTAGCCATTTTCGCACTTGTTCTCTCCGCTTAGGTTTGCAATTTTTGCGCAGTTTTTTAAAGCCTTTGGAAGACAATGTTCTGTGCTACAAGAATATGTGTTAGTGCTGTTTTGCTCGTTTGTCCTTTATTAATTTTTAGGTCACCAAATTGGGAATTCCGACTTTTCCGCCCGAATTTTCACCAAAACTCCGTTTCTGTAGTTGATTTTTTTGCATGGTGTTATATGTCGTTTGGAAGAGGATGTCTTGCTCAGTAAGAATTTGTGTCGCGTTTATTGGCTCACGCTGATTTCAGTCGAATATCAACATCTGAAGGAGGAGAAGGAGTTGTTGGTGAAGACGATTTTTCTCTTTTTGGCATTTTGTTGATATTTAGCAGAAATCAATAAACGCAACACATATTCTTATAGAGCAAGACATTTTCTTGAGAATGACACATAACACCAACCCAAAAATTCCAACCACAGAGCAGGAGCTGTCGGCAAAAACAACCATCCTCTTTCGGAATTCCCAATTTGAGGCCTAAAAATCAATAAAGGACAAGTGAGAAAATAGGACCAACACATATTCTTGTAGTACAGAACATTTTTTTCCAAACGCTATAAAAAAACTTCACAAAAAATACAAACCTAAGCGGAGAGAACAAGTGCGCAAATGGCTACTTTTTCACTTTTTCACTTTCACTTCAACGACCTAAAAATTGACAAAACTCATGATGAAAAAAAACGCAATACAAGTTCTGATAGAGCAATTCATTTTCTTTCGAAAGCTATGCAGCGCTATGCAAGAGACTGCCGGCGAAATCTGCAGTGAATCGTTGAAAAAACGGCGGGGACTTATGGGACAACCTACGCAGAGCGACGCCACGGCCGCGCATTGAAGCCAATGATGGATTGCCTCGCCCAGCGTCTAAAACGCATTCACGCTTCATGAATACGGCCTCAGGTGGGCACTATGATATCGCTTATCTCCTGAGCGGGAGATAAGCGATATCATAGCAAAATAACCTCTGCTGGTCGAAATTGCGCTCATTGACTGGGGTGCTTTGCGACAGCACCACAAATCGAAGGTTCATAGAACAGTCGTCCGCCCAGTAGCGACGTACGGTGCTGAGTGCTGGCCCGTGACGAAGGAAATTGAAAGCCGCCTCAGTGTAATGGAGACGAAAATGCTACGGTGGAGTTACGCGTTTGGACCGCGTTCGCAACGACGCCATACGACAGAGGTTCGGCGTCGCCCCGATAGCCGAGAAGCTCCGCGAAGCTCGTCTATGATGGTACGGCCACCTCCTTCGGGTCAACGACGACACCGTCCGGAAGAAAGGCATGAACCTTGAGGTCCCTGGAAAGTGGCCCAGAGAACGCCCGAAGCAACGTTGACTTGCACTTGGACTTAAAGGTGGCTGGTGTGCACCCTGATTGATCGGGAGAATTGGCGTCACCACTACACCAGAAGAGCGGACCCCGCCACCAAGCGGGACAGATGCTAATGAAAATGATGATGATGATCACCTCTCGCCTCTCTCTCCTCCCTCGCTCTTTTGCCTCGGTCGCTTCCCGTGGGAAGCCGGGAAGATCCCGGGAACGTTCATGAATGCGGCTACTGGTATTCCGTTCACGTTTCCCGCGGATTCCAGTCAGTGAAATCTCTCGTCCAGCGGATGACTGCGAATCGCATTACGTGGCCTGGCCACCTATTTATTGACGACTTGGCTCATGCTACAACTCCTCTAATCTTCGAACGTCAACGAAGCTCGAAACCCCGTGGGGATCCTTTCGCTCGCGTGAGTCGTGTCACTCCGAGCATCGTTCTCTCGATTCCACGCTGCGCGACGCTGATCGCGTGCTTTCATGCTGCTTTCGCATGGCCCTGGTCTCTGAGGCGTATGTTAGGGCAGGAAGAACAGTGGCGTCGAGCTTCGCCAGCCGGCCGTAGAGAAATGCGTGAACCCGCACCTATAGCACCGCGCGGTTTCGGATCGCGTCGCTCTCAAAATGGGCGCGATGCGATGGATCGGGACGCGGTATTGCTGCTCCAGCTGATATTAGCAGTTTGGACTGGCACTTGTCCGTAGTACGTAGTCACGTGACCGTGTCGCCTGCTGTTCGGAGTGCTTATCGTCGTCTAAAACAACGCGAAACGATGGGGCACATCGCTTTGTTCGAATCGAGTCGGTTGGCGATGGAAGTATAAGCCGGCCCGGCCACGGTTTTGATTACGACGCCGAGCGACGCGATGGCATGCATACTTACCAAATTGATCGGTCTTAATGTGGCCCTCATACGTGGTCTAGAGCGTGTCGCTCTGCGTCAAACCATAAACAGAGCTTTAGTGATCTTTGGTGCACGTGACCCGCGAGGCGATGTAATGACGAGCTCCCATATCGATATATTGTGTCGCGCCTGCGATATAGGAGCTTACCATTACGTCTCACGTGGCGTGCACCCTGGACTCTCCCTTACGCGTACAGGAAGGCTTCAATGTTCGTAGTCATGTTTACCAGATCATGAAACATTTGGCCAAAATCAGATGCTGATTAGTTGAAATTGACGAGAATGAAGAGGCTAATTTCAATCTATCTGAGAAGAGGCAACTACTATACAGATCTGTCAAAGTCGGTAGTAAACAATCGTGGAATGCTAATTGAGCATGACATCTAAAAAAGATACATACTGAGTCTATACTAGAACATAGGATTAGAAATTCCGCATGATTCATCTTGTAGGGCATCACAAGCCTGCAACTTGATAACCCCGGCAAGGTCCTTGGTCCGGGTTTTTCGCATAAGACTTCGCCTCTACGATGTCGATGAAATGGTACCGGGTTTGTTTGGAAAGGATAAAACACTGTTTTGTCAATTAGGTTGCCACCGTTTGAGCTAAACACAAATTCAAATTGCTCCCATAATATCCAGTATAAGTAGAGCGATCCTAAATGGGGCTGAATTAACGACGATTTCTATCCCTTATTCAGCTTGTAGTTAGTTATGCTACATTTGAGTCATTCCCGTGCCCTTGCAGCCCGTATAGTGGCTGCCGACTTTTCTATCTATCGGGCTTCTTGACGTCGCTGCTACTATCTGTTTATCGTTCTGTTCACTTAGATTCCTGACGTTTTTTATTTGCATGGGTTACTTTCATTTGGTTCGCCTCGCATCTCGCATATAGGGCGCGTCTTTGAGGCGCAGATAAGCAAATAAATAAATAAATAAATAAAGGTAGAAAAAAATAAAAGGCGGCCGTGTCGGATCCACTCACATACCTGTTCCTCTCACAAGGCACCATAGGCTGCGGCTGACAAGCATAGACTGGTGGATAGTAAGGCGAAGGAGGGTTGGGGTAGTAATATCCGTACTGTTGTGGATACGCTGGTGTTGGGCCGTACTGTGGTGGCGGCCGTCCTCCTGGATAACCTGGTGGCGTACCATAGGCAGCTGGCCTTGGGTAGTACGGTGGTGGTTGAACTGGACGTGGATCTTGTGGTGGTGGTGGAGGTGTTGGATTGGACGACTCTTTCGATCGTTTACTTTTCGACGGCGCTTTTGCAGCTGGCGACGAGTTCTCTTCAGACATCGTAGTGTGACATCAGTGCGCTTGTTTTTCACAGCTAAAGTTCAGGTTTTAGTAGAGGTAGTTCACAAACACAATCTCTCAAAGTACATGTTTAAAACTTATTTTAAAACCTAAACTCTTTAATTTCACCTCTGCTATGGAGAAGCCTGCATCTTTTACGCTTTATTTGCGCGAATTTAACCGATCGTTATAATAATCAGGAATGATTATCAAAGCATGAAACCAGTGTAGTGTTCTTCTACCCATAGGCCATGCCCCGAGTTTGAAGCAAATCGCCCGCTTTTTTGGACAACGGATTCTATAGTCGTGGCTATCATCCATGATCTATTTGAAGTATAGACCACCAACGAAATGTTTCAAAACTGGTTTGACAACTCATGATCTACTTGGCCCTCCTTCCTTTGCGGCAGACAACTATGCCCTCAAGGTATGTGCTTCCAGCGAAAAATAAGATTGTTCAATTTTAGGGCTTCTTCATACTAGTTTGATTTAAGCGTCTTCCAATTGCTTCCAGTCTTCCAAATAACACACAAATGCAACAAGTTACACACTCAGTAAATGACATGAACATTATATAGCCATTTAAAGCTAGTATTATTCCCCGTCTTCCTAATATCTGTTTTCCTAATAGATCTTTTTACGAAACAATAACACTTCAAGAAATCTCACAGCTGTGTGCCAGAAGCGACTTGAAGACGGCACAATGAGCGGAAGGGGAGGCAACCCATCGGTACTCGAAGTGCGGCGTATTGTGGCGTGACCCACATGAAGGACGAGTTTTTACCCGTTTTTTGCGCGAGACGTACCTTAGGACCGAGGCCCAACTCGTTACAACTTGCTTCACACGCATGTACGCATCAGTTTGCGTATGACCTGTATCACCTGTCGTCCCGTTGATCATCGACTTGCTCGAGCGGGCGCCAGCAGCATCTCCATTCGTCCCTGTTGCTAGCCAGAGTGCTCCAATGGATCCTCTTCGCTCGAGGGACACGAAGAGGGTCATAGCAGTCGTTCAGGGCTTTCACGAAAAGTTTGACCAACGCGTTGGTGGGCGTCCTGGTGTTCTCTTGACATCCCGCGGAAACCAGTCGGTGACGGCTCTCGTCCAGCGGGTGTCTGCGAGGCGCATTACGTGGCCGGCCCACCTAATTTTCGACAACTTGGCCCACGTCTCTGATCTTCGAACGTCGGCGAAGCTCGGAACTCCGTAGGCCTTCTCTCACTTGCGTGAGTCGTCTCACTCTGAGCATCGTCCACTCGATTCCACGCTGTTCGGCGCTGATCGCGTGTTCATCCTGCTTTCGTATTGCCCAGGTCTCTGAGGCGTAGGTTAGGGCAGGAAGAACGGTAGAGTCGAATAGGTGGGCACGGAGTCGGACGTTCTTCGTCTTCTTCGCGACTTCTTTGACGCTCTTGAAAGCTCCCCAAGCCGCTCATTTCCTCCTGCTCAGCTCCGACGCTAGGTCGTTGGCCATATTGACTTCGCGACCCAGATACACGTAGCTGGAGCACTCAGAGATGTTCGTTCCGTTGAGCGAGAATATGGCATCAGAAACTCGTCCGTTCTTCATGAACATCGTCCACGTAAGACTCAGGTGCAGTCCAACGTTCCCACATACACGATCGAAGTCGGCCAGCATTCGCTCCGCCTGGCTGACGCGCATGACGTTTTCGAGGGTGGCGCTGAAGAGCTTCGGGGATATGGTATCCCCTTGCCGAACCCCTCTCTTCACGTCGATGACGACGTCGTTGTAGAATGGTGAGATCTTGGTCGTGAATCCACTGTACAGCTCTCGAAGGACTCTGGTGTACTGAGTAGGAACACCCTCAGTGAGCAGGGCGTCGATGACCGCTTCAGTTTCGACGGAGTCGAATGCCTTCTTCAGGTCGATGAACGTACTGCACAGCGGCAGCTTGTACTTTAGCGACACTTCGATGATCTTCGCAATGGTGCGTATGTGGGCTCCATCGTGAATCCTCTCAGAAATCCTGCTTGCATGGTTGTCCTTAGTCCAGCGTTCTGCTTATCCTATTCAGGATCACTCGAGTGAAGAGCTTGTAGACTACGCTCAGCAGGCAGATCGGGCGATAGTTGCTAATGTCGTGCACGTCTCCCTTCTTGTACAGCAAGACGGTTCTGCTGGTCTTATACTGAGATGGAACCTTGCACTCCGACAGGTAGCGCGAATAGAGCCGCGCCAGGGTGTTGATGAGCGCTGGCGGTAGGTTCTTCAGGTGTTCGGGTCTGATCCTGTCGAGACCGGGTGCTGTACGTTTCTTCACAAACGAGATGGCTTGTCGGATTTCGGAAGGGAGAACAGAGGGGACGACGTATCCATCCTGCGGAAGATGGCGTGGGGGCAGTTGGACGTGGCTATCAAAGAGATCGGAGTAGAAGTCGTGAATGACCTTCTCCATGGTCCTTCTGGAAGAGGTGACGGTTCCGTCAGGACGTCGGAGAGCGGTCATCTTGGTTTTGAAGTTGGCGAAGTTCCGGCGGGCATTGCGGATGCTCAACCCTGCCTCTGCTGCTTCAGCCAACACTTTCGCCCTTCTCTCCTTAACAGCTTCCTTTATCGCCGCTCTGCATAGCTTCGCAAGCTCGGACGTCACATGGTAGTTGCCTGACGCTCGTGCTGCTCCACGTTGGTGTATCAGCTCGAGAGTTTCCGGAGACAGGCGTCTCTTGGTGGTCTTCAAGCTCTTGGCTCCCTTAGCACTATCGCGGAGATGGTGCACGAAGCTGTCGTATTCCTCGTTGATGTTGTCCATAACGGTATCTTTCCAAAGACCGGCGAGAGAGGTTTCACGCAAAAAGCGGAACCTTGCAAGAAGGAGGCGGTGGTCCGATCCCGTGTAGAACTTGGGGACAACGGAAACGTCGGTCAGGCAATACTTGCAGTTAAAGATGGTGTGGTCGATCTCGTTGTGGAACTGGCCACCGGGGGATTCCCAGGTCCATCGTAGAGAGGGAGGCTTCTGGAATTGTGAGTTTCCATGGATGGTGTTGGTCGACATGATACACTCAGAAGCCTTTCACCTTGCTCGTTCCACTCCAAAGTGTGTTCCGATGTGAAGTTTTTCCAGCGACCTTCGCGGTCCGATCTTGGCGTTAAAGTCGCCGATGATCACCTTGTAAAAGATGTGATCTTCCTTATAAAACTTCTCCAGCTCCACATAGAAGGCTTCGACCTCTTCGTCGTCGTAGTCGGATGTTGGGGCATACGCGACGAATACAGTCAAAGATGGCACGGAGCCACATTCCTTCAGTCGCAGACGTCCGATTCGGATTGTCAGAGACTCGTTCGAATCGATGTTCATGGCCAAGTGTGTGTTGACGAGGACACCAACACCGCCTACTCCCCTGCTGTCGCATGTTCCGAGGAACAGTACTTCTCCGGAGTCGTAGGCGGCGTATAGGCGGTGGTATCTTCTCGTCTCGGTCAGTCCGATGACGTCGTACTTGATCTTCCTGGCTTGCATCATCAGGTCCTCGACGGATGCTTCCGATGCGAGCATGCGGGCGTTGTAAGCACAGATCGTCATCCTAGTCCTTCTCAATTTGCGCAGCCTGGTTAGGCCCTGAGATTTTAGCAGCCTTAGTTTGTGTATAATGTGGGAAACTCCACGTCACCATATCGGACTGCTACGCTCAAGCCCATGGACTGTCCCCCCCCGTTCGTTCATTGTGCCTTGTAGCCACTAGTTATTTCACCACAAGCGTATGGGCAGCTCAAGCCTATTTTCATATTTGTAATTATTCGCTTTACTTTTGTGTTGTCTATCTACTTCCTAAGATAGCGCGTTGTCAGGTTTTTGAAAATTAATCGCTCATCCATATTATCTTGAATAATGATGGCGGAGCATGATACCATGGGACGACAGCCCTTGGACTTCGACAGACTTAGGCGTAGCGGATATGGTGACGTGAAATTTCCCACATTGTACGCGAATCGACGCGTACATACGTGTAATGCAAGTTGCAGCGAGACGGGCTTAGGTCAAACGGGTAAATACTCGTTCACACGTGGGCTGGTCCCCTCACACTAGCATTGCACCATGCTGGCTTCGAGAGGCAGGTGTCGCATCGGTTTTTGAGCCACGTCACGCCAATTCACGAACAGCAAACAGTAGTGGCGCGGTTTTCGCGCTCTACAAATTCGTCCAAATGGGGCAGGGCGCAGAATGAGCAGCGGGCGGAGTTATGTAAAGACCGCCACCCCCCATCGGGTCGCCCAGAACGACGTCGATTCGAGACACACCTCCCTCCCGTCTCAAAGCGGTGGGGCCGGCGGATTACTGGAGAGCGGTGATTATCCTCCTGGGGTCAGATTCATCAACGACTTACAAAATGTAGCGCAAAAAGTACAGCCGAAATTCCTGATAGCGCCAACATTTCACCATATCGTTTGTTGATAAGCCGCATTAATTCGCGTTTTCTTTCAAGAACGTCCGCTGTAATTTCTCCGTTAAATCCCTGTAGGTCGTTGATGAATCCAGCCGCGTAATGTAGCTCGTTTTATGCTCGTTTTGTAAACCACAACGCACGTTGAACAACGTTTTAAGCCCGTCTCTTGACTCCCCACGCACGTTGAACAACGTTTTCCTAGCGTAGCGCATATGCCGCGGAACGAAAAAGCAGTGCTCGCGGAATTGTCTCGGGGAGTCCATGGAAGACGATAGCTCGCAGAGTGGTCTTGCATAATGAAGCCATCGTTAGCGTACCAGTGTATTCAGAAAAGCTTCTAGAGTGCCCTGTGACGTCAGGAAATGAGCCCTCCTGTAGCCGTATTCATGAACGTTCCCGGGATCTTCCCGGCGTCCCACGGAAAGCGACCGAGGCGAGGAGAGAGAGACGAGACATGATATCGCTATGATATCGCTTATCTTCTTCATGAATACGGCCTCTGGTGTAATCCCAAGAGAGAGTGGTTCATTTTTCTATACATATTTAAATAATATTTAACACTAATGTTCATCTGTACATGCAACAGTGATGCTTATGGTTGTGGGTGTGTTATACTTCGACGACAGTGCTGGGAGGGTGCCACACAGTGCGTAGCAGCTGCTGGAGGATGATGAAGGTTCAACCGTAGTCAAGTCCAAAGGCTCCAGCGGATACTCCCACTTAAGTGAATTTCTCTCGCTTTACTATGTTACCGTACATATGCCTGTTCGTCGACTGCTTGACTATTGAGGCGATACGTAGAGATGATTCAGGGAGGCCTGCGCCGTATTGACCTATTTCGTGTATGAAATGATGGTGGATCCTTCCCCTCCCTCGGGAAAGCAACCCCCACCCCAAATACTCATGCTATAGCATGGTTAACAAGAAACGCAAACCGCTTTCAAGTCGACACGTTCTCAATTAGTCTGCTTTCAGTTCTCAATTTTTGAGGTGGACACAAGATTACCAGCGAACAGCCCACCTTAGCATATGGGGAGATGTGTATGAAATGAAAACTACCTTGCCTACTCCAACAATAGTTGTTTTGTTTGACAAATAGATTGGAAAGAGAGATAGCAAGCCTTATCCTACACCATGATTCGGGGTCGTTCGTTCCGTACACGATCCCGCCCGCCGCCTGCTTTCCGTCCTACTCGCGCCGCCTTATTTGGACATGTTTGCGGCGCGCGAAACCGTCGTTACTCGGCGAAAATAAAACGAACAGCTGATATTAGACGAGTGGGGAGCGCATTTCATGGGAAACTGCGAAGTCATTTTTCAGTTTTAGTTCGGTTGTGGAGTCATCTGAGGTAAGGAAGTGGAGTTTGTGGCCTCTATATTGAAATCTGAAGAAAAAGCTGACACTAGTGCACTTTTTTAATATTATTTTTTTACTTTTTTGGCTAGGTCACGTCAATTCATGAACCGGGAAACAGTGGTACTGCTTTCGCGCTCTACAAACTCGTCCAAATGGAGCAGAGCGCAACAGTGAACAGTTCTTTAACCGCGTGCCGAAATCGAGGTCGTCAATGGGTCAACAGCACTCTGCGAGCTATCGTTTTCAATAGATGCCTGCAAGACATTTCCTCAGGGACTGCTGACCACATGTGCGCTACGTTCGGGATGATATTCACGATAGCCATTGGACCTATCCAGGCGCTGGCGTGCAGAGTGCCAGCGCATGCCCACGACATCCGAGCCGTCGTCATTGGAGCACGTTTTCGTCGCCAAGTGGTAGTCGGCAGCTGGGTTCTGCGCTCTTCGAGCAGCTTTGTTCTTTACCTAGGAGAACAAAGGGCTCTCAGTACGTACTGTATATAGTATGGTAGGGCCACCCCTTGGTTCCTCAGTACTGGTCCTCCCTTAGTGAAACGGTCCCCCATTACCGGTACTGGTCTCCCTCAATGATCACACCCTTAGCGGACAGCGTTTTCGATAGACCTTCTGAATTCCCAGGTACACTGGACGACGTTTTCGGCACGTCTACCCGATCCCCAAACACGTTGAGCGACGTCTTTGGCACGTCTTCTGAGTCCCAGGCACGTCATGCGACGTATTTCGCACGTAGAAGACGTCTGGGGCTGGATTCATAAACGATTTACCGGCGGGTAAGTGCAGGATGTACCCCCACCCCCCCCACTTACGCGCGATTCATGAACGCGCGGCGGGGAAAATCGGGGGTAAGCGTCGAGGTAAATGCTACCCCGTCGGCGCATCGGGGAACATTTACCTTCAAGACGAGGGTTTTGCTCCGCGGCCAATTTCTGACCCAGTGCAACCCTCTGCTGGTCCGTTGCCAGCTCTGAGCTGGCCGCCAGCCGCATAATCAATGCTCTATAGGGGGCGCCTAGTTGCCATCGCCTGCGCCCTCTTTCGCCGGACCTAGGGTGAGTTGTTTGACCTTTCGTTTTTCTCTATTAGTCTTGAATTCTATGGTTTTTTGGGCTCTGTGGACCATGGCGGCCCACAATACCACTTATTGTTATATAATTTGCTCCTTTTAGTGGCATTGTGGGTTGGCTTGGGCCACCATGAGCCCGGTCCACCACGCAAATAGTAATTTACGATTTGCGTGGGTGGACTATGCCCATCCGCCACCTTAGCCTCCTTTAGCATATGTTGTCTATGGGGGCTACTGTGGTGGATGGCACCCATTATTACCCATGTAGGGCCCATATTTACAATAGCATCCCTACTGCCTAATATGCTACTACTTTCCACCCTCTTCCCCCCCCCCCTTCCCCTTACCTCACATTTCACATTTCTTTCCCCTAACTACGATGCTGCCAGTGTAAGTGGCAGCAAATGTGACTTCTTGGTTTCGCTGCTAGCTGATGAAATTGGCCGCGGAGCAAAACCCTCGCCTTGGCCGTCATGAATCACAAAAGAGAGGTAAGTGCAGGGAAAGCAGCGGATAAATGGTCATCGAGGTAAGTGGGTGTAGAATTTACCTCCGGCTGCGTTCATGAATCCGGGCCCTGGATATTTTCCGCTATTTTCGCTCCACGTAATTTGATCAGTATCGATTGACGGTGATCGATACTGCAAAAGCGATCTTCAGTTTTATGTTAACAATTGATCGATTGCACCAGGGCTGGAGTTCCCAGGCAGGGAGAAGACATCTGGTATTTTTCGCTATTTTCGTGTCGTAATTCCCCGCCCCCCAGATTTTCCCTATTTTATGGCTAATTTCTGGGGCGGCGCCGATCAATGGTATGACTCATCGCTTAGCGCGGTGTTATATAGTGTGATGATAATTTGACCAATATCGATTGATGGCCATCAGCCTTCAAAAACGGACTTCAGATTCGTGTTCAGCGACCTCGACTACCCCCAGGGGTAAAATTTCGGACCGTTTGGGGCCGGATTCATGAACGACTTACGTAAATTTAACGGAGACTTGTAAGCGAAAATCTCAGATAACGCGGCTTATCGCTCACCATGTCGCGTGATAACCCGCTGACAAGCAGCGTTATCTGAGCTTTCCGCCTACGATTCTCCGTTAAAGTTATGTAAGTCGTTGATGAATCCGGCGCCTGGATGACATCCACAAAAAATCGATAGTTTGATCAATATCGATTGATGGCGATCGAAACTTTAAAAATGAACTTCAAATTCGTGTTCAGCGACCTCGATCGTTTCGGACTTGAACGACATTCACAAAAATCGATAATTGGATCAATATCGATTGGTGGCCATAGTTACTTTAAGAACGAAGTTCAAATTCGTGTTCAGCGACCTTGATTGCACTAGGGCAGAAGTCCCGAGGCAGGGAGAAGGCGTCTGGGTATTTTTCGCTATTTTCGTGCTAAAATTCCCATGGCCCATTTCCCCTTATTTTATGACTAACCATCGCAAGTCATTGTATGGCCATATACGCATTCAAATCGCCTCCACCACATTACATAGAAGTAGAATGCGTGGCGCCTCCCAAAAGGGATTGAGTAACGTCATCCTTTATTCTTTTTTATCGTCCAAGTTGCGTAGGGATTTACATTACGTGCTCAAGACGTCATCCAACGTTCCCAGGGATTCAAGAGACGTGCCGCTGACGTCCAACTTGCGTAGGGATTTCGAGTAAGGGGGACCAGTGTTGGGAGACCAGTAAACGGCGGAACAGTAAGGTGGGGACTAGCAATTCCAGAACCAGTGCGGGGGGACCAGTGAAGAGGCATCAATAAAGGGGACTAATAGAGGGCGGCCACACGAGTCCCCACACACGTGCCACAGGAGTCGTGCCACGTGTGTGGGGACTCAGCAAGTGTGTCACAGACGTTATGCAACATGCGTCCGCATTCAGAAGACGTGGCACGGGCGTACGATATGCGTCCAGATCCAGAAATGTTTTACAAGAAAGCTGTGGCTTAAGAGTACATGGATGTAAGTACAATAGCACTCATCTGGCATCTAAAAGTAAAAATTGTTTAATTTGATTCGTTTCCTTAATGATTCCTACTGAATATCTCATTCTAAGGGCGTGTGGAGCGCAGTCGGAGGAAGTGTGCCGGCTGTCTCGCGCGCCAGACGCTAGGTTCTTGGAGCGTATTTCTCGTCCAGCCCAACTAAGCCTTTCATCCCTTGGAGCGATGAGTTGGTACCAGACTTGTCTGAGTAATATAAAGCACTGGCTTGATCATTGTAAGCCATCAGAGGTTATTGTACATTCTAAAACGCAACCAAGTCACCTTCACGATAGTCAGAAGAAAGCAAGTGGTGTGACGTACCTCGCAGAGGTATTGATTAATTCCTCTATTTTCTAATGTTGTTGTTCGTATTTTCCAACCATTCGTTCACTTTTCCCCAACGTTACCCCACCGCGACGTTCATAGCGTTGTGTTTGCTACAACTCTGGGAAACGGTACAAACCTCACAATTTTTATTCTTTTTTAGCTGAAGGTGCTCAAAATCCAAATGCCGTACAAATTTTAAATTTATTGATTCGTTCGAAAATCTAGAGATTAGCAGTCTCTTTCAGCAGTTGTTGCAGTTGTTGTTACCAAAAGTCAAGTTGTTCAGACAGCAGCTGAGCAGGCATGCAGCACAGCACGCACAGCAGGCTGGCAGACATCCATCGAGCATTATAGTCCTGAACGATGAATGTATACGTACCAGTGCGTCAAAGCTACTGTTTCTATTCAAAGGCATTAATGCTGGCTAAGGCCTCGCTTATACTTCGACGCCGAGCGACGCGACGGCTGCGCATGGAGGCCAATGATTGATTGCGTCGCCCAGCGTATAAAACGCATTCACGCATTGGTGGGCATCCTGGTTTTCCCTTCACATCCCGCGGACTCCAGTCAGTGACATCTTTCGCCCTGCTGGTGCTTGCGAATCGCATTACGTGACCGGCCACCTAATTATTGACGACTTGGCCCATGATGCAGCTCCTCTGATCTTCGAACGTCGACGAAGCTCGAAACTCCGTAGGGATTCTCTCACTCGCGTGAGTCGTGTCACTCCGAGCATCGCTCTCTCGATTCCACGCGGCGCGACTCTGATGGCGTGTTCATGGTGCTTTCGCATGGCCCTGGTCTCTGAGGCGTTTGTCAGGGCAGGAAGAACAGTGGAGTCGAGCTTCGCCAGCCGGCCGTAGAGAAATGCGTGAGCCCGCACCTATAGCACCGCTTGGCTTCGGATCGCTCGCTCTCGAAATGGGCGCGATGGGGTGGATTGGGACGCGGTGTTGCTGCTCCAGCTGATATTAGCAGTTTGGAGTGGCACTTGCCCGTAGTACGTAATCGCGTGACCGTGTCGCCTGCTGTTCGGAGTGCTTGTCATCGTCTGAAACGATGAGGCACATCGCTTTGTTCGAGTCAGTTGACGATGGAAGTATAAGCCGGCCCGGCCACGGTTTTGCTTACGACGCCGAGCGACGCGATGGCGTGCATACTTGCCAAATTGATCATTCTCAATGTGGCCCCCATTCGCGGTGTCGCGCGTGTCATTCAGCGTCAAAGCATAAACAGAGCCTCAGTGATCTTTAGTGTACGTGACGTGACGCGCGACGCGATGTAGTGATAGGCTCCCATTTCGGATTTTTGTGTCACGCATCCGATATAGGAGCTTACCATTGCAACGCCTCGCACGTGGCGTGCACACTAAACGCACCCTTACGCGTACAGGAGGGCTGTTCCTAGTCATGTTTACCAGATCATGAAACATTTGGCCAAAGTCAGATGCTGATTAGTTAAAATTGACGAGAATGAAGAGGATTTTGCTAATTTCAATCTATCGGAAGACGCAACTACTATTCAGATCTATCCAAGTCGGTAGTAGACAAACGTGAAATGCTAGTTGTGTACGTCATCTCATATCACAAAACCGCCCTGGTACTGATAGTGACGCTCTGCTACCGGAGTCACGCCGACGTCGCCCAGACCGCAAGGCTGTCTGCCACCCGCTCCCTGGAGACTGCTTGCCTATCCTCCCTCTCCTCTCATAGTTTATCTCTCATACGGTATGACATCTAATAAAGATGTATACTGACGATAAGTCTATACTAGAACATAGGAGTAGATACTCTGCAGAATTCATCAGGTAAGATCCTATAACTTGATATGCGGATCCCTCTTCCACCACCTTCTGGAATGCCTTCGTGGTATATAAATTGCTGATCATAACATTGCATATTCATCTCCATACCTCACCGTACAGTTTCATGCTATAGCGTAACTACTGTTTAGTCTCTTTATCCTTTTGCTGTATATCCACGTTCCCTTTATTGGATATTCATCGACCCTCAAAACGATGGTGATGTTCTCAAGCTCAAGGACGAGTTTACTGGAGGAATGGAGATGTCGGGTTGCACCCAATCAGCACTCTCAACGGCGACGCCCTGGCACTGATAGCGACGCCATGCTACGAGAGTCACTTCTTCGTTGCCCAGACCGGAAGGTCGTCTGCCATCAGCTGCCTGGAGAGGGCTTGCCTACCCTCTCCTCTCACCTCGTTACTTTATGTCCCATACAGCATGACATGTAATAAAAATAAATACTGAGTCTATACATAGGATCAGATAATCCGTATGATTCATCAGGTAGGGCATCACAAGCCTGCAACTTGATAACCCCGACAAGGTCCTTGGTGCGGGTTTTTCGCATAAGACTTCGCCTCTACGATGTCGATGAAATGGTATGGGGGTTTGTTTGTAAAGGATAACACACTGATTTGTCAACTAGGTTGCCACCGTTTGAGCTAAACACGTATTCAAATTGCTCCCACGATCCAGTATAAGCAGAGCGATCTTAAGTGGGGCTGAATTAACGACGATTTCTATGCCTTATTCAGCTTGTAGTTAGTTATGCTACATTTGAGACACTCCCGTGCCCTTGCAGCCCGTATAGGCTGCGGACTTTTCTATCTATCGGGCTTCTTGACGTCGCTGCTACTATCTGTTTATCGTTCTGTTCACTTAGATTCCTGACGTTTTTTATTTGCATGGGATACTTTCATTTGGTTCGCCTCGCATCTCGCATATAGGGCGCGTCTTTGAGGCGCAGATAAGAAAATAAATAAATAAATAAATAAATAAAGGTGGGGAAAATAAAAGGCGGCCGTGTCGAGTCCACTCATATACCTGTTTCTCTCACGAGGCTCCATAGGCTGCGGCTGACAAGCATAGACTGGTGGATAGTAAGGCGAAGGAGGGTTGGGGTAGTAATACCCGTATTGTTGCGGATACGCTGGTGGTGCGCCGTACGGAGGTGGCGGTCGTCCTCCTGGATAACCTGGTGGCGTAGCATAGGCTGCTGGCCCTGGGTAGTACGGTGGTGGTTGAACTGGACGTGGATCATGTGGTGGTAGTGGTGGTGGTGGTGGTGGTGGATTGGACGACTCTTTCGATCCTCTACATTTCGACGACTCTTTTGGAGCTGGCGACGAGTTCTCTTCAGACATCGTAGTGTGACATCAGTGCGCTTGTTTTTCACTCCTAAAGTTCAGGTTTTAGTAGAGGTTGTTCACGAACACAAACTCTCAGAGTATATGCTTAAAACTTGTTTTAAAACCTAAACTCTTTAATTTCACATCTGCTATGGAGAAGCCTGCACTTTTTCGCTTTATTTGCGCGAATTTGGGAGCGTGGAGCGCAGTCGGGGGAGGCGCCGGACGCCCGCCTGCACCCGATACCACGTTCCTGGTTCGGATTTCCCGCCTAGGCCAACCAAGCCTTCCATCCCTCCGGGGTCGTTGAATTGGTACCAGACCTTTCTGGGAAAGATGAAGCGCTGACTTGTTCATTGGCTGGCCACCGCAAGTCATTGTATGTCCAAATACGCATTCATATCGCCTCCACGACATCCCGTAGAAGTAGAATGCGTGGCGCATCCCAAAGGGGATTGAATAACGCCGTCCTTTATCCATTTTTATTTTATTTGCGCGAATTTAACCGATCGTTTCTACCCATAGGCCATACTCAGGCCATACTCATTGAATTCCGAGATTGAATCAAATCGCCCGCTTTTTTGGACAATGAATTCTATAGTCGTAGTCATCATCCATGATCTATTGGATGTATAAACCACCAACGAAATGTTTAAAAACCGGTTTGACAACTCATGATCTACTTGGCGCTCCTTCATTTCCGGCAGACAATTACACCGCAAGGTATGCGCTCCCAGCGAAAAATAAGATTGTGTTCAATTTTAGGGCTTCTTCATACTAGTTTGATCGGTTCAATCCCAATGGGGGGGGGGGGGCACAGCGGCCTCGGACCGGAACGCATGTGTGCGCGTCGACAGGTTCACCGGGGCGATAGGGACAAGGATTTCTGCGGGCTCCATGTATCGACCTACGCCTGCGGGCTCCACGTATCGACCCACGCCACTGTACGGCTATCCCTTTACGTATCGCCACGGTGAACCTGTTGACGCGCCTTTTTTTCCTCTAAATTTCCTCTTTATTTCAGGAAGAAGACTGCAATAGCCACAGTAGGGTTCAGGTTAGCATGTTATGTTGCAAGTATTCATTTCTATGTAGTGTTTGAACGTGAGTATGGAGTGCCCCCCCCCCCTCATTGGGATTGAACCGTTTGATCTAAGGGTCTTCCAATCTCTTCCAGTCTTCCAAATAACACACAACTGCAACAAATTGCATACTCAGTAAATGTCATGAGCATTATATAGCCATTTAAAGCCAGTATTATTCGCCCTCTTCCTAATATCCTTTTTCCTAATAGATCTTTTTACGAAATAAGAGCACTTCAAGAAATCTCACAGCCGTGTGCCAGAAGCGACCTGAAGACGGCACAATGAACGGAAGGGGAGGCAGCCCATCGGTACTCGAAGTGCGGCGTATTGTGGCGTGTCCCACATGTAGGACGAGTTTTTACCCGTTTTGTTCGCGCGAGACGTACCGTATGACCGTGGCCCAACTCGTTGAAACTTGCTTTACACGCACGTACGCATCAGTGTGTGTAAAGTGGGAAACTCCACGTCACCATATCGGACTGCTACGCTCAAAGCGGTCGAAGCCCATGGGCTGTCCCCCCCCCCTCGTTCGTTCATTGTGCCTTGTAGCCACTAGTTATTTCACCACAAGCGTATGGGCAGCTCAAGCTTATTTTCATATTTTTAAGTATTCGCTATACTTTTGTGTTGTCTATCTACTTCCTAAGATTGCGCGTTATCAGGTTATTGAAATTTAATCGCTCATCCGTATTATCCTGAATAATACTGGCGTTGCAATCATACCACGGGGTGACAGCCCTTGGGCTTCAACCGACTTAGGCGTAGCAATCGGATATGGTGACGTGGAAATTCCCACATTGTACGCGAATTGATGCGTGCATACGTGTAATGCAAGCTGCAGCGAGACGGGCCTAGGTCAAACCGGTCTATGTCAAACTCGTTCACACGTGGGCTGACCCCCTCATAGTAGCATTGCGCCATGCTGGCTTCGGGAGGCGGGTGTCGCATCGATTTTCGAGCCACGTCACGATAATTCACGAACCAGCAAACAGTGGCGCGGTTTTCGCGCTCTACAAATTCGTCCAAATGGGGCAGGGCGCAGAATGAGCAGCGGGCGGAGTTATGTGAAGACCGCCACTCCCCATCGGGTCGCTCAGAACGACGTCGATTCGAGACACACCTCCCTCCCGTCTCAAAGCGGTGGGACCGGCGGGCTACTGGAGAGTAGTGATTATCATCCTGGGACCAAATTCATCAACGACTTATAGAGATTTAACGGAGAAAACAGCCGAAATTCCTGATAGCGCCAACATTTCACCGGCTAAATCCGTTTGGACACCAACTTCCAAACTGGAGACTTTTCTGGCGTGCTGGATCGCCATCCACACGCGTCTTTACGCGCAAACCCCACCACGTCAGCGGTGCTGCATTGGTTTAACACGTCACGTCGTCTACACGGTTTGTAGGTCGGTTAGCTGCAAAACTAGCGGTCGTGACCTGCTTAGAAGTGGACTTCACAAAGTTGGCTAAGCTCGAATTTATACCAGAAGGAACAGGGAAGGGGCAGAATCCCCAAATGCGGTGCAAAAAAAATGCCGCGAAATCCAGCAATTTATATTGTGCTGTGGAGCACTCTTGAGCTGGATAATACTAAAACAATCCTAGTGTAGAAGGACATTCAGTTTTCTCCTCATTTAGGTGGACATAGATCAACCTACAAGCTCCGTCGGTGCAATCGACATTGCGTTTTGAAAATTCTTGCCAGGAAGTCATAAACCGTGGATGTGCTAAATCCCATTTTCTACCCCTCCATCTTCTGGGCTACATACTTGATATTCTTAATGTGTTCTTCACCGTGCTGTTAGGCAAGAAGTTCGTTAGAATGGAAGCGCTTTCGATGGATTGTACATACAATACGTTCGCCGTCGGATACAAAAGCTATCACAACCAGGCGATTCACTTCTAGTTTTTTCTATCGATCCACTCATTCAGCAGTGCGTTTGTGTACTGTTCTGTGATGACTTTGCAGATCCTTCGATCGCAGTCTCCTCTTAGAGCTCTGAGAGCTCCGACTTCCAGGCATTGCTAAAACTGTCTGTCAAAAACGCCTCATACTTCTTATCTGCAAGAGCACTCGTGTGGAATTTTTTTTAAAGAAGTGAGCGAAATCTCCAGCGTGTATGAATAAGGTTTCGAAGGTGGCAGCGAGTCTATAGCAGCGGTTCACCTTCATGCTCCTTCACAACATCCAGGGGCCAGATTCATCAACGACTACGACTTTAGATTGCTGTAAGTCGCTGACGAATCTAACCCCAGATTGCCTAAGAAACTGTAGAACGAACGCTATACACGTTTATCCAATCAACATAGATCTAGAAGGATAGCTAACTTTGCTTGTTTGGAGTAAAGCCGTAGAAATAGAGAGGAACAGGTTGGACTCCCCTCTCTAGGTTTGCAACCGAAAATGAAAGTGCACCATCTATAGGACCTGTAAAGGCCTGTTGAGATGGGTTTCACAAGTGCAGCGTCAGTGACATAATGGATCTTGCACTTGAAAACGTGTGTTGGACGTGGATCCAACACGCTAGAAAAGTCTCCAGTTTGGAAGTTGGTGTCCAAACGGATTAAGCCCATTTCACCATATCGCCTGTTGATAAGCCGCATTAATTCGCGTTTTTTTCAAAAATGTCCGCTGTAATTTCTCCGTTAAATCCCTGCAGGTCGTTGATGAATTCCGAATGTAGCGCATATGCCGCACACAGCAGTCCTCGCGGAATTGTCTTGGGAAGTCCATGGAAGACGATAGCTCGCAGAGTGGTTTTGCTTAATGAAGCCATCGTTACTGTACCAATGAGTTCAGAAAGGCTTCTAGAGTGCAATGTGACGTCAGGAAAGGAGCCCACCCCTTTCTATACACATTTAAGTAATATTTAACACTAATAGTCATCCGTACTTGGAATAATGATGCTTATGGTACATGTTCTACTTCAGCGACAGTGCTGGGCGGGTGCCACACAGTGCATAGCAGCCCCGGAAGGATGATGAACGTTCAAATGTAGTCAAGTCCAAAGGCTCCAGCGGATACTCCCACATGAGTGAGTAATTTCTCCCGCGTTACTATGTTATCGTACATATGCCAGGGCGTCGACTGCTTGACTATTGAGGCGATACCTAGAGATGACTCAGGGGCGCCTGCGCCGTATTGACCTATTTTGTGTATGAAATGATGGTGGACCCTTCCCCTCCCTTGGGAAAGCAACCCCCACCCCAAATGCTCAGGCTGTAGCATGGTTAAGGAAGCGCAAACCACTTTCAAGTCGACACGTTCTCAATTAGTCTGCTTTCAGTTCTCAATTTTTGAGGTGGACACAAGATTACCAGCGAACAGCCCACCTTAGCATATAGGGAGATGTGTATGAAATGAAAACTACCTTGCCTACTCCAATAATAGTTGTTTTGTTTGACAAATAGATTGGAAAGAGAGATAGCAAGCCTTATTCTACACCATGATTCGGGGTCGTTCGTTCCGCACACGATCCCGCCCGCCGCCTGCTTTCCGTCCTACTCGCGCCGCCTTATTTGGGCATGTTTGCGGCGCGCGAAACCGTCGTTAATCGGCGAAAATAAAACGAACAGTTGATATTAGACGAGTGGGGAGCGCATTTCATGGGAAACTGCGAAGTCATTTTTTAGTTTTAGTTCGGTTGTGGAGACATTTAAGGTAAGGAGGTGGATTCTTTGAATTCTCGCCACAACTAGAGACTACGGGTGATTTCGGATGATTCCGTTTAGAAGCTTTCGCGTTCTACAAACTCGTCCAAATGGGGCAGAGCGAAACAGAACAGTTCTTCAACCGCGGGCCGAAATCGAGGTCGTCAGTGGGTCAAAAGCACTCTTCTATGGATTCCTGCAAGACAATGCCTAAAGGACTGCTGACTGCATGTGCGCTACATTCAGGATGATATTCACTACTACGCAGTAGCCCGTTGGTAGCACTGTTTTGAGGCGGGAGGTGTATCTGGTACCGACGTTGTTTCGGGGGACCGGGGGAGGGGAGGGCGGTCTTTACACAATCCCGTCCGCCGCTCACTCTTCGCACCATTTCATAGTTTACGAGAATTCATTAAGGCTCGAGCACACTTCGCTGCCTTTGCTGCGGCAGCAATGATAAAGGATATCATCGACAGCAGCTCGATATCACCTGCAAAGACGGCAACAACCACCAAAACAAAGTGAGGTTGTCCGGCATTTTCCTATCTTGTTGGCTACAATGTGGTTGGTTTCAAAAAATAAAGTCCAGTGCAACTTATCCAAACCAGCATCCTAGTGGGCAGGTTTGGCAGGCAGGTACCAGCAAATTCTAGTTGATTTCTATGATTGAGTGCAGCTCAGTGCCTAAGTCTTCGATTTTCCTGTAACTCCACATCCTTGGGGCATTGCAGCATGGCATTGGTGATCCTACCCAGAGCCATTTTATCCCTGAGTTGCAGAGTTGCTGTCCTTGCTACCTTTTTGCGTGAAATTGGTTTGTATATGTATGTGCACTGGTCTTTATTTTTTGAAACCAACCATAATAAGGATAAAGGACGGCGTTACTCAATCCCTTCTGGGATGCGCCAGCGCATTCTACTTCTACGGGATGTCGTGGAAGCGACATGAATGCGTATTTGGCCATACAATGACTTGCGGTGGCCAGCCGATAAACAAGTCAGCGCTTTATCCTTCCCAGACAAGTCTGGTACCAATTCACCGACCCCGGAGGGATGGAAGGCTTGGTTGGCCTGGGCGGGAAATCCGAACCAGGAACCTGGTATCGGGTGCACGCGGCAGTCGCGCTTCCTCCGACTGCGCTACACACGCCCTTAAACCAACCATATCACCAGGAAAATGCCGTACAACCACACTTTGTATTGTTGGTTGTTGCGAACACACTTTGGAGGTGATAGTGGCTATATCATGCTGGATTACGGTGGCAGCGAATTCTGGATGAGTTTTATAATTCAGTCCTGAACCTCTACTGTGGCTACTGCAGTCTTCCTCCTGAAATAAAGAGGAAATTTCGACGAAAAAACGCCGGAACAGGGATAGCCGTACAGCGGCCGTTGGTCGATACGTGGAGCACGCAGGCGTGGGTCGATAAGTGGGGCCCGCAGACATCCCTGTACGTATCGCCACGGTGAACCTATCGACGCGCACACATGCGTTCCGTCCCGAGGCCGCCGTGCCCCCCCCCTCATTGGGATTGAACCTTCATTAGATACGTTAGATCATACCAATGGTACCTGCACAGGGTTTAATCCGTTTAGACACCAAGTGGCATTTGGGGAATTTCCCACGTCTTGCACACATTTCACATGTTAACATCGTGGGGCTGTTATGTGTGCACTGGTTTTACCCACGTCCTCCACACGTCTCACGCAAGCCTCAGCTACGTCTTTTTGTGCTGTGTTCGGGGATAAAGTAGTGGATCTATCCTAATGGGGGGGGGGGTGGGAGAGACTTCTCGCAGCCATTTCGACGACGATGGTTAAATTGAAGCTGAGCCATTCAGCAGAGACTACGCACCGAACTGAATTACGTTAGGACGTTTCTATGTAGTTTCCTAGTGTAGACGACCCTGTTTGTTTGTTTTTCTCATTTCAAGGGGTGCCTCTTTCCGACAAGGATAGATCGGACTCCCGAATTTTGAACGAATTTGATTTCTTTCAATAGGAACCACATAGGATGGAAGTCTAGAATGAAGGGTTTACCTTACTTTCTTCGCAACATTCAAAGAATTTTTCTGATATCTTTATTTAATACGAAGCGCCTGGAGCGCAATCGGAGGAAGTGGCGAGATCATTATATAAGCCAAACATGTACTCAAATCGCTCCCACGACATCCAGAAGAAGTAGGATGCATGGCGCGTTCCGAAAGCGAGTAACGCCAAGTAACGCCATCCTTTATCCTCTACCTTCATAAACGAAAATCTTTGGCACGATTATGGAAATATTATTACTGCGGAAATCCACTAGGTTTGGTGCGAAAGGTGTGGGTTGGGAAGGAGGATGAACTCCTACCTACACTTGCATCAGATCTAGCACAACATATGTTTCAACGTGTATGCAAAATCATTTTCACTGGGGTAGCCTATCACATCAGCTTTTTCTCAGGAAGCTTCACATGAAAACAGATTGAGCATCGGCTTTTGTTTAATTGCCGATATCTCTTCTCTTGAATCCCGCATTTTTCGGAAGGGATTTGATAGCGGGTAAAAGAGGAGGAATACAGAGATCCATATTCGCTTTAGTTCCGCACTTGACCTCGGGATGCGGTACATGTAGCTTCCCCGCTGCACGCATCTGGGAGTTTCTTTTAATGCTCGGCTTACGCGAAGGAGGGCATGGAATTAGTGCATATGTGGTCCAAGTATTTATTCTCTAGTAGCTAGCTCTTCAACCTTCAAGCCTGCTAATACAGGCCATGAGCGGTATGAAGCCCGCACGATCATGGTGGAGGCCGTCACCGCGGTAACTACTCGTCCATAAAGACGGTCTTATTCATTTCTGTGACAGCGTCATCGATGACGTGGGATTTGCGTGTGAAAACGTGTAGAAACTGGGACCACACCAGTGTAACATCACTGACGTAATGGTGTTTGCGTGTGATGACGTGTGCAACACGTGCAGCAAGCATGCGAGGGATTTCCCCAAAAATCACTTGGTGTCCAAACGGATTTAGCCCCTGCACAGTGGTTCGAGAGTCACTTACTTCTAAGGGGACGTTCACAGAAACAATCAAACCTTCACACTTTTCAAGCTTCATAAAGATCGATACTACTTACAAACAACTACTCATATCTAACAAAATGTCATGCACAAAAAACTGGTATTGGTTATTGGTGAAATTTCAAAAACAGACTAGATAAAATTATTTCAACCACTTGTTATATCGCATTATCACCTCCACATTATTCGTAGCGAACATGAACGCTTTTCTCTGCAGACTTTCTTATACCAGCAAAAACATCTGCGTTCTGTTTCCGAACCTGTTCTGTCATCTCGAATAAGCAGCTGACCATTGGGGATGGAGTTTCATTTGGAATATCGCAAATGTAATGAGAATCGAGAGTCCGTGCGTCCGCGGTGCACTGCACCGCGGAAGGTTGTCGTCCCGTGGAGTCGGGAGTCAAAAACGCGCTCCAATGCGACGCTAGTCGCCCCGTCTCGACGACGACCGTCCGCGGTGCACCTTTCGTCAGCGGACGTCCCGCGGATGCTCCCGCGAGAGTATAACATAGGCCTTAGGGTTCGTTTAGTGTGCGCGCTGCGCGTGACGCGATGCCATGTATAGTGGCCGAATCGACCAATCGAGTCGCTCGATCAATTTGGCCACTACACATGCATCGCGTCGCGCGTCACGCGCGCACTAAACGATCCCTTGGGCCTGAGTTATACTCCCGCGGGAGCATCCGCGGACGGGCGGGAATCGGGCCGAGATCCCTCACCTGGCCAATCGCCGCGCCCAGCCACGCCCGCCTTCCGTGGTGCACTCTTCGTCCGCGGATGCTCCCGCGGGAGTATAACACAGGCCTTAATGAAGAAATAGTTACTGTATGCGTGGCCGACGGGGCTTTATCTAGAGTGCCCAAAAAGCTTCGAGAATGTGCTATGACACCGCTGCAGAAGAAGCCCCTGGGTGCAATTCGTGGACGGAGGAAGGGGCGGTCCATCAGTACTCGAAAAAGTTACGGGTTTTTACCCGTTTGACCTAGGCCCCTCTCGGTGCAACTTGCACTACACGTACGTACGCGTGCAATGGGGAAAATTCCACGTCTCCAAACCCGACTGCTATGCTCAAGGCGGTCGAAGCCAATGACTGCCCTCACCCCGTCCACGTGTTGCGCCGCCTCCTGTCTTTAACAAGCTTAACGAGCAATAATGTAGAGGGTTGCAAGGCTTTTCCATCGACTAAGTAGTTCACAGACGACAAAGACACGGTCGGCAATACACGTGATGAAATGAAAAGCACACTAGTTCAAATCGATATGTTGGAAAAGGTGAACGCAAGATTACCAGCGAACAGCCCACCTTAGTATATGAGGAGATGCGTATGAAATGAAAACTTCCTTGCCTACTCCAATAATAGTTGTTTTGTTTGACAAATAGATTGGAAAGAGAGATAGCAAGCCTTATCCTACACAGTATTATAAAAATCCGACTCCTGACTTTGACACCGTAATTTAGTGCTCCATTGAATGAATTACAAAACTCAACCAGAATTGGCTGCCACCGTAATCCAGTGTTATATAGCCATTATCACCACCAAAGCTGCGTACGCAACAACCTCCAATACAAAGTGCGGTCGTCCGGCATTTTCCTGCTGCGTACGCAACAACCACCAATACAAAGTGCGGTCGTCCGGCATTTTCCTATCTTGTCGGCTACAATATGGTTGGTTTCAAAAAATAAAGGCCAGTGCACATACTTATCCAAGCCAATTTCAGACAAAAAAGAGCAGCAAGGGCAGCAGCTCCGCAACTTAGACATGAAATGGTTCAGGGTTTTATCATCAGGGTCACCTGTTGCAATGCCCTAAGGATGTGGTGTTACAGGAAAGCCGGAGGCTTAGGCGCTAAGTTGCACTGAATTATAGAAATCAGCCAGAATTTGCTGGTGCCTGCCTACCAATCCTGCCGACTAGGATATTGGTTTGAATAAGCATGTGCACTGGCCTTTATTTTTGAAACCAACCATACTGCAGCCGACAAGGTACGAAAATGCCGGACAATCGCACTTAGTATTGGTGGTTGTTGCAATCTTTGGAGGTGATAATGACAATATCACACTGGATTACGGTGGCAGCGAATTCTGGTTGAGCTTTATAATTCATTCAATGGAACACTGGGTTACGGTGTCAAAGTCAGGGGTCGGATTTTTATAATACTGTTTATCCTACACCATGATTCGGGGTCGTTCATTCCGTACACGATCCCGCCCGCCGCCCGCTTTCCACTGTACTCGCGCCGCCGTATTTGGACATGTTTGCGGTGCGCGAAACCTTTGTGAACCGGCGTGCCGTCGTCGAAAACCGAACAGTTGATAGGAGGCGAGTGAGGAGTGAATTTCATGGGGAACTCCGAAGTCATCTTTTAGTTTTAGTTCGGTTGTGGAGACACTTGAGAGAAGGAGGTGGATTCTTTAAATTTTCACCACAAATAGAAACAAGTTTAACGGGAAATGATGAGAAGGTTGCAAGGCTTTTCCTTCGACCAAGTAGTTCACTAACGACAAGGACACTGTAGGTAATACAGGTGATGAAACGAAAAGCACACCCGTTCAAGTCGACATGTTGGAGAAAGTGAACGCAAGATTACCAGCGAACAGTCCACCTTAGTATATGGAGAAATGCGTAGGAAATAAAAACAACCCTACCTACTCCAACAATAGTCATTTTATCTGACAAAAAGATTGGGAAGAGAGATAGCAAGCCTTATCCTACAAAGAAATGACTTCGCCATACGGCCACAATTTCTACACCGTAATCCCTTGCTGTCTGCGCCTCCTAGCTTCCCTCCTGGGAGATCGGCGTCATCGTTGAAACGCGATCGATGTCTTGTGCGCACGCGATGGCTCTCCAGGCAAGAGGGTCGTGGTGCGGTGGGTAAGGGCGTCGCTTCATGCGAGGGAGGTCGGGGGTTCGGTTCTCTTGCGCTATGGCATGATTGCATTTCAGGTGACTACTCGGGATTTGAGGGTCTTGACGCGTACGTGATCTTGGTGCATATTTCGCATTTTCCAGCCGTATGCGCTTCGTCACTTAAAGAACGCAGAACCCAGCCGTGGACTCCCCCTGTGCAACGAAAGCAGTCTCCACACCGGCACCCTGGACGGCACACACCTTGGAGTCCCTTCCTTAGCCTAGTCCTGCGCTCGAAGAGCGTAGAAACCAGCCGCGGACTCCTCCTGAGCGACAAATGCAGTCTCCACATCGGCAGCTTGAATGGCACATGCCCCGGAGTCCCTCCCTGGCCCTCTATGTGTAGAAAGTTCAAAGCGAAAGTTTCGCCGGAGTGAAACCGTTGTTAATTGGCGTGCCGTCGTCCAAACCGAACAGCTGAGAGGAGACGAGTGAGGATTTCATGGGGAACTCCGAAGTCATTTTTTAATCAGTTCGGTTGTGGAGACATTTGAGGGAAGGGGGTAGATTCTTTAAATTCTCGCCAAAACTAGAGACAAGTTTAAGACGGCAAAGACACGGTCGGTAATACATGTGATGGAGCGAAAAGCACACTCGTTCAAGTCGACATGTTGGAGAAGGTGAACGCAAGATTACCAGCGAACAGTCCACCTTAGTATATGGAGAAATGCGTACGAAATAAAAACAACCCTACCTACTCCAACAATAGTCATTTTGTTTGCTAAATAGATTGGAAAGAGAGATAGCAAGCCTTATCCTACGGCAAGGTTCGCTTCCAGTTTTCCCCTAACAGACCGTGCCATACAATTTTCCTCTTGTTAGTAGAAGCCTGACCTTGGCACAACGACCCAAATCCGTCATCACGTATGGAAAATCTGGTGAAAATATTAATATTCCATCTCCAGCCAAGCTGACTACTGAAAGGCTCTAGAGAAGGTGATAGCGCCGAAGCGTAAGCTGAAATAAATCTGTTGCCGGTTCAATCCCAATGGGGGGGGGGGGTGGGGTCACTCCATACTCACGTCAAAACACTACATAGAGATGAGTACTTGTAACATAACATGCCTACCTGAACCCCTACTGTGGCTACTTCAGTCTTCTTTCTGAAATAAAGAGGAAATTTAGACGAAAAAACGCCGGACGAAAAGAGGAGAAAAAGGCGCGTCGTCAGGTTCACCGTGGCGATACGTACAGGGATAGCCGTACAGCGGCCGTTGGTCGATACGTGGAGCATGCAGGCGTGGGTCGATACGTGGGGCTCGCAGGCATCCCTGTACGTATCGCCACGGTGAACCTGTCGACGCGCACACATGCGTTCCGTCCCGAGGCCGCCGTGCCCCCCCCCCCTCATTGGGATTGAACCCTGTTGCCCACCTTAGCGAACAGCTTGAAGCAGCCAGGTATCAAAAAGGATTGCTATTGATATTTCTGCCATGATCTAAAATCTCTTCCAAGGATATGGGAGCAAAATTTTTTTTTCTTGGTTGGACACAGTCCATCATTTTTTGTATAGTGGGTTTGTATTGATATGCTAATGGATGTTATTTAAAAGTAAAGCCGCTTTAGAGTGATCGACAGCAGGGATGAGCGGGCTAACCGGTATCTCCTATCCCGTTTTCGCGTTTTCTCCTGCACGTTTTATCGTTCGCTATCCGGCTCTTTTTGGGCTAGATAACAAACAACAAATAGAATAGCTTTTTATGTTTGGCCATGCTCTTAAAAAGGATCATGATTTAGGTTGGCCGGAAAGTTGCGCAACTGCTTTCCGTTCGTTTATTACTGAAATGTTTAACTTACTTCGCATTCTCATAAACATCTAGTATGGAATTCATCGCTCTCTCTGACAAAATAATTTTTGTTCCACCAATGCTCAATAATTGAGTTTCTTCGAGGACTCATTGGAGTATGTCGAAACAGCGATTACGAACAATATTTTAATTCAACTTCAAACTGGCCGAACTCGCCCGACAAATCAACCACGTATGGGGCCGAATAGCGTTGGAGAAAGGACCGCGCAAAGGTTGTTCTAGTAATTTCCTTCTAGGGATTTCAACCTCGAAGATGCATCCCGATGCAGACGATCTACAGCAATCCACGACGACAATTTGAAGTCCTTTGTAGAGGGTATACAGTTCTTGAGATTGCAGAAAGTCTAGGAGTCAGTAAAACTGCTGTTACAGGTGGTTCAAAACGCCTCGGGAAAGTGGAAAAGTTCGGAAAATGGGTGTCAAACGAGTTGATTTTTCCAAAAATTATGGCGTTCTGAAATCTGCTCTTTCTTCCTTCTCCAGAATTAAAATGACCCGTTTTTGGATCGGATCGTCACATGTGATGGTGACATCGCACAACCTCGATTTTAAAAACCACTGCAGTGCACTCGTGAAGAAAGCAAGTTATAAGACCTATTTGTTGTTTAAGATTCTGCGAATGAATGAACCCAATTTACTTTTACGAGCTTACAAATCTTATGTCCGCCCTATAGTGGAGTTTGGAATAACAGTATGTAACCCATTTAAAAAGAACGACATTGAAGGCTGCTAGAAAGTGTTCAAAAAAATTTTACTCGGAAGCTACTTATAAGATGTTTCGAAAGAGATTATAAAGCCGATCCAAACGGCATTAGGAGGGCCAGAAACCTTGGCCTTCAAACTCTTCAGAACAGACGTAGGAAAGCAGATCTGATTATGATATTTGAGATCCTGACAAAAAGAGTTTCAATTGATACAGCAGCTTTTTTGGTGCACCACTGACGACATCAAGAAGCGGTAGGCTCAGACCTTATATCCATGTGGCAAAATCCCAGATTAGGTTGAATTTCTTTACATATAGAAACCTTCGGGAGTTCAACAAGTTACTTGGGGAAGAGGAAGATATCCTAGGACTGTCTCTTCAAGCTTTTCAAAATTTTATTATTCGCAGAATGTTTGGCTGGATGCTACTCTGTTTAGATTCGTTTGTCAATCAGTTGCAGCTGCCTAATTGATTCCAAAAAGGCTAACAAAACTTTATTTTCTTCTCTCCGTCTCTTCTCACTGTTTCTTCCAAGTGTTACTGTTTGTCTGATGTTCATCTTTGATATGTCCTTTTTCGATCGATTATCATGTGTGTTTATGTTACAGTCAATAAATAAATAAATAAATAAATAAATAAATAAATAAATGTGATCAAAGGTGCGTTCTGTACAATAGCCGAAGACGATCAGTATAGTGGGTTGTTGACGACGAATCTATGGGGACCTTCCATAGCCACTAGGGGCCAGATTCATCAACGACTTAGAGAGATTTAACGGAGAAATTATCTCCGAAATTCCTAATAACGCAAACATTTCACCATATCACCCGTTGATAAGCAGCGATAATTCACGTTTGTTTTCTCTCAGGAATTTCGGCTGTAATTTCTCCGTTAAATCTCTGTAAGTCGTTGATGAATCCGGCCCCAGAAACAGACGATGGTAAGAGTGCGGTGTACGGCGGCTGACGTGATTCACTACAAATTTCTGGAACCAGGCCAAGCCATCAAAGCAGAGTCCTACTGTGACCAAATCGACGAGACTGAAAATTGCGTGATCTGCAGCCGGCAATGGCCAACAGAGAAGGTACCATCCTTTGCACAACGCCAGCCGGCCCTCACGCTTCCTCGTTGATAGAACCTTCGTAAAGGCTTTCTAAAATTTGTCGTATCTCGACCACACAATTTTTTCGCTGAAACTAGTCAACAAGTACTGAGTTGTGAAAATTGTTGAGATTCGAAAGGTGCTTATTATGAGTGAATCTGATGAGCATCAAGAAAGTTATGACGTTTGAAGTGGACCAGTCAAGACTACCAGGCGCCAGATTCATCAACCGCTTACTGAAGCTGTGCCCGAATGAGTATGCGAATATTCGAATTTGAATAATTCTATTCGGAATCGGGTATTCGTACTCGAATGCTCTAAAAATCGCGATTTTCGAACGTATTCGACATCGAATGCTCGAAAAAGCACGATCTTCGAATGGATTCGAACTCAATTGCTCGAAAAATCAATTTTTGAGTGTATTCAAATTTGAGTGCCCAAAAAGCGCGATTTTCGAATGTATTCGATTTTCGAATATTGGAATATCGTCGCTATTCAAGTATATTCGGTTATTCGAGATTTTTGGGAGAGCACAACTATACCGCTTATCGCCCGCTGACGGTGAAAATACCGCCAACTACCGATGCTGGTGAATGTCATATCAGTGATGTTGACGATATTTTCGCCATTAGAGGGCGGTAAGCGGTTGATGAATCTGGCCCAAGAACTTTCCGGCCAACCTAATAGAATGCGGCATTATTGTAGTTATTGCGCTACAAACTCGCCCGCGCGTTCAATTTAGCACAACAACGGTCGATGCTCTCCTCGCTCTCACTCGCCCAGATTACAGTTCTGTCTGCTCTTAATAAAACCGATCAATTCAGCATGAGAAGCTCCATCGAATGGTATCAAGCATGGCACAATTTGAAGATATCGATTTTCGATGACGTTATCGTCCCCCTGCCGCGGGACGCGGTCTCGAGCGGCCTTGTCCTCGACGGGAAACCGTCAAAAAATCGATGTTTCCGAAATCGGTCGAAATTGATACCGTTCGATAGCGCTTTTCATGGTGAACAGAGTGGTACCATTGCAAGTGTCGAAAGCTAATTCTGGCCGAGTAAGAGCGCAAAAAATTCTAACTGCTATCTTCTGCCGCTTTAAACTGACAGCTGAAGCTAAGGTAGTTTGAGCAGCTTAGGTGCTCTGAGCATGTAGTCGTAAAGTACCCTAAACGGCCTGTTCGCCTACGCGTTTTGAAGCTGTTAGCTTGCCGCGTCTTCCCGCAGTGGTCCACCGAAATCGGAAAAAATACGTCACACAAGTCTCACCTTCATGTTCGCACCCCTGTAACATTGCCTCTTCCTAAGCTACCCCGATCTACTTTAGCATACTGCTAGACCGTTCTATTGCCTACAAGACTCAGGTGTTGCAGCCGAAACGCTTCGAATTTGACAGACTTACTGCGCTCTGAATACGCCCGCGCGTGCAATCTGCGAGCGGTTGCCCCACTCGATTGATAGGTTCGATTCTATATGCATTGCTCCCAGCGCACTCATAAGTCTCGCTGGACAGAGTGCAGCAGTTCCTGAGTAGGGCGGCTGCGAATTTCTAATAAAAAACTCTCCAAACGCCCACTCTATAAGCTGTCGCGCCCACTCGATTGATAGGTTCGGTCCAGTATGCATTGTGCATGGCGCACTCCAAAGTTTAGCTGGACAGCTTTAGAGCAATTCCCGAATAGAGGTGCTGCAAATTTCTGATGAAACTCCCCAAACGCCAACTTTACGAGATGTCGCGCCCACTCAATTGGTAGGTTCGATCCCATATGCATTGTTCACGGCGCACTCCAGGAGGATGCCTGGCATTGCAAAGTACTTTACGCCATGCTTGAGGTACTCCGAGAACATGCAAGTCTTGGAAAATAAGCTTCTCCAATCACAAAGAGCCTGCTCCAGCCATCTTTGACCATCCACTGCGAAAATGTGGTGGTTTGGCGAAGTTGTATACATGATTGTGTAGATCTCGAAGACACGAATTGAAAGGTAGTAATCGTTTCTCAAAAAACCTCAAATTGGAGGAATTGTGGGCATGCAACGGTTTCCCACGGTCTGCGACCGACAACTCGTCCGCGACCGCCCTTCGCAAGGGAGCGCAAGTTTTCAATTTCGGTCCTTTTGATGGCTCCATAAGAAAAGTGTATACCAAACGATAGAGCTCCTGCTCTTGAGCTCAAATACGTCCTTGATTTTTTGAAATGGACGACTTTTAGGCGAGTTATATCAAAAAGACGCAAAAACTGCAAAAGTGCGGTTTTTCGGCGTCTATTCAAAAGTCGCGTCCGATACTGTAATTGCAATTGTGATCGTAAACAACAGCATTAGACATCAAAGCCCACGAAGACTTTATTCAGAGAACATGAAATCGGAAGTAGGATGAGATACTTCCACATTCTGCGTATAAACGGAGTTAGAACTGCATGTTACACCTTTCTTCGCACCGAATTTGCTATGGAGAACGTAAAAAATAATGGTCACAAAAGACTGAAGGCTGAGATACTGCTTCCGATATATTGAATCCTCAAACCACTACTGGAATTCAACGAGCTTGACTGGGCTTTGAATGAGAGCACGAGAAGGTGATGAAGAACACAACGGCAATGACGATGTAGATGAACGCTGCCACGAGAATTGCGTAACCACTTGACAACCTAAAGAAAGGCACCTAATCATAAAGTGTCATGCAACAAATTGTATGCGTTACTGTGTGTTCATGCACGGCTTAAGTTGTCAAGAAGAAGAAGAAATTGTCTTTCGCTGAAAATGGTAGTATTGTGGATGCTCAATAAGGCCTGCTTCTTTGTTCGAGGGGGAAAGAATTCACCCTCGCCTCCCCTCTCCTCCCTCCAAGTCTGAGTTCTTCAAAAGAACTAATCTTTTACTGCGGCACAATCAAGTGATTTATGCACAAAATCAATGCTGCTGGCTAAATAAAGGGTTAAGGCAACACTTACCATGAGGAGCTGGTGCTCGGGTCTTCTGAAAATCGTTTTTCCCACTTACTCGAATGACGAAAAACTGAAAATTGACGTCTTCCATCAGCGTTGCCAACGCAGTCCACTCCTTATCATTCTTATTATGGCTGTTATTCATTGACAAGCAATATATACCATTTTCACGTCAAATAGGACGCTTTTCATGTCAAATTCGGCACTCTTACAAGCTAGCCTAAAACTGTTGAAATCAAAGCGAACTCATCCAATCCGAGTCGAATTTTTTTCTTTTACATTAAACCATAGACTCTCCAAAAAGGTTAGAATAATTTTTTGTTCAAGCAAAATTGTAGTATAACTTTCCATGTTTTAACTCACTTACCCTAAAGGTAAACATATTGTTTGATACACGCTAAACACCTCGGAGCAATTAAATTTCTTGTTTGATATTTTATGTAAAAATCATTTTTAAGGAAGGCTTAAAGTTAGCTTTAAAAAGCAAAAAAGCAGCTATTTTTTAGTATTAAAAAGATTGCGCCGTGCCCTCGTCCAAGACGTCGCGATTTTTATTTGATTGATAGCCGAATTTCTGTTTGCATGGAGTTTGACACCTGTAAACGATTCAACAAGAACATAAATTTGTAAAGCACAAACATATTCTGACTTTGATGATTCATGTAGGTGGCATTTACACGGTAAATCAAATAAAAGTTGCGGGTGAACTTTTACCTCGCTTGGCGCGATCTGGTGTTTTGCACTAAAAGATTTGTTTAAAAAAACATAAAAAAAACATATAAAACAAGCTTTTATCTATTATTTTTTACGAAAAAATTAATTTTTAATCATTTTTTTAACGTTGATAAAAGAAAATAGAAATACAAATAAATAACTAAAAACAAATAAATATTTTACAATATTAAATATTTTGCTAGGAGCAAGTTTTTTCATTTTTTCTAGATTTCAGGTGTTGAAATTTCAATGCTCATGTAGTGGTAACAGTTTCCTATTCTGCGACATCCTATATCATGTATGCCCTATGCATCGTAGATAAATAAATAAAAATTATTCACTCAGGAAATTAAACTAGAAAGTTTCGAAAAGCTAATCCCAATTTTTTAAACAAAAGAATATGTTGTAGAGCCTGTAGTTTAAGAAGGTCATTTCGATTTGAAGTAGTTCGCTTTGATTTCATTATTCTTTGGCCCCATTTATGCTTTGACGCCGAGCGACGCGACGCCACGTTGGCGGCCATTTTGATTGAGCGGCGCGATCGATCAATTTCGCCACTTTAGCCCTATGTCATACCATCGCTCTTCGCTAGCGAAGGCGATGGACAACTAACATAATTGGGGAAGGGACGGTATCAGACGTTGTGGAGGGGCAGACGCCTGTAGCAGTTGTCCGATCCACCGCTAGCGAAGCCTCGCTAGCGGGGTGTCATACTTTCGAGCGATACGACATCGCTACCGATGCGACCGCGTCGCTGAGCTGAGCAGAGCGTCGGGCAGCATCGGTAGCGATGCTACGACGCAGCTGCACACAACGCTATTAACTGCGCGCCTATTCGCTAGCTTCACGCTAGCGAAGAGACTTCGCTCATCGCTCTGTTCGTCGCCTTCGCTCGAGGTGAGCGAAGGTATGACATAGGCCTTACGCGCTGTCGCGTCGCTCAGAATCGCAAGTATAAACGGGGACTTAGGCTATCCTAGAGGTGGTTCCAATTCGACGTGAAAAGTGTACAATTTGACTTCGAAAGTACCAAATATAATTTAAGTTGTGTCATTGATAAGGGTCCAACTCTACGTGAAAATGGTTAGGTAAAGAATGACCGACGAAACAGTTAGCTTCAACTGGCTGAATAAGATACCAAAATATTCTTGTCAGGAACCATAAAATACCGTCTTCTTCTTCTGCACTTGACGGTATTTGTGACGTCGTCTCAGCTTCGTGACCCTCACTAACATCTTTTGCGAAAAATCGCCGTAGCAAACAGTCGCCATACGCCTTCAGGTCGTCGACCTTTGCCTCACTTTCGTCTACCGGCATAGCCTTTATGTCTTTCAGTGAGCTCTGGAACATGAAGGCTTAAAGCATTTCCAGCTTCAATCCACTAACTGTTATGTGCTCTCAAAGAAAAGGGTGCTGTGCATATGTAATAAAGCTGTCTTCGATGTCTTATCGTTCGATGGAACCGTTGCGAAAGACGAGTTAAGAGATGATGCGTGGTGACGTCTTCAGAAGACGAAGTGCTAGGAGACACGATCCAAATTCCATTCAGATTCGTTTAATCTCGTTTCTTTTTCCTGTCGGTCTTACTAGTCCTTACGAATTTGGCCATACAATGATTTGCCATAGCCAGCCCGACCTCGAAGATATGGAAGGCTTGCTTGGACTGGGCGGGAAATCCGAACCAGGACTGGTATCGGGTGCACGCGGCAGCCGGCACTTCCGCCGACTGCGTTACTCGTTAAAGACCCATCTACGCATGAAAATTGCCTTCACAACACCTCGTAGAACTAGAAGCGTGTTCGAAGATTAACTGAGTAATGCCGTTCTATTTGCATTCTTAGCCCCTATGTTAATTTTTATTTTCTAGTTTTTGTATTTCTCTCCTTACCGAGGAAAAATTCGAAGCTTCTTTTAAACTGTGAGAATCACCTCCTTCCTTACCTCTACATTATCCCACTTATGGCAATCTTTTTTGCCACACATGCAAACTATTGAAGTATTCGTGACATAACTCCCAGAATATTTGAAGCAGGTCATAGCCTCCTGAAAATATACTCCTAACTATAGTTGTGCTCTCGCACAAACTTCGAATATTCGGATGGTTTCGAATGCCCGCAATCTCCGAGTATTCGAATTCGAATATATTCGAAAAGTGTGTTTCTAGTATGAATATCCGCAATACGCGATTTTTTGAATATTCAAACTCAAATGCTTAAATTCGAATAGAAATCATCCGAATAACTATTCGAATAGGTCATTCGGGTACAACTACCACCTAACAAGGGAACTGTCTCAATTGCCGGAACGGCAAGAAGGAATCTCTTTCCTCCAAATACGTAGTAGCGAAACAAATCTCGTTTTTAGCGAATCCTTAAGGCAAATCTGTAGGAGGGACTGAATGTTTAATAGAATTTAAATGAACGATGAAAATTCTTTTAGAGTATTCGTCTTGCCGTTCCGGCGTACTGTTCAGACAGTTCCTTGTGAGATTTTTTTTGAGCACCTGCATTAATGTTTTGGTGGACCTCACCGGTATCGACATATTGATCAGGGGATAATAATACGTAAAAGCCGGTCTTGGGTAGACTTTCTCGAAATCACAAATGTTCTCCAGTGCGAATGTCACGGCGCATCCGGTGTTCTCACCAAACACAAAGGCCTGAAGCGGAACTTCAAATAATAGCTGTTCTAACGAACATGCCATAATGAGAGCATGCTGTTTTAGTTTTTTTCTTTTTCGAAACTTAGGAAAGATTGTTAGCAGACTCACTTGAGAAGTTCAGTTTTCTGGCTAGATGTTTCAGATTATGATTTTCGATTTTCAGCTTAAAAGCACAGGTACTCACCGGGTTAAGATGCCCAGGACAGGTTAGGACAGCTATCGGAAATAGGAGATGTAGAGTGGCGAACAAAATCATATTTCTGGAATATGCAAACGCCCCTTCATGAACGTGTCAAACTAGTCTATCATATGAGTCTCAGACAGCTCCAAAAGCTTAGCAAGCCGCAGTTTTAGAACTCTTCAATCAATTTGCTCATTTTTTAGGATGCCGTGCACTTTTGGCGCAATCTATATGTAATGTTTTTGGTTTTTAAACCATAAAACAAAGCATGCAATCCCAAGATGGGAGGAGCACTCAATAGTCACTTGTAAACAGTATTTGAAGATAAACTCACCCAACATCCTATCCTACTATATATAAGCGAGAACGGTCGTCTGTCTGTGGATGAGTGAGTTTGTTTGTGTGTGTGTTTGTTTGCACAGAAGTGCTGGGGGAGTGTGTTGGGAGGAAGTGTGGGGAAGGTGGGGGGGGGGGGGCGGGGGTTGTAGTTGTCACCAGTTGTTAACTGTTGTATAATAATTGTCGACAGGCGTCCATGTTCAGACGACACGTCACCAATGTCGCGCAAAGGACGTTCAGGTTGAGAAGAGGTATCACCGATGTCGCGCAAGGGGTGTTCGGATTCAGTCGACGTGTCACTGATGTCGCACAAAGCAGGTTCGGCTTGAGAATACATGCCACCGACGTCGCTCATTAGGTGACTGGATTCAGAAGAGGTGTCACCAATGTCGCGAAAGGCCTTCTAGATTCAGACGCCGTGTCACTGATGTCGCGCAAAGCACGTTCGGGTTGAGAACACATGTCACCGACGTTGTTCAACAGGGGTCCGGGTTCGGAAGAGGTGTCACCGTTGTCGCACGAGGATTCCGGATTCAGACGACGTGTTACCAGTGAAGATGGGACCAGTAATGCGGGACCGGTGAAGGATGGGGTTCCAGTAAGGGGAACCGATAAAGGGTTGATCAATAAAGGAGGGACCAGTGGAGGTGGGACCAGCAATGGGGACCTGTGAGGGGGGGGGGGGATCCAGTGAAGGGGGAACCGGTGAAGGAGGGGAGAGGAGTCCAGTGAAGAGGGACCGGTAAAGGAGGGGAGGGGTCCAGTGAAGATGAGTCCGGAAGAAGAGGGTATCAGGTGAAGGGGGAACCGGTGAGGAAGGGGCCAGTAATGGGGACCGGTGAATGGGGGGGGGAGGGGTCCAGTGAAGGGGGACCGGAAAAGGGTTGATGAATAAAAGGAGGACCAGTGAGGGTGGGACCAGTAATGGGGATCGGTGAAGGATAGGATGACCGGCGAAGAGGGGACCAGTAAAGGGAGGTCCAGTGAAGGTGGGAGCAGTAGTAGGGACCGACGAAGGGGGATGGGGGACCAGTGAAGGGTGAACCGGAAAAGGGCTGACAATAAAGGAGAACCAGTGATAAGGGGCCAGTTAAGGGGGTCCAGTGAAGGTGATGGACCTGCATTGCCCTATTCCGCTATACCATTCTATATAGCAAAATAAGTTCTTTTAATGAATGAAAGAAGGCGTAAAGAGTAGAAGAAGACGTTCGGGGTGTTCTATTCTCGGTTTTGGGGCAAACCCCAATCAGACGTTTGGCGGCCCGTAGGCCGTTGAACGTCTGGTATAAAATATAAGAGTGCTTACCTGCTGCCCTCCAGTGAAAACAGTGAATCGCGTCGCCGGAATAGTGAAAAAAATTAGATATGAAAGCACAAAAAGGCTTCACCGGCTAATTTCCGTTTAAATTCCCGCTCTACCGAATGCGTGAGCGTCGACTGATTCACCGTGTGACGATACGCAGAGGTGATCCGGGACGCCTGGGAGGTATTTTTTGCATATTATAGATTGTTTTCGTTTTTGTTATTGTTATAATGTTCTTTGTTGGGTCTTCCCAGGGGACTCTTTCTGTTGGGGCTTTCCAGGGATCTCTCGGGTTGGGGGTGTGGTGAACATACGGAGAGAACGAGGGGCGCAAATCCTGTTATAAATGCCCCCTTCCCGCCTTGGGATTGCAACAAAATAAGCACAAATCAATCGACAGGATCACATTATGGAGAAATTATGACAAGTATTCAAGCGAAGCACAAAAAATCGAGGGCAATGAAGGAAACACGAGCGTGTAGCACAATCTTTGTCGCTCATCACCCGTCATAAAGCATTTTCTTGTGTTTTCACAAGAGCAATTAATTTCCTCATTACCTTCATTGGCAGCAAAGTTATCACCTTTCGAATAGCTCATACAGTTTTTGAGACATCCTGTGTGTTAACATATTCACGACGGGAGCGTTTTCGCGCCCATTGCGCGCGACGATGTTTTTGGCGCGCGCGTGGGTCCACTCATTTGTGTGGACTTCCACGAAAAAAACAATATTGGGAAACGTTACTGCCGACTTAAGAAAAGTCCAGAAGAGCCGAACAGGTTGCTATAAAAACGGAGCAGTAGCCAGGGAAGAGATTGTCAAGAGGGAAAGAGAGTCCATACCAGGGATGAGCGGATTAACCGTTAACCGTTATCCGTTATCCGGTTTCCGGGGGGTTTTGGCCTATCCGTTTTGTTGTTTGCTATCCGGCCCAAAATCACCGGATAACGAACAACAAACTAGACGATTTTTAGGTTTGAACGTAGAGATGTGTTGTCGCAAGTCGGCGGCCCCAGTGTAGCGGCTGTGCCGTTAACACGTGGGACACCAACCTGCCCCATGGGGCACCCGAAGCTGCCAAGGCCCGATACCCCGGGGAGGTGAACTGTCTCATGCCCTGAAGTGCCACTTCTGAATTGAAGATTCCCCGGGTCCGTCCCATCTCTTCCCACTGAATTGTATCCTTCCAGCCCAGGGTTGCAGCCAGCACAGAACCGTAAGGGGAGACACTAACCCTGTGCATGAATTGCCAGCCTGTATCACAACGACACTGCCCTCGCGGCGCGCAGGCGGAGGGCCCGAGCCTGTCCCTCCGCCCGGACCCCGCGAGGGACTTGACAGGCTTTTCCCCAGCAACCCAGCAAGACAATACGACAGCAATACCAAAATACGGAATGACTGCGTTGTATGAACGGACTCACCGCACTCCTTCTTGTAGCACACCAAGGGCTAGCACTGATTTATTACACACCAGCATGCCGCCACAATAGAATAGCAGGAGGATCGATAACACGATAGCAGAAGAAGAATATAGCCGGCAGAGCGGGATGCAACGGGGTGGATAGAGATGTAGTGGGCGGGCGCTTCACAGTGGCTACCAATCCGCGCCCTCAGCCCCGGCGACCCTTCTTGGAAGGGTCGCCCTCCATCCGATCGGCAGTCGATGCCAGACTGAGCTGGGACGACGATATGGCCAGGACCCGCGGCTGGCCCCGGCTGAACTGGCGAGAAGCTGCCGATGAACGCGACCGCTCACGGTCGGCGCAGGCGTCGAATGGATTGCCGGGTTCGCGCAGGAAGCGGGTTATGCCCGTTCCGGTGCGCGCGCCCCGCTCGCGGATCAATGCCGGCGGAGGCGGGGGCAGGCCGCGCGAGAAGCGCCTCGCGGAGCGCCGCGGGCCTGAACACCCGCAGGAGGATGGAAGGGGCTGCGAAGGTCGCGAGTCGCGACACTCCCGCCCAGAAAAGAAAGCCTCCCGCGGGTCAGGTCCAGGTGCTGCCTGGCCACACTGAGGCTTAAGACTTTTGAATTTTTTAGGGGGGCATCGACTGCGGACCACACGGAAAAGACGACCGTTCCCGTCTGGAACTAACCAGGACCTTGGAACGCCGTGAGAAAAGGAAGGATGTTAGTGGAGCACTCGGCCGACTGACAATGAAGTGACTGAAGAAGAAACCTCTGCCGGCGGGCATTACATACACATGAAATGACTGCTGCGATCGAACCTATCTGAAATGCCTCAACTCCGCACACATTTGAGGAGGCTCACACTAACTGGGGACACTAGGCTAGGGACTACAAAATAGGATGAAATGCATGACATAGGATGTTTGACTAAACTACGGCACTAGGTAACTACTACTATAACTAACAGATCAACTACGGCCTAAATGTCCATGAAATGAATCGACTGAATAGGCCTCCTCAAGGGGAGTATGTGTGACGGAGAAATCTGCATAATGTGACATAGCATGAGACGTGCAATATGAAGTGACAGCAAATATAATCAACATAGGAGATAGCAAAATACAAGAAATATGAACTGCCAAATGAACATCAAATAATTCAAATACATACAAGATATTTGGACATACAGACATACTGAACTGCCATCGGAGAGGCTGGGTTCGGCCACGAAGGACCTACTACCATCGCCTGGGTCGGTCCGCCCGACTTGCCACACCTTGACCCGTCCATGGGTCGGAACCATCCAACCATCGCACCACGTTTTCCATACGGACCATGCGACCGACCACCACCGTCCCATCTCTTCCCATTGAATTGTATCCTTCCAGCCCAGGGTTGCAGCCAGCACAGAACCGTAAGGGGAGACACTAACCCTGTGCATGAATTGCCAGCCTGTATCACAACGACACTGCCCTCGCGGCGCGCAGGCGGAGGGCCCGAGCCTGTCCCTCGGCCCGGACCCCGCGAGGGACTTGACAGGCTTTTCCCCAGCAACCCAGCAAGACAATACGACAGCAATACCAAAATACGGAATGACTGCGTTGTATGAACGGACTCACCGCACTCCTTCTTGTAGCACACCAAGGGCTAGCACTGATTTATTACACACCAGCATGCCGCCACAATAGAATAGCAGGAGGATCGATAACACGATAGCAGAAGAAGAATATAGCCGGCAGAGCGGGATGCAACGGGGTGGATAGAGATGTAGTGGGCGGGCGCTTCACAGTGGCTACCAATCCGCGCCCTCAGCCCCGGCGACCCTTCTTGGAAGGGTCGCCCTCCATCCGATCGGCAGTCGATGCCAGACTGAGCTGGGACGACGATATGGCCAGGACCCGCGGCTGGCCCCGGCTGAACTGGCGAGAAGCTGCCGATGAACGCGACCGCTCACGGTCGGCGCAGGCGTCGAATGGATTGCCGGGTTCGCGCAGGAAGCGGGTTATGCCCGTTCCGGTGCGCGCGCCCCGCCCGCGGATCAATGCCGGCGGAGGCGGGGGCAGGCCGCGCGAGAAGCGCCTCGCGGAGCGCCGCGGGCCTGAACACCCGCAGGAGGATGGAAGGGGCTGCGAAGGTCGCGAGTCGCGACACTCCCGCCCAGAAAAGAAAGCCTCCCGCGGGTCAGGTCCAGGTGCTGCCTGGCCACACTGAGGCTTAAGACTTTTGAATTTTTTAGGGGGGCATCGACTGCGGACCACACGGAAAAGACGACCGTTCCCGTCTGGAACTAACCAGGACCTTGGAACGCCGTGAGAAAAGGAAGGATGTTAGTGGAGCACTCGGCCGACTGACAATGAAGTGACTGAAGAAGAAACCTCTGCCGGCGGGCATTACATACACATGAAATGACTGCTGCGATCGAACCTATCTGAAATGCCTCAACTCCGCACACATTTGAGGAGGCTCACACTAACTGGGGACACTAGGCTAGGGACTACAAAATAGGATGAAATGCATGACATAGGATGTTTGACTAAACTACGGCACTAGGTAACTACTACTATAACTAACAGATCAACTACGGCCTAAATGTCCATGAAATGAATCGACTGAATAGGCCTCCTCAAGGGGAGTATGTGTGACGGAGAAATCTGCATAATGTGACATAGCATGAGACGTGCAATATGAAGTGACAGCAAATATAATCAACATAGGAGATAGCAAAATACAAGAAATATGAACTGCCAAATGAACATCAAATAATTCAAATACATACAAGATATTCGGACATACAGACATACTGAACTGCCATCGGAGAGGCTGGGTTCGGCCACGAAGGACCTACTACCATCGCCTGGGTCGGTCCGCCCGACTTGCCACACCTTGACCCGTCCATGGGTCGGAACCATCCAACCATCGCACCACGTTTTCCATACGGACCATGCGACCGACCACCACCGTCCCATCTCTTCCCACTGAATTGTATCCTTCCAGCCCAGGGTTGCAGCCAGCACAGAACCGTAAGGGGAGACACTAACCCTGTGCATGAATTGCCAGCCTGTATCACAACGACACTGCCCTCGCGGCGCGCAGGCGGAGGGCCCGAGCCTGTCCCTCCGCCCGGACCCCGCGAGGGACTTGACAGGCTTTTCCCCAGCAACCCAGCAAGACAATACGACAGCAATACCAAAATACGGAATGACTGCGTTGTATGAACGGACTCACCGCACTCCTTCTTGTAGCACACCAAGGGCTAGCACTGATTTATTACACACCAGCATGCCGCCACAATAGAATAGCAGGAGGATCGATAACACGATAGCAGAAGAAGAATATAGCCGGCAGAGCGGGATGCAACGGGGTGGATAGAGATGTAGTGGGCGGGCGCTTCACAGTGGCTACCAATCCGCGCCCTCAGCCCCGGCGACCCTTCTTGGAAGGGTCGCCCTCCATCCGATCGGCAGTCGATGCCAGACTGAGCTGGGACGACGATATGGCCAGGACCCGCGGCTGGCCCCGGCTGAACTGGCGAGAAGCTGCCGATGAACGCGACCGCTCACGGTCGGCGCAGGCGTCGAATGGATTGCCGGGTTCGCGCAGGAAGCGGGTTATGCCCGTTCCGGTGCGCGCGCCCCGCCCGCGGATCAATGCCGGCGGAGGCGGGGGCAGGCCGCGCGAGAAGCGCCTCGCGGAGCGCCGCGGGCCTGAACACCCGCAGGAGGATGGAAGGGGCTGCGAAGGTCGCGAGTCGCGACACTCCCGCCCAGAAAAGAAAGCCTCCCGCGGGTCAGGTCCAGGTGCTGCCTGGCCACACTGAGGCTTAAGACTTTTGAATTTTTTAGGGGGGCATCGACTGCGGACCACACGGAAAAGACGACCGTTCCCGTCTGGAACTAACAAGGACCTTGGAACGCCGTGAGAAAAGGAAGGATGTTAGTGGCGCACTCGGCCGACTGACAATGAAGTGACTGAAGAAGAAACCTCTGCCGGCGGGCATTACATACACATGAAATGACTGCTGCGATCGAACCTATCTGAAATGCCTCAACTCCGCACACATTTGAGGAGGCTCACACTAACTGGGGACACTAGGCTAGGGACTACAAAATAGGATGAAATGCATGACATAGGATGTTTGACTAAACTACGGCACTAGGTAACTACTACTATAACTAACAGATCAACTACGGCCTAAATGTCCATAAAATGAATCGACTGAATAGGCCTCCTCAAGGGGAGTATGTGTGACGGAGAAATCTGCATAATGTGACATAGCATGAGACGTGCAATATGAAGTGACAGCAAATATAATCAACATAGGAGATAGCAAAATACAAGAAATATGAACTGCCAAATGAACATCAAATAATTCAAATACATACAAGATATTTGGACATACAGACATACTGAACTGCCATCGGAGAGGCTGGGTTCGGCCACGAAGGACCTACTACCATCGCCTGGGTCGGTCCGCCCGAATTGCCACACCTTGACCCGTCCATGGGTCGGAACCATCCAACCATCGCACCACGTTTTCCATACGGACCATGTGACCGACCACCACCGTCCCATCTCTTCCCACTGAATTGTATCCTTCCAGCCCAGGGTTGCAGCCAGCACAGAACCGTAAGGGGAGACACTAACCCTGTGCATGAATTGCCAGCCTGTATCACAACGACACTGCCCTCGCGGCGCGCAGGCGGAGGGCCCGAGCCTGTCCCTCCGCCCGGACCCCGCGAGGGACTTGACAGGCTTTTCCCCAGCAACCCAGCAAGACAATACGACAGCAATACCAAAATACGGAATGACTGCGTTGTATGAACGGACTCACCGCACTCCTTCTTGTAGCACACCAAGGGCTAGCACTGATTTATTACACACCAGCATGCCGCCACAATAGAATAGCAGGAGGATCGATAACACGATAGCAGAAGAAGAATATAGCCGGCAGAGCGGGATGCAACGGGGTGGATAGAGATGTAGTGGGCGGGCGCTTCACAGTGGCTACCAATCCGCGCCCTCAGCCCCGGCGACCCTTCTTGGAAGGGTCGCCCTCCATCCGATCGGCAGTCGATGCCAGACTGAGCTGGGACGACGATATGGCCAGGACCCGCGGCTGGCCCCGGCTGAACTGGCGAGAAGCTGCCGATGAACGCGACCGCTCACGGTCGGCGCAGGCGTCGAATGGATTGCCGGGTTCGCGCAGGAAGCGGGTTATGCCCGTTCCGGTGCGCGCGCCCCGCCCGCGGATCAATGCCGGCGGAGGCGGGGGCAGGCCGCGCGAGAAGCGCCTCGCGGAGCGCCGCGGGCCTGAACACCCGCAGGAGGATGGAAGGGGCTGCGAAGGTCGCGAGTCGCGACATGTGTGGACTATGTAGGTGGTCCTTCACGGTCGCAAGAGTGGTCGTCAGAAACAACAGAAGTCATTCCAATCCAGAAGGGTTAGTTGGCGTTTCCTCACTTGGGAACTGGTTACATAGTTTCAAGGATTCCTAATTTCCATCCTTCCAGAGTCGCTAAACTTGCACCGTACATTTATGAGGCCTACTAGTCATAGAATTGCTCAGTCATCTCAGTTAATGTGCAGACCAGGAATGAATACAAACTGCTGACCGTTAGACGTGTAGGGTCTGGCGCAACCTAGAAAGAATTTTCACCGCCGACCTTTGCGTCGTGTCATTTGTGGCTCCATGATTTCAGTGTGTTCGATTTGATTGTATGCGGTTAAGATATCTTCTTAGTCATATGCTGTTGTGAGTTATCAAACAAATACTGCAGTACAGCAATGAATACAAGCGAAAGAGAAATAAGCTTAACCCAGATACATAAAGATAGTGACTTCTCCATTAAAAATTTTAGCGATGCAACAAACTACTAATCAAACTTATCATAGCGGTTGCTGCAAGACATGTAGATTCGTCCTAATTTGTAAATTTCCCAGTGAAACTTCTCTATTACATAGGGAGTCACACCCTTTTAGGAACACGTCGGATAATCTTACCCTTTTGGATGTCTGTCGTTGAATGTGTGTATGGCCTACGCATTGCACTACCCAATAAAAAGTTAGTGGTATTGCATCCATCCCGGATCATTCCACGTTCAAGTACTTTTGTTCTTGGGATGTTATCGAGCAGCAACAACAATAACGGTTCTTATCATGGTGTAGAATCAAGATTGTTATGTGACCTTTATGCGTTTAGACGTCTCTCGTCTTCTTCATAGCACGGAGAAGACATTGGGAGAGTTGCTCTTCCAAAGACCATTCTATTTTTCAGCAGCTTTAATTGAGAAAAATACTAGACGGCAGATAAATAAGACAACACAGGCAACCCTCTGGAAACAGGCGAAAAGAGCATACGTTGCTGCTTGCTTTCTTCCTTCTAATGGGCAAAAAATCCCATGTCGTGGCTAATGCGGCGACTACACTGCGTTTAAAAAACTCTATTAAAATGTCTAGGAATGGACTATGAATTAGCGGTGTTTCAACTCCTAATCTGTCGTTGAAATAAGAGCAATTTAAAATGAGATTAAATTTTTGTTGTTTGTTCGTTATCCTTTTTTCCGTTATCCGGTCATTTTTGGGCAAAATTATCCGTTATCCGTTATCCGGGTTTCAAAATTTCATTATCCGCTCATCCCTGGTCCATACGCGCTGCTGCTGTTGTAAAAATTGTTTGTTTGAGGTGCTCCAACGATAGGAAGTGTTCCTGTTGATGTTCTTTTATTGCCATAATCACTCAGAGCCTCGCTTTCATTTAAGTGTTCAATTCATGATTCATCTGAAGTTTGTGCATTGTTTCTCGCCTAGAAGTATGTACGCTTTCAGTAATTGGAAAAGTTCTTGTCTTGTTAGCTACGAGGAAGCCAATCATTTTTCTGCCTACGCAAACCTAACATGGACTTGTTACTATAATTTGCGAATTTGAGAAGAAAATTGAACAAGAACATTAATAAAGAAAGTTATTTCCCAAAACTCCTCCGTCCACTCAAATTAGTGGACACCATCCGTTACGCCATCTTCGCTGCCACTCATATGAGTAGACTCCGTCGCGAATGTATCAAGTTAGTCTTACTTATCGTCAGATCTAACCACTTTCTGCCCATGCATTCCATGCCCGCGTTAATGTGCAGGTTTGTTCGTCAACCCTCAATGCTGTAGCGTGTGGCTGCTGCCGTTGCGTCGCGGATCGCGTCGGCGTCCACGTGGGCATTCGGTCGATGTCTTGTATGCCCACGATGGCACTCCGGGCAGGCGGGTCGTGGGGCAGTGGTAGTGGCGTTGCTTCATACGAAGGAGGTCGGGGTTTCTGTTCTCCTGCGTTTATGCAGTTTTGCACCACATCCTGTAGTCCCTTCATTAGAATGGTCCTGGGTTCGAAGAGCGCAGAACCCAGCTGCGAACTTCGACGACGAAAGCGAGCTGCAATGGCTACAGCTTGGATGACATAAGCAGGAGGAGGCGCATTGCCACGGCAGCAGGTGGTGAGGCCTAATGGCTATCTACGTTATGCATACACAACAACATTAGACTGAATATTGGAAGAAGACCAGTTGGAGATGACGTTAAAGTAGGAGTGGAGCAGCCTGAACAACCTTGTTAGTGGCGGAAACGGGCTGCAGAAGGGTAAATAAGCATATGCTGGAAGTTGCTGACCTCAAAATGCTGTTCAAGATTCTTACAGGCAAACTTCACATAAGCCCTTCACATTTTTTCGGAGGACAAGTAGTAAGAACAAGAAGAAGTAGGCTCCGTTTGAAAGCTTCCACTGCAAAAACCTCGACCAGATCCTCATGTTTGACATATAGAAGGCTGCGAGAGCTCAACTCCCTGCTTGCGGAAAACGAAAATCTCCTGTCCTTGTTCATGCATGTCTTCAAGAATTGCTGATGAGAAAGTTCTGTTCATAGCGAGTTACAAATGCCTCTTATCTATGTTTTGTTGTTGTTCTGTGACCTTTTTTAGTAGAATTTGTTTGTTCCTTTTTCACATTTGTTTTACGCGTGAGTATCATGCTTACGCTTTGAATAAATTAATAAATATGCTGAAGTGAATGTTTAGTAGTGCTCAACCACTAAGAAAGATAGCTATCCAGAAATGGTATCACGGCGCTGGCTACTATGCCTTCAAAAGACGCGTGCTTGAAAGTTTCAGTCCGTGATGTCCTACGCTGTTCTTCCTTACGTTTGTTTGTTTGTTCTTGACTCATTTTCTTAATTTTCTCTATTTTACAGTTGAGCTGTTTGTTTGCTATGATAGCGCTTGTTTTGTTTTTGCTCTTAGGCTATCTTCACATAAGTGCTTACTTATGTAATTATATATATATATATATATATATATATATATATAGATTCACCAATACTAATTTTAACATTTCACTTCTCAAAAGTGAACATCCGTAGGGCTTACCTATGCATGTCCCATCGACCGCTCGAACGTAGATGAGGAGTTGAAAATACCGCCGATAAGCCAATTCGCCCCGCTTCTTGTGGAAACACCATCTTGGCATTTAACAAGTTAGGATCATAGGCGGTTCAACCTCAAAAAGGGTGAGGGGGGGGGGGTGCACTCCATCATCACTTCTAAAGCACTCCTATTTGAGAATAAACACATACAACATAACATACAGGGTGCGCCATAAATATGGTCACTTTTTCGCGCGTCATTTTTTGTACTTGTTTTTATGTGAACGTTTTTATGTTTCCATTGTTTCTTCGGATTCTAAGTGTCATCCTAACCGTATATAGTGTTTTTGCATCTCCACACTGCTTCTATCAGAAATGGTAAAGTTTTGTTGTTAAAGAGGTGCAATCTTGGATCAAAGAAGGGCAGGACTTTCTGTTCCCAACATCGCTCGTCTGCTGAAGCTGCACAAGATGACGGTCTATCGCTGTGTGGAACTCGTTGATCGTTTCCGTCCTGGCTGCTCGGTATCCGTAGCTACGAGCAGCTTTGAAAAATCGTGAAAGAACAATTCAAGTGGAATCCAGGCGCAGCATGAGAAAGATGGCATCCGAGCTCAACGTATCGGCTACGACGATGAAGCGAGTAGCTAAGAATGAACTTGGACTATACCCTTCAAGTTCCATCAACTGCACGGACAAACGCCTGCACAGATGGAAGGAAGAAGAAAAAAATGTCCAAGACTCCTCGACAGGCACGACCACGACGCTCTTCACTGATAAGAAACTTTTCTCAATGAGCAGCATTTTGACCGCCAAAACTCGCGGTTATTGGTTGAAAGTGGTGAGGATGCAGAAACGGTTAACAGAAACTCTCATGCAGCTTCCCTGATGGTTTGGGCCGAAGTTTGCGCCGCAGGACGGACACGATTGGTTTTCGTTGAAAAAGGAGCCAAGGTCAACACCAATGTCTATGTGAACGACATTGTGATGAAGGAGTTGCTTTCCTAGGCTCAAGAACAGTCTGAAAATACAACATGGACCTTTCAACAGAACGGCGCACCCGCTCATAACTCAGGAGTGGTGCGCAAGGAATCTTCCCAACTTTACGCACTACGATTCGAGGATTGAAATCTTCAAGGGAAAATGCATGGAAGGAAATTCCGCAAGCAACCTTGGGTGCCGCCGTTGAGTCCTACCCTAAGCGTCTGAAGGTTGCCATTCGTGCCAAAGAAGATCATATTAGATGATATCATTTTGCATGTCAACTAGATTGTTAGTAAATTGTCGAGGAAGTTTCGCTATTCCCTGACAAATTCCCCGTGAGTAATTCGCTTTTTATTGAGTGACCATATTTATGGCGCACCCTGTATAAACGAGCTTACCTGATGTTGAAATAGTGGGTCCTGTCGTTGGAATATTAAACAACAGCTATAGAAGCATGAAGAGGCTTCAGCGGCTAATCCCCGTTCAAATTCCCCCATTGCAGAATGCGTGCGCGTCGACTTATTCCCCGGGGGACAATACGTAGAGGTGACCCAGGATGTCAGGGGTGTATTTTTTGCGTTTTTGTTTCTGTCTTTGTTTGTTTTATTGCTTGTTTTTATTTTAATGTTTCTGATACTGATTGGCTTTTATAGGAGTCTCTGGGGCCATCTTATAACTGGACTTGCGTCCGAGGACGAGCGGTAGGACATCCAAGTCCATTTATAGGGTGTCCCTCCCCCTTTGGGATTGCACCTCGTAGTCTTGGGAAGACTCACAGAACCATACAGGAAATTTCTATAGCTATGAATAAATTTAGCGTTTAGTGCAACTAAAGGTACCATTTACGATTTAAGGTTAACGACGATTTAGGACGATTTTTTCGTAATTACGATTTTCGCTTTACGAAATTTCGGACTGCATCTACGCACACCCATGTGACCTTATTCATGAACGTTACTGGTAGCGTTCCTGGCTTCCTACGGGAAGCGACCTCGTCAGGAGCTAGAAATGGCTATTCATGAAACGAATATGAACATGAAAACCAACCACGTACCGAGAGACCGGGAAGGGAATGGTGCGGGCGTATCTCGCTTACCTTCCCGATCCCGTCGCTTCATGAATACGGCTACTGGAGGAGAGCTTCATTATAGATATTTCTACACCTTTTAGCCTCACACTAATCGTTGATGAATCTGGCCCCAGTTTTTAGTTTTGTTGCACTCGGTTAGTGCGCCACTAACGTGGTAATGAACAGCTTGTGCATGTTGGCATGGAAGAGATTTATTTGTCGTCAAAGGCGCATTTCATGCAGGCAGTTCAAAATGACTATACATCGTTTACGGTTTTTCATATCATATACGAAGTGAAAATGTACAAATTAGCAAATGTATAGCTAGGGATCAGATATTCTCATCAAATTTCTCAATCTGGCGCTCGGCGGCGATCTTTCGTCGGAGATATTCGCGTGCAATCCGCAACGACGGCAATTCATCGAAGAGTTTATCTGAAAATCAGTGCACTTCAGTCAAAAAATTCGCATTTGAATGGAATTAAGCGAAAAAGTCCGACAAATGGAACTCGAGCTCACCATTGTCGTAGTCGACAGCAACGCCACTGCTCACTTCTTCGCCTTCACCAGCAACGTTCAATTGACCACGCACGTTTACTGAATCGTTTTCTGCTAGTGCTACTAAAAACTTTTCTACAATCATACGCTGACGATATTGAATCAAATTGTTTGAAAACGGGTGTGAAGTTTTCCAAAACTTGTTATTGAGATGCTATTTTTTAGCGTGAAAAATTCTTTCGAACAGTTTTTAACAGTTACTGCAGAAATCAGAGACGTTGGGGGATGGGATAACCGTAAGTCGACGAAAATACCTGGACCGGCCATGTAATGCACTTCGCAGGCGAGAGTCGTCACCGACTAGATTCCGCGGAATGTCAAGAGAACACCAGGATTCCTTAGGGGATTTCTTAGATTCCTTAGAAGGTAATGTAGACAAGGATACTCTTTTGCAAAAAGAATTTTTTGGATAAAATTGATTAATACAGCTTAAATATTTGGTTCTACGATCATGTCAACGGGTATGAAAACATATCTGATAATGATAACGTTTTAATATATAAAGGAAATCGCCCCTTCTATAAATTGAAAATAAGAAAAGTTAGGAATTTTTGACAGATTTAATTAATTGAATTCGAAGCAGAAATGTATAGATACATTAACACTAATTATTAAGTACCAGACCCGCGTGGAGCGCAGTCAGAGAAGGCACCGGCTGTCGCCTGCACCCGATACCAGGTTTCTGGTTCGGATTACCCGCCCAGGCCAACCAAGCCTTCCATCCCTCCGGCGTCGGCGAATTGGTGTCAAACTTGTCTGGGAAGGACAAAGCGCTGACTTGTCCATCGGCTGGCCACCGCAAGTCATTGTATGGCCAAATACGCATTCAACTCGCCTGCAGACATCCCGTAGAAGTAGAATGCGTGGCGCATCCCAAAGGGGATGGGATAACGCCGTCCTTTATATTTATCCTTACTAAGTACAAGGACGCCCACCAACGCGTTGGTTGGAATTCTTCGGGAAAGCACTTAACGAACGATATGACGCTCTTCGTGTCACTCGATACATTGAAGCACTCTGACACGCCGCCATGGTCGAATGGATGACTGACGCTGCTGGCGCGCGCTCGAGAAACTCGATGATCCACAAGAGAACATGTGATACAAGTGATAAAGGTGAAGATAGGAAGGGACAAGAACGAAGGAAATCAGGAGAAACTGGCCGCCCTGATTGATGGGATCCGAACAAGAACGCTGAGCTTCTAGCAGAAGATGCACGTAGATACTTGTTTGTGCTTATGCGATAAAGGAGACAAGTCAATGTTGTCAAACCGTTGGGATTGCCGGAGAACACGTTCGCTTAAATGGTGGTTTTTTCGGCCGCGCAGGGCCAAGGCAGACGTTGAATGAGTCATTCATTACCGGAGACTCGCCTTATATCGCCGTCGGGTTACGGTAGCGCGGGAAGCTTTCGTGCGGGGGCCTCTAACATACGAAGTACGAATGTACAACAGGCAACGGCACCAGCGATCAATACTGGACATGGAACCTCACTACTACAACACCTTTTAGGCCATGTTTAGTGTGCGCGCGACGCGCGACGCGATGCCATGTATAGTGGCCGAATTGATCAATCTCGTCGCTCGATCAATTTGGCCAGTACACATGCATCGCGTCGCGCGTCGCGCGCACACTAAACAACTCCTTAGCACTTGTTTATACTTGCCACGCTGCACCACGATTGCCGTAGATATCGATTTTTCGCGCCGCCCGGTCGATATCCATCCGGGCCATCGTGCCGCGCCGCGCAGCGGCGCAAGTGTAAACTAGGGCTTACACAGAACTGAACACAAGATCACTCCTTGACAGACGATACCAAGATCGAACACACGGAAGAAATATCAAGGTGCCAGTCACAGACACTTATCATGTACGTTTGAAACAGAAAAAAAACAGCTAGATTTTTGAAACCCCCAACGCGCAGTTTTTTGATAAATATACTATTTTCTTTTAGAACTGCACATTCTTTATTTTGAAGAAAACACTTTCTCAGCAAAAATAAATGTTCTAAAAGTTAAAATAGACACCTTATAACAAAGGCAAAATATTTTTGCTTAAAAAATTAAATGAACAACCTCCAAGACGACCCAAAAAGAATTTGAATGGGCATGGAATTGCTATTCTTTTGCTGGAAAAGCGCTTCATGTGCATTGACACAAAGAATTATTCCGGTTGGGTGATTCTGCCGTGTAGTCGTCGAGCGCATTGCCATGTTTACTTGATTGATTGTGTAAATGCTGTTTACCAAAATATATTACGTGCAGCGCAAATGGTGGTGCATTTTATGTTTTCGTAATTGCTTCTGCCGTTTCTAGATTCACACGCAATTTCGCTATCATTCCATTAGACAATACAGTGTATAGAACGAGTGCGCGGCGCAATCTCTTCCTACAATACACCAACAAATTCAATGATTTCCAATACGCTGGGATAAATTAGTGAAGTTTGTTTAAGATAAACGATAAAAATCCACTATTTACTCTGACAGTATAGTTTTTTAACAGGTGATACTGCAGAATTCAATTCAAATCGCTTCAATTCAAGGTGTTTGGTTCGGATTTTTCGCCCCTTCATCCTTTCGGAGATAAAAGACTTGTCTGGGAAACGTCTTCACATTTTTATAAAGTGACCACTGCCAGTCACTCTGTAGGCTAAATACGCACTAAAATAAAGAAAGTACTTGGGCAGTTCGTTGCCCTTTATATTGCGTATATTTCGATAATTTTTCAATTTTCCCGTCGTCAAGAAGCACGAGAAAAAGAAAAGAAAAAGCCTCTCATTATGACAGATTTCATGCCTTTGTCTGGTATTGAATGTGAAATTTGAATTTGAAATGAAGAAACCTCTAGACCCTTAGAGGTCTGTCAATTAGTTTCAGATCTAAAATACCATCTAATAGCTGCGAAAAGTCATTGCATGCGACAAATGGTATTCAAACTGCCTCAATCGTAGCCCGTGGAAGCAAAATGCATGGCGCAACCCACAAAGAAACTTCCGCCTTTCTTCCTATACCTTCTGCATATGTTGGTCTGAATGCTAGGATCAACATACATTTCTGGCCGACGTTCAATGTTCACAACAGAGTCAGTTGTTGAAATATCTTCTGAGTCACTAACCTGAGATCAATACGACGGTCAGAAAGACGGTGGCGAACTTGTGCATGGCAGCAAACGGCTTCGTAGTGCTGAAACGTTGTGAATCGTGTGCAGGCGACGACGAGAGTTTCGATCGATTATCGGATCAATTACAATTACACTATCCAGTGTCATCTAGGGTTTCGCACGAGACTCTTCACTGAGGCTGATTTCGCGGTCGGGTGAAGGTGAAGCCTTTAAAGACCTACACCGCAGTTCAATTTTTCGCTCTAAACAATGATACCGAGCTTGCTGGAGTTTGCATGGTACTGTGGATACTATAGATACTATAGTTTTTCAAATAATGTATTCGAATAATTGCTCGAATAGTCGAATATTCGTCAGTTCTACATTTTAAAATATTCGTCTGAATTCGAGGTCGAAAGGAAGCCATATTCGAATGTCATTCGAAAATCGAATACACTCCACATCTTCAAGCAAAAAGCCTTATTTGAACAAATTATTCGGCTATTCGAATAATATAGTTGTGCCCTAATGAATATTCAAACATTCGAAATCAAATAATCGTATTTGAACGTTCGAAAAAACGCGATTTTCGAATGTATCGATTGTCGATTAATCGAGAATCGTCGCTATTCAAATATATTTGGTTATTCGGAATTTTTGGGAGAGCACAACTTTACCGAATATTCGAATAAACGAAAAATAGAGCTCATTCGATTTTCGACCGTTTGAAAAAAATTGATGAGCAAATAAATTTGCTGAATCATTTTTTCAAAAGAGTTCGACGGCGAATTTTTAAGCAGCACTACTATTCAAGATACTACAGAAACCATTCTACTAACTGGGCAGCTTTTAACCGTAAAAACTGCCCAGTTTAAAAAAAAAAACTTATTTACTGACGAATGGTACATAAAGCACGTTAGATAAGCGGCAAGATCAATTCTTTCCAATGTAAAACCAGTGCTTAACAGATTTAATGGACTTTACCTGGCAGAAGTTCGCTTTTTAGAACCTAGCAAGTCCGAATAGCTTGGAGAATTTGCTTTTCTACTAGAGTAATTTTTCGCCCCATTAAAGTTTCAGCAACAGAATGCAAAGGTAAATCATATTAGTCAACTAAATTTAGCTATTAAATATTCACAGGATCCTACGTAGGCAGGAACTGAAGCGAACTTCTTGCTGTTTTAGTAAAGATGTGTAACGAGCGACGAGATTCAGGAGACTAGTCATAGTAAAAAAAAACCGTGTGGCACAGTATACGCTAACTGACAACTAGTCATAGACGTCGTGCGAGAATCAGAAAAAGTGTCAGGGACTCGTGCAGAATTCAGGAGAGGTGTTACAGACATCGTGCAAGGAGCATCTGCATTCAGAAGGCGTGTCACAGTCGTCGTGCAACGAACACCTTGATTCAGGAGACGTGTCACAGACGTCGACTAGTATCGATCAAAATTATCGATTTTTCGACAGGTTTTATCGACTTTCACATGGATTTGACCGCTTGTGGTGAGATTCAGGCGAATATGACGGTCAATAAATGAGCCTCACAGCGGGAAGAAAGCTTTAATCCGCGACCAATATCGATCGATATTATCGATTTTTCGGCCAGTGTAATCGATTTTTGCCTACATAGATTTAAAAGATAACACTGAGCCGAATATGATGGTACAGCTGCATTGGAGCACCTGTTAGCAACAAATCGATGACATCGAGTTGATAGCGACAAGACGGCTTTATTGGCTAAATGAATCATCTTCATCAGAGAGCGGAAGAGTGAATTTAATCAGGGGTCATCTTACCGTCTGTTGCCTAATTTTATTGAATTCACATGATTCAGTGCTGATCCAATAAATTCCGAGGATTTGCTAAACAAACGAAACCATTTTGGTCCCATAACGTGACCATTGAAGGAGGACGTGGAAGGGAAACTTTGTGACGGAAACCTTTCGGCGATTACTCACTAAAGTGAAACGTTCTAGGTGAAACCAATTAGGCGCCGGGGATGACTAAATCGTGACACATTTCTCAAGCGGCGAGTATGGATTACTTCGAGGATCTCTTTCCGGGCGGAACACTCATGCACTTTAGTCCTATTTTCCTGTGATGAAAAATTAGAGCTTAAAAACTAGGAGAAATGGCAAAAAAGAATCACTCTAGAAATAAATAGTTGACAATGTGAGTTTCAATTCATTGCCCGCAAGCCTCAAGTGGCAGGTGTAGAGGTGTAAGCACTCATAATGATATTTGTTGCAAAAGCATTCCTGCCCGGTAAGCAGGAGGTGCGAGTTGGAGTCCCGCATGGCGCTAGGGTTTTTATCGCGACAAAACATCGTTATGAGGATGGGAGTTTCTATGTTATATTATTGACTATTCAATTAAGTATTCAACTACTTCTACTACTCATTGGTTTCTTCTATCACCTTTCTACATATTCATTAGTTCCTTTTATCACCTTCGTTAAGGGCGCGTTAAGCGCAGTCGGAGGAGGCGCCGACTGCCGCCTGCACCCGATACCAAGTTCTTGGTTCGGATTTGCCGCTCAGGCTAACCAAGTCTACCATCCCTCCGGGGTTGGTGAATTGGTACCAGAATTGTCTGGGAAGGATGAAGCGCTGACTTGTTCATCGGCTGGTCACCGCAAGTGACAAGCCGATGAAGATGTATCAGATGAAGAAGTAAGTATGGCTGTATGGCCAAATAATCAAATTGCCGCCAAGACATCCCGTAGAAGTAGAATGCGTGGCGCATCCCAAAACGGAATGAGTAACGCCGTACTTTATCCTTTATCCTTCATCACCTTCGTTCGTTTGTGTACTGGAGCCTGAATACATTTGCTTTATCAGAGCTACAAAAGAATTTTACATAAAATCAATAGCATTGAAAAACCCCAAATGTTTAACGAAGTTTTGTTGGAAGTTCCATATTTCCAAAGGCATTCTAAGCAAACAAACACTCCAACATGCTGTATTGATGTTACAAAAGCTTGCATTTTTCTTACTAAAAGGAGATCTAACCGTAGGACCACTTGACAACTGCCACAGGCCTGTAGTAATCCTAGATTTAAGTAGTTCACAGTAAGCATGTTCGACGTCGGCGAGCAAACGCCGGATTGATCTACACACTGAATCAACTTCATGTACGGGTCCCGCCCAGGCCAGCTAAACCTTCCCGTGTTTTAGTCCTGTGTTAGATCAGAATCGTCGGGTCTAGTGTGAGAAAACTTTGATTTGTCTATCGAATGGTCTTCACGAAACATCGGACACACGCTGAAATTACTTCGAGCAAATTTCTTAGCGGAGTGCGTGGTGTATTCCCCAAAATAATGAACTAATCTTCAGTTTTATCTTCTGTCTTAAACATTGCAGAGATTTTCAGATGCAATTGGAGAATGCATCAGTGTCCCCGTATCCAAGTTTTGTACCAGGTTTCCCGCCTAGCCTAACCAAGCTTTCCATGCTTCCGTGGTCGGTGAGCTGATACCAGACCTGTCTGGGAAGCCTGAAGCACTTACTTGTCCATCGGTTGGCTACCACAGGTTGTTGTATAGGCAAAGTAAAGGATAAGGATAAAGGACGGCGTTACTCAATCCCTTCTGGGATGCACCAGCGCATTCTACTTCTACGGGATGTCGTGAAGGGGAGTAGAATGCGTATTTGGCCATACAATGACTTGCAGTAGGCAGCCGATGAACAAGTCAGCGCTCTACCCTTCCCAGACAAGTCTGGTACCAATTCACCGACCCCGGAGGGATGGAAGGCTTGGTTGGCCTGGGCGGGAAATCCGAACCAGGAACATGGTATCGGGTGCACCCGACAGTCGCGCCTCCTCCGACTGCGCTACACGCGCCCATGTATAGGCAAAGTACGCACTCAAATTATCTCCATATCATCTCAAAAAAGAAGAGTGTCTAATGCGTTTCAGATGGGAATTTTTTGTCCATCCTTTATTTTTTTATCGCTCAGGACAATTTCACCCATTTTTTCAAAATATGAACAACACCTTGGAGCAGTGAAGCTTGCTAATGAGTGCCGATCTTGTCAAACCTACGAAGCCGTGCTCTGTTTGCATGTACTTCTTCAAATAGAAAACTGTTCCTTTCTAACCATAAGAACAAAGGGGCGATGAAGATCTATGGGGCATTCAGCAGAAAAACACGAAGTTCCTCAGAATAAGAGACGAAATTTCGTGGCACCCTATCGATGCTGAAGTTGGCTGCACAGAGCTAAGAGTTTGAGCAACTTGAAAGCAGAGCAAGAGGAGAGAATTTCGCCGCAGCTTTGCCGGAGGACCTCAAAAGGGTCGAGCTGTTGTCCAGCCGATTATAACCTCCCGCGTAACCGGTAGGCGCCTCCCCGTCACTAATCCGGATCGGTCGAAAACGCCGCGCTTAATCGACGGCAGATTTCCACGGCTCACCGAAAACTGGAGTTCGGCTCAAATGGCAGCTGAATAGCACGCGAAACGTCTGGTTCGGCTGAGAGCAAAAACGGAACCATCGATGATGATCGCCGTTTTTCAGGGTCATCACATTCACTGATCTTTATTCCGTTAGCTATTAAAGCTTGAGTACCGATTGGAACACTATGTGGTTACCCGCTAAAGTGAGCTGATCTAAAACTGGTTATAAACAAGTGAAATCCATTTATAAAATTTTTTATTTTGTTTATGCTTTAAAATCAGTGCTTCAAAAAAGTATCTGATTACGAGGCAATCCAGGAAATCGAAAAAGATATGATAATGAAAAAAAAACGGGAAAATGAAATCATCAATCGAGGCAAGATGAACCCATTTATAAAAGAGATTTTTAATTTTATTTAATTTTTGCACTACAAAGAATGCTTCTTAAAGTACTCAACGGGGAAGCAATCAAGGAGAGAAGAAAGGAAACTAATAAAAACAGCGGAACAAATAAAAACATCGAATCAAGAGTCATTGTCAGCGTGATGGAGAAAGGTCTAAAAATTTTAAAATATAGGGAAACAACAGAACAACAACGATCAAAGAGTACGTACCGATACAACATCACACAGAAGGCTGATGGGCCTTTTCGTTTACAAAGCTTAAGTTTTGTAAACAACTTCCTAAGTCTAACGTCTAGTTTTATGAGCAGTAAGATAAGATGTTTAGCGCAGTCGGAAGAGGTGTCGGCTACCGCATGCACCCTATATCAGGTTCTTGGTTCAGATTTCATACCAAGGCCAATGAAGCCTTCCATCCCTTCGGGGTCGGTGAATTGGTACCAGACTCATTTGGGAAGGATAAAGCGCTGACTTGTTCCCTCGGCTGGCCACCGCAAGTTATTGTACAGGCCAAATACGCATTCGAATGGCCTCCACGATATCCAGTAGAAATAGAATGCGTGGCGCATCCCAAAAGGGGTTGACTAACGCCGTTCTTTATCCTTTGTCCTTTACGATAACATTGTTACATATTTCGGCAGTATTTCGGCGTCTTCGCCCTTCAATATCGTCATTTCTTCGGTGCTTAGGAAAGTCGAGAACACTTTATGAGGCTACTATTAGGCCACAAACCCCATCTCATCATCAACAAATGGAACCAAAAATTTGCGCCTTTCGTTGAGTTGTTGGGTTCTGGCTCAACATGGTATTGCGATGTTGTTTACCATTAAGCCGGGTTGTGTTAGTGCTGAATTCAATTAACCACGTTTTTCTCCATTTGCGGTTGTCTGGTGGTCCCCTCCGTGAAAAGTAAGGTGCATGTTAGCGCAGAAGAAGGAGAGGTTGATTGTCGTGCGCACTACGACTCACGTTCTTGGTTCGACTTTCCCGCCCATGCCAACCAAGTCTAATTCGCCCATTCTACTGCTGTTAGTGAATTGGTACCAGACTTGTCTGTGAATTGTAGAACACTGACTTGTCCATCGTCTGGCCACCGTATTCAGGGAATAGGCCAAATACTCATTCAATTGGCCTTCACGAAATCCAGTAAATGTAGAATGCGCGGAGCATCCCAAAAAGTTTGATTAACGCCGTCCTTTAGCTTTTAATTCCATATTATTGTTGTGAGCAAAGGATGGGATCTTTATGTCAACCACATGGGACGCCATCATCGGTAGTCTCAACTTCTGATGTTGAGCAGCCTAGATGTGCGTTGCTGAACATCAGAAGTTGGTCTTCATTATTTTCCGACTTGAAGTTCTGGGTCAAGCGAATACAAAAGCTGCCAGTTGGGAAGGTTTTGGACAGTGCAGAAATCATGTATATGAATGAGTCAATCGTAATTTATTTATTTATTTTGTGCGTTGAGTACCATGCAAACAATGCAACACAAATGAGCATAAATTAAATCACTGAAGGCAGGAAAAAATAAAACAAGCATCAAGAATTGTTCTAGCAAAGAGGAAAACTAGTGCGCCTCCTGAAGGTGCCAGTCAAGGATTTGTTTCAATTGCCTTAAAGAGTTGGGTAAGATGTGCAGCTTAGATAGTTTATTCAGAGCCAGCACGGCAAGTGAATAACCGAGGTCTTATACTGTTTTTGCTCTGGAAAACTGGATCTTCCATTGACCACCCCTTGTCTTCGGTGAAGAAAATTATGATTTTTTTAATAAAACCGAATTCTTGGACAAGTCCTTCTCCTCAAACCTGGATGGATGGAATTTGTGTTGAGTCCATAATGAAAGCAAGGTCAGCGGGTTCATTTGAGTTGGTAAGGCAGACATTCTAGTTCCTCCGCCGTACATTGCTCTAGACGTCTTACACCTTCTTAAAACTCCTTATAAAACGAAGGCAAATTCAATAGCTTGTCAGCAAGAACAATCCGCGAAGTCCTCCGGTCGCAGTCAAGGTCACCCCCAGACGTCCTCACGACGGTTGGATTACTTCGATTGTCAGCTTGCGAGCTGTTTACCGTAGCCGTTTATTATTCATAAGCCGCTATCTGGCCAAACATGGCCGAACGATTAGCGCGCTATGATTCAAGCGGGCGGCGATAGGCGGCGGCCGACGACGACGGAAGAGGGCGAATTTACGAGGCGACGAGCACACCTCGGCGGTGCCGTTTATCGCCGTAATTCGGGCATCTTCGACATGGCGCTTCGCAGACGCTGATCTAATTTGATGGGTGTTAGCTGTTATCAGAAGCATTAAGGAAAAGGACGGACCTGCTAGGGCTGTCGGTAGTTGAAGGACACAGGAAGTGTTATCCAAGGAAAGCAGCACTAGAGATCATCTCATTGAACCTATTGAGTTGATCGGAACGCCTTTATAGGGTGAAGAACGGTCAGAAGGTACAAGATGTGGCCACATTCTTCGCCGGGGAGCATGCGATTCTCCTCTCATCCCTCTTGCTCACCAACACAACTTCCTAGGCTTCCTCGAGTGTCCAGCGGCTGCCTAACAGAAGCCTTCGAGATGCAAATCAAAATTTCCCGGTTCGCAGAATAGCAGGTGTACCTCCTGACCCCACTCCCCAGCAGGAGGCGTGTGTACCTCCTGACATGCTACCTTGATAGGGTTTTCTTCAAAAGTCCAGAATTTACTAGTTTCGGTTGATATCCATGATCTACCACTCGGTAGCTGTTGAACTTTCTGGAAGCTTCTCTGCTCAAGGTATGTCACCGCGCATGCTGTTCCTTGGGTTTCAGTGCGATGTCAATTTCACAAGGGCATCTTCGACAAATCGTCTTCTACGAATGGCGCTGCTGAACCGGAGCGACCCGCAGTCCGCAACATCAACAGCGCATGGAGGAATGACATCACTAGCACCAACACCGCCAACGGCTGGTACGCTCGGTTCTCAAGAGAAGACTCGGCCTTCGAAGGCAAACCTCTGTCGGGACACCCCAAAGCAGTGGAAGATTTCGCCGTTCTCGACGGTGTACCCGACAGTCAACAGTCACCTCCAGACCTTCGGCTATCGAAAAGTGCTGACTCGATGGATCCCGTATGACTTGGCCGATAGCGCCCGTTCATATCCATCTGCCAGTCTCCCCTTATCCGCTAGCCTCATAAAGAGTTAGTGGGAGACCTAGTTATCGAGGGTGAGAGTTGGGCTCTCCACGACTCCAAAGCACTCCGTTCATTCGGCTGCCTCGGGGAGTAAGGCTGCCTAAGCAAGCAAAGTCGAACATGCACCTTAAGAAGGTTCTTCTGCGCTGCTTCCGGTACAGGAAATGTACTTGAAGGAAATGCTGAACTTGAGCTGCTCCCGCAAGGGCACATGGTCACCGCTGTCGTTTACCACTCACTCAGTTCCAGAAACCTGCAGAAGATGATCGGAAAAAGCGGCCGAGACGACCTTCGGTGCACATTCTTCATGTTCGGCTATTCCTCATGTAGCTAAATCGACGCACCAAGAAATCGAGGAGCTACGCTGGGGACCGTGATCCTCCATATTCTACAGAAGAGCTCCATCAGATTGCAACATGATTCGCTCCCTAAAGACTCTCCTGGCTGAGAAAAGCTTCAAAAGTTTGAATGCTTAAATCGGGAGGTCGCCGGCTTCTTCTACTCCCGGTCTCCCCAGCTCTGGTGAAAAAGGATCGCTTACCTGCCCAGTAGGTTGACCACAGCGGTTACTGACAACACTGGTGATATTGTTGATTGATTTGCATTGTGCTGAATAAAGAAATGAAGAAGTAAAATAAAAAAAGCAAAGCCTAGTACAACTATCCCATCAACCTTATATTACTTCTCAGTTTCATGGATGTTCTACACAATAATAGAACAAGCGTGTAATAACTCTAACAGTTTTTGGCTAATATAAAATGTAAACGGATTATGGTGCTCTACCTACATAACTGAGGTGCGTTCCTAGGAACGGTATATACTTCTCCCCATCCTTTTACGAGTTGCTTATTTATTTATTTATTTATTTATTTATTTATTTTGAGCCCAATCCAATCAAGAGCATATAAAGCATGAAGAACAAAATCAACAATAAAAGAGATTGGATGTAATGAACTGAAAGTAGGGAAAACTCACAGTACCGGAAAGGCCAAGATTCCTCCTTCGGTCGCGACTGAAAAGATAAGAAAAGGCTAGCAGGAGTGGACCAGTAAGAAAAGAAGTAGTGGGTAGGAAAGGCATCCAGAAATATATAACATCACGGTGAGGCTGGCCAAGATACTACTGCAAACGGTAGCCAGGGCAGGCCGTGCACATAAGGGTCGTTTTAAAATGACGATGGCCATGGCAATACGTTAGGAGGTCCCAGTGCCACACGACGGTTTCAAAAATTACAACTCGCTATCTAATAGCACGCTAAGTGAAACGATCTTGCTGGGAAAAGGTCCAGCTGCTTGAATAGAAATCGATTTCATTTGGATTTCAACCTGTATTTGTTGAACGCGCTATAGATTCTATGAAATAAATAAATATAATAAATAGGAAGCCCCTTCAGTGCTGTTGGTATCACCTATAGAGAACACTACACTGGGAACTGCTGGATGACGGTACCTGCCCTCACTACCCAGCTCTAGACTCTGGCCGAGGTCATGAGCTAGAAACGGCCAAAACGGGACCTTGTCTACCTCCTTCACGATAAAATGTGCCCTCGGCTCTCGAAGATGAGCAGTGGGAAGTTACAGAAACTATTTTGGGAAACTCAACACATCCACCGTGCTCTCCAGACCTGACTCCTTCTGACCAACATTTACTTAGAGCACTGAAGCAGCATCTCGGATTATTATCATCTCTTAAGCCCACACAATTCTGGCAGAGGGAAAGACTGACCGAGGGAAGAGTCCTAAAACTGAATGAGATATTAGACATATATACGATTTTTAAGTTGAATTGTACACAAATTTGACGCTTTCGAATTGTACACTAATCTAAGCTAGAATGAGATTTTGGAAATCAAAGTGATCTCTTCCAAATTGAACTGACCTTCTTAGACTGAAAGACTACAGACTCTCCAAGATGGTTAAAATAATTTTTTGATCGAGGAAAATTTGGTATAACTTTCTTTAAAAATTTTATATGAGCTTTTTAGTTGAGATTCGGGCCGACTGATTAGTGCCCTATATTAAATAATAAAAATTGATAATTTGATCGATATCGATTGATGGTGATCTAAACTTTAAAAACGAACCTCATAATCTTGTTCAGCGACCTTGATTACCTCCAGTGTTGAAGTTGCCGACGTGTTCGTCAAGTCTACGGCTCGCCATGCACGGTCGTCGACGTGTTCGGCACGTCTACGGCTCGCCATGCACGGTCGTCGACGTGTTCGGCACGTCTACGGCTAGCCATGCACTATCGTCGACGTGTTCAGCTCGTCTACTGAGTCGTCAGGCACGTTTGGCGACGTGTTCTGCTCGCCTACGGAGTCGCCAGGCACGTAGAAGGCGCTTGGGTATTTTCCGCTATTTTCTGACCTTAATTTGTGCCCCGTAATTTCCCCTATTTTATAACTCATCGTCGGTCGATAGTGTCACTCATCGCTTAGCGGATTATTATATACTACGATTGAATAAAAGATTTATTTTTCGAGAAAAATAATGAAATAAATGCTGTTTTGAAACAACAGGCAACAACAATCAACAAGGCAACAATCATAGCGCATTAAAAGACGAGAAAGCACCATGCACTCGAATAGATCATCGCTGTTTATATTTGAATGATAGTGTAAATGCTGGTTTCATGAAGCATCAAAGTGCGAATATGTTTTTTTACGGTTTTTGTTGTATTGTTTAAAAGTGTGAAACTCCTTGCGTGAAATTTCAATGGTGAAATTTTGCTATCAACAGAGTAAAAATGGTGACGTCTTGGACGAGGGAATGGCGCAATTTTTTTGGACACTAAAAATTGGCCGCCTTCCTGTTCTTTGAAACAAGCTTAAAACTATTATTTTTCCTTAAAAAATAGAATTTTAATAAAATTTTAAGCAGTGTGTTTACTTTTGAGTAGATGAATTCATACTTCAAAGAAAAACTAAAAATTTTACCACTAAAATGACTCAGTTGACTATTTACTACCAAATGTTTTAAAAATAAATTAATTGTAACCCTTTTAAAGAGTTTCTTGTTTAATGTAGAAGAAGCTCTTTTTGATTTGGAAGCGCTTTAATTTCAGAAGTCTTAGGCTGGCTTAGAAGAGTGTCCAATTTGATTCGAAAAGTGTTCAGTTCGAGGTGAAACTGGTATAATTAACTGAGTTCGTAATTTGTTGCAACTCTTTTTGTTGTATTATTTTTTCTTATTATTTTTTAGTGGCAAAATTTTTTTAGTGGGGCGCGTGGAGCGCAGTCGGGGGAGGGGCCGGCTGTCGCCTGCACCCGATACCAGATTCCTGGTTCGGATTTCCCGCCCTGGCCAACCAAGCCTTCCATTACTCCGGGGTCGATGAATTGGTACCAGACTTGTCTGGGCAGGATAGAGCGCTGACTTGTTCATCGGTTGGCCACCGCATGTTATTGTATGACCAAATACGCATTCAACTCGCCTCCACGACATCCCGTAGAAGTAAAATGCGTGGCGCATCCCAAAGAGGATTGTATAACGCCGTCCTTTATCCTTTATTTTCTATTTTTTAGTGATGCAAGGCTTACTTTACCATAACCACGTGATACCCACTGGCGTGAAGCTTTTGCTGTTAAATGCTGCCTGTTAGATGAAGCATAAATACTCTAGTGGTACCAGTGCATCCAGTCTCCGTTCTGAAGCTATTTCTATCTGGTATCAAGGGCTTCTATAATGCTGACAGATAAACAGCTACAATGAGGAGAACGTTCCCCGGTGTTTTCCGCTTGACTTCTAGATGACAGGCTCGTCTAGCGGAGTGGCTGGCTTCAACGGCACTGTCCGTAATCAGCACCACTCCACATAACAATTCGAAGATAGCGATAAATTCGAGTGTGTATCTATCGATCCATTCGCTGTCCGACAACGTCTTCGGCTCCTCATCAGATGGCTTCCATTCTTCAATGGCTGTCAGTCTCTGTCTTGAAGCTTGCCCTCATCGCTGTGAACAGTCAAAAAGCTCTCAATGATCGATGCTCATCTAGTCGTGTCTTTCCATATACTATTTTTATTTAGAACACATCTTTTTTAGTCTGCAAAGGGCTCTTTTAAAAATAAACATTTGACAAGCAAACTCAGACGTGTCTAAAGTTGAAATAGACATAATCAAGTTAAAACAGCTTTTTTTGAAGAAAATTTTTCTTACAACTCATCTTTGCAGAGTGAGTTATAAAAAATATTCTTACTATTTGAATAAATGCAAAACTCGTATCATTTGACATCAAACAATATTTTTACTTCTATTCATTCATTCATTCATTCATTCATTCATTTTTGCACCCAGAGTGCGCTATTGAAAAAAACACAAAAAAGAGAGACAATCAAAAAGACAGTAATCGGCCTTTAACGTACCAAGAACCCACCAACAAATTGTTGTGAGCGTTTTGGACAAAGCTATGAACTGCATTTGGATTAACAAAATTATCTCCGCAGATCTTTCAGAAGAGCCAGTGCAAAGGCTTGAAAAATATTGAAGTAAAAAAAGGCACACTGAAGATCAATGAATATTGCAGGTAAGCTATGTGGAGAGATTGCGCTCCATTGACTATTGGAATATTAATGAAATTGCTGTGAACATAAGTATAAATCCAAAAAGAGCACAAGTAATCACGGGAAGATAAAATGTATCATCATTTTCCTTTGTATAAAATAAAGGATAAAGGACGGCGTTACTCAATCCCTTCTAGGATGCGCCAGCGCACTCTACTTCTACGGGATGTCGTGAAGGCGACATGAATGCGTATTTGGCCATACAATGACTTGCGGTGGCCAGCCGATGAACAAGTCAGCGCTCTATCCTTCCCAGACACGTCTGGTACCAATTCACCGACCCCGGAGGGATGGAAGGCTTGGTTGGCCTGGGCGGGAAATCCGAACCAGGAACCTGGTATCGGGTGCACGCGACAGTCGCGCCTCCTCCGACTGCGCTACACGCGCCCTCCTTTGTATATCCTCCGGCAAATATTAGGTGGTCCCATAAGTCCCCGCCGTGTTTTTTTCAACAATTCATTGCGGATTCCGCCGGCGGTCTCCTGCATAGTGCTATGCAGCTTTCGAAAGAAAATGATTTGCTCTATCAGAACATGTATTGTGTTTTTTCACTTAAATTTTGTCAATTTTTAGGTCGATAAAGTAAAAAGTGAAAAAGTGAAAAAGCAGCCATCTGCGCAGTTGCTTCTCTTGCTTAGGTTTGAAATTTTCTACGCAGCTTTGTATAGCATTTAGAACACAATGTTCTGTATTACAAGAATTTGCGTTGACGCTATTTATTCATTTATCCTTCATTGATTTTTAGATCATCAAATTGGGATGACCGACTTTTCCGACCGAATTTTTATCGACAGCTCCTGCTCTGGGACTTTTTTGCCTGGTGTTATATGCCGTTCGGAAGAGAATCTCTTGGTCTATAAGAATTCGTGTCGCGTTTTTTGGTTCATGCTGATTTCTGTCGAATATCAACAAAATTCCAAAAAGAGAAAAATCATTTTCCCCAACAACTCCTTGTTCAGTCTGTCTTGCTCAGCTTTATATGACGAGTGATATGACACTCGAAAGTGCATGTCTTGTTCTACCAGAATATATGATTTATTCTTCGGCCAATTGAATTTGTGCTAATTTTCAGGTCATCAAGAGGAGCAGTGCCAGGTCGACAAGGATGAGCACTTTTGGCACGTTCTTCTCTTTGCTTTCAACCAGGGTTTCCACGGTCAATAAGGGTTCTAGTGCGGCTAAGGCACTAGAGTCCTGGTTGAGCGCGCAAACACTATTTTCATCGCCAGTTACAATTCTGTGAAAAAATCGTTGAATATATTCATGTGATGAATGAACATCAGGAACCAGCGAGTGACGATTTGCTGCCGGCCTGCTTGTCCGTCATCATTCATCAAACGGACATATTCAACGATTTTCGCTGAAAATTGTAACTGGCGATGAAAAATAGTGTTCGTAGGGTCAACCTGGGTTCTAGCGCCTTAGACGCACTAGAACGCTTGTTGAAGGCAAAGAGAAGAAGGTGCCAAAAGTGCTCATCCTTGTCGACCTAGCACAGCTTCATTTTGATGACTTGAAAATTAGCAAAAAATTTTAGATGGCCAAAAATATCATATATTCTGGTGGAACAAGACATGCACTTTCGAGTGCCATATCACTCGCCATATAAAACTGAGCAAGACAGACTGAACAAGGAGGAGGAGTTGTTGGTGAAGATGTGATTTTTCTCTTTTTGGAATTTTGTTGATATTCGACAGATATCAGCATGAGCCAATAAACGCGACACAAATTCTTATAGAGCAAGACAATCGCTTTCGAACGAAGAATTCCCACCACATCTTCACCAACAACTACTCCTCCTTCGGTAAAACTACGGACGGGAAATTCGGACGTCCCAATTTCATGACCTAGAAATCAATAAAGGACGAGTGAGCAAATAGGACCAACAAGCACAGCTGTAGTACAGAACATTGTTTTCCAAATGCTATAAGAAACTGCGCAAAAATTACAAACCTAAGCGGAGAGAACAAGTGCGCAAATGGCTACTTTTTCACTTTTCACTTTTCAATTTAACGACCTAAACATTGACAAAATTCATGATGAAAAAAGAAATGCAATACACGTGCTGATAGAGCAAATCATTTTCTTTCGAAAGCTATGCAGCGCTATGCAAGAAACCGCCGGCGAAATCTGCAGTGAATCGTTGAAAAAACTGCAAGGACTTATGGGATAACTTAATAGCATTTACTCAGACAATCAATTAAATGTGATAATGTTCTGGAAAAGTGCACGACACAATTCCTGCACGGAAACAACTTTTTGTCTTGGACCACTTCGGTAAGGCGCTGTTTCAGCAAAAGAATGGGAATTCTATGCAAATTCAAAAAGTGCGCACGTTTCTTTTTTGGGACGTGCTTTGAGATTGTTCACTTAATTCAAAAAAATGAATACTTTACCTCTGTTCCAAGCATAACTTTAGATACGTTTATTTTTGCTTGAAAGTGTATTTCCTAAAATGAAGAGTTTGCAGTCTAAAATCAAAATTGTATGTCCAACAGAAATTTTATTGTCCTAGATTTGGAAAATCTTGCAGTTCTTCCTGTTTCAGGAGTGCATGATAAATGCAGGTTCGGCTATTCTGTTGGTCGTATTATAATTGAAGTGGTATAGCCATCGTCTAATTACGGATTGTTGCTAGGGTCAAAATAATGTCGAAATAATGGGTCAGTATTTTTAAGGGACCCACGTAAATATTCAGAACATCAGATACCTCGAAATCCACAGGGTGTCTAAAAAACCCTGTTTGAAACGTGTCAACTTTGCTCGCAGTAACGATACTGGAGAAATTAAGGGCTCTTATGAAAGCTTAAGAAGATAGAAGTTCTCTGAGATATTTTAGAAAAATACCTCTGAATCTCCCCAGTAACTCTTAGTTACTAAATCTTGTTTCCCTTTGCTTTCCGTAGCGGTTTTCGATAGTCCTTTCTTATCGTTTTGCGCAGAGCTTTCTTGCCTTTCTTAAGTTTTCTATTTTCCGCTATTTGGTTGATTCATTCCCTTGTTTTGTTCGTTTTCTAATTGATTTCATCGATGCTTTTTCTCGGTGCGATGGTGAGCGCGCTCACGCTGATCGCTTTACATGTGCTTGTACCACATGTTTCAATGAAATGAAATGAAATGAAATGAAAAGCGGCATGGGATGCGCCATGTACTCGTCTGAAATTTCATGTTTTACACTCGATTGATTGTGTTTTGCTTGAATACATGTTATAATTTCTTCACAAAGTGGCCGTTCCGATTAAATTGTGCCTCCTTTATAATTTAAATCTTAAAAGCACACTATGGCTAGCGGAAAATGCATGGTATCCTAAGAAATGCAAGTACTATTTGAAATGTTCTAACATTGGTGTTAGAGAAGCTGATGTAGAGGTTTGAGAGTCATTTAAAAGAGCAGGATAACAAGACTACTAGGCTACTGGGATGAAAATAGTCAAGATTGCGCCATTTTCTCGTCTGAAACATTTCATTTCAGACTCGATTGATTGTGTATGGACTGAATGCTTGTTACAATCTTGCTACTACCTAGCCAGATTAACCTGTGCTCTGCTTCTTTTAGCGCTTAAAACGTGACAATTACGTTATAGACACGTGACATTTAAGTTATAGATAAGGATAAAGGATAAAGGATAAAGGACGGCGTTACTCAATCCCTTTTGGGATGCGCCAGCGCATTCTACTTCTACGGGATGTCGGGGAGGCTATATGGATTCGTATTTGGTCATACAATGACTTGCGGTGGTCAGCCGCTCTATCCTTCCTAGACAAGTTTGGTACCAATTCACCGACCCCGGAGGGATGGAAGGCTTGGTTGTCCTTGGCGGAAAATCCGAACCAGGAACCTGGTATCGGGTGCACGCGGCCGTCGGCGCCTCCTCCGACTGCGCTACACGCGCCCATAGGTTATTGATAGCACAATTTAAATGTGAGCAGGAATCCCATTTTACAAGACAGATTCTGTCTACTGGTGAAGTAACATTCAAGCTGAATGGCGAAATAATCTGCATAATTGCAGCTACTGGGCGAGGGAAAACGTTGAAGGAAACACAACACAGGTTAATCTGGTCAAATAGTAACAAGATTGAAACAAGCATTCAGCCCACTCACAATCAATCGAGTCTGAAATGGAAGGTTTCAGGCAGGAGCATGGCGCAATTCTGACTATTTACAAGCTTTAGAAATCTCGCTACGCTGCGCTTTCGTATGACACTCAAGCATCTTCAAAAGCCTCACTAACACCTGTGTTAGAATCTTTAAAATAGTACTCGCTTTTCTTAGGATACCCTGCATTTTCGCAAGCCGTCGTGTGCTTTTGAGCTTTAAATTTTAAAGGAAACGCAAATCAAACGAAACGGCACTTTGTGAAGAAATTATGACAGGTATTCAAGCGAAACACAATCAATCGAGTGTAAATGCAAGACTTCAGACGAGTGGATGGCTCAACCACTACACGTGTCAGAAGATTTCTATTTCTTTTAAGCTTTCGTATGAGCCCTTAACTTTTTCAGTACCTTTACTGTGAGCAAGGTTATCACCTTTCAAACAGTGTATAGATTTTTTGAGACACCCTGTAATTGCGAATAGAACCGCTCTCCTTAGAGGGTCTGTATCGTTTCTGCTGTTGGTTGCCCTGTCTTGAAGAGACTGCTGGAACACAGACGTAGGCGAAAAACTCCATGGAAAAAAATCACATTTGCTTGGTTATGCAGACCTGTAGCGATTTGGAGTAAATGCCCAGCAAATCCGGTTATTTGTAGGCAAGCATGTTGAACGTGAATGCTTTCTCTAGCGGAAGCTATTCCCATCAATCAAATAAGCCGATTAAATTCACTGTGCTGCGGCTTACGATAAATTCAACATGCCCGGAAGGGTGAAGCTCTCGCAAAAGATTACATGATTGGAAGAGAGTTTCTCGGTCCAGTGTATAGCAAAAGCATTTCCGTCGTAGCCAGAACAGATGATCTTGGCTATTTATATATGTATTAGGTTGTAACGAAATAAATGGCACTGAACCACTGTAAATTTAAACAGTTAATATCTCAGCTTGTAGGTAAGTTTATTAATCAAAATGAAAACCTTCTGATTCTACACATCTTTGCCAACGTGACGCAAGCTTTTTTATCCCAGTAGCTATCAATCAGAAGTTCTGGAATTGACGAAATCTTCGAAGGCACTTTCGGCATCCTGTTGGTATTTGAATATTTTCCCTACCAAGAAGTTGCCAAGATGCTTGAAGAAATGGTAGTCTGTTGGGGAGAGGTCGGGAGAAAACGGAGGATGTGGTAGAGTTTCAATGCTCACCTCATTCAATTTCTGCAACGTCATTCGTGCTACATGGGGGCGAGCATTGTCGTGCAGAAGGAGAACTCGCCTTCGGTTTACCAAGGCCGGCCGGATATCCTTCAGCTTTTTCATCATTTCTTCAATTTCAATGCAGTGCTTCTCTGCCGTGATGGATTCACCGGGAGGGAGGAAGCTGTGGTGAATAATTCCCAGCGAACACCTCCATACTGTCACCATTACTTTCTTTTGGTGCAATTCCGGCTTCGCAAAAACCTTGGGGCTCTCATCGCTGTCCACCCACTGTGCCGATCGTCGCCTGTTGTCGTACATTATCCATTTCTCGTCACAGGTTACGATGCGATCAAGGAATGGGTCCGTTTCGTTCCGTAGAAGCAGTATGGACGAGATCTCATATCGTCGGTTTCTTTGCTCCTCAGACAGCTCGTGAGGCACCCATCTTTCCAGCTTTTTGGTCTTTCCAATTTCCTTCAGATGCCGGGCAGCTGTGTTGTGACTGACGCTAAGAACCTTCGCTATCTTCCTGGTACCTTTGTGTGGATCCTCCTCTACCACATCTCTCAGCTTGTCCTCATCAACATCACTATGCCTCCCACGACCTTCATGTTCTTCCAAGCTCTCATCTCCATTCCGGAACTTCTGATACCAACGATACGCCGTCCGAATTGTGGAACATCCTTGACCGAATGCGGCGTTGATCTTCTCGTCCGCCTCCTTAGCTGTAGTGCCCAGCTTGAATTCATACAAGTAAATGCCTCGGATTACCCTTTTGTCCATCTGCAAAAAAGTCAATAAAACTCTAAAGTTTCCCACTTTTACACAGAAAATTTGGTACTCACCGGTAGAGCAGAGTTTGCGCTTCTAAATGATATGCCACATGTTACGGTTTGTTCTTGATCAAACGCGCCAAAAAATGGCGCGGGCCAGTGCCATTTAATTCGTTACAACCTAATAGAATCGTTACTTTTAGACATGGACGCAAAAGCAACAATTGCATGCGTCTTTCTTGACTGTGTCAGTGCCCCTCAACAACAGTTTGAAGTCCAAGTTTACTCCATTCTCGCGTCACATTGGACGTATCGTTCAAATGGAGTTGGACACTCTATTAAGAAAGTTTGACGCTTCTGAAACCAAACTGACCACCTAGCGAATCAAAACTCTCGCCTTCCAGACTAAACCAGAGAAGGTATGCTTCATTAGTGCCCATTTTCCGCCTTGCTTTTGAATGTGAGACTTTTCCTCTTTAAATGGTTTTTTGTTGGTCGCACAGTTCAAAGCGCTGAAGATTTAGGCCCGGTTCTGTGCTCACACGTTTCCCATAACTGTGTTCCATGTGTTCTACAGTATAGTGTTCTCGAAAGGACGTCGTGGAGTTTCGCTCAGAGGTACGTGTCGTGAATATGGGCAGCATTGAGAAGGTGGAGCGCGCCAGAGAATCAGATCGCATCAAACTGGTGCGCTATTCATAGAGCGCTTGTACGGCCGACACCCTGATTGGCTAGCGTCTGTTCGGCCGCTGTTTTACTTGGTTATGACTGATTGGCGCGTCACCACCTCCCAATGCTGTCCATGTTCGCGACATGAACCCCAGCCCAGCCAGGCCTTCTAACCCTCCGAGTATACTGCAATGGAGCACTACTAGTCGGAAGCTTACATATTTACCTATCTATATCTATCTTCGAGAAATATATACAATAAAGCTATGTTCCAAACCATCTGCTTATTCCTCTACATCTTGCGGCCGCAGTATTCACGACAATTCTCCCTTCAATTGCTGGCTATGAGCCTGCTACAATCTTAAATTTCATGAAAACCTTTTCGCGCTGAATTAGGCACGTTTCAAACCAAATTGGGCACGCTTCTAAGCATGCTTTAAGACTTATGAAATCGGAGCGAGCTCTTCCAAATTGAAGCGACCTAATGGCAGCTGGAACGGCAGACTCCTCAAGATGGCTAGAACAAATTTTAGTTCAAGGTAAATTTGGTATAACCTTCTTTGAAGTTTTTTAGTTAACCACACCAATAAGTGCAAAAATTTAATAAATTTTTAATTTAAAAAAACAATAAATTAAATTTTTTCTTAAAGCACATCAAGAATCATCTAGCGCATTAAAACATGAGATTGCGCCATAAAAAGATGAGCTAAATTAAATATATACACGTTGTTACAGGGCAAGGTAGCAAGTGCCATCATAACATCCCTTAGAAGTAGAATGCGTGGCGTATCCCAATAGGCGAATGATCTCCATCCTCTTCCATCCGTGTTGGTGATGGTTCAAGCCGTTTCGGCACATTGGTCTTCACCGGGTTCCATTCATCCGTTCCGAAACGTTCGATCGATCTGAAAGGGTCCACGATTCGAAGGCAAACACCAGCAGAGCTACGGAATGACTCACGCGGTCGTATGCTAATGCCCACACGTCCGGAGAACGACTACACGGCACACTGTATGTCTACCTTCTCGCGTTCCGCCTTCGACGACATCTACATTTTTGGATATGGATCTCGACGCTATTTTATGACGCTATTGCAACCCAACAGCTCTTGTCTAATCAGTGCAAGCAGTTCTATCGAAAAATTCTCTATTTCTTCAAATCTCTCAATCTTTTCGTATAAGTGGTTGTGCGCGTGGTGGCGCAGTCGGAGGTGGCGCCAGCTGTGGCCTGCAATCGATTTCAGGTTCATGGTTGGGTTTCTTGCCCAGGCGAACCAGAATTCCATCCCTATAGGGTCAGGGCGAATTGGCACCAGACTTGTCTGGGAAAGATAAAACACTGGCTTGTCCATGGACTGCCCACCGTAATTTATTGCGGAGATCAAATGCGCATTAAATTGCCTCCACGACATCTCTCGGAGGTAGAATGCGTGGCGCATGCCACAAGAGGATTTATTAACGCCGTCCGTTGCCCTTTTTCCTTTATACATGAGAAGAAGGACTGCGTTTCACAATACATTAGTGCATAGTACTAGTCTCTTTCAGGATGGCGTTATTCAATTCCTGCTTAGTATACGCCACGCACTCTATTTTCAAGAGATTTTGTGGACGCAGATTTGAATGCGTATTTCACATATACAGTGAAATGCGGTGGCCAGCCAACAGACAAGTCATCACTTTATCATGCCAAGGAGAGTCTGAAAACGATAATCCGATGGGCCTCTGTGGGACGGAAGGCATGACCTTGTCGGGGTCGGAACCGGGAACATCGGGAGCGCATGCGGAAGCCGACGCCTCCGCCGAGTGCACTACCACATACCCCTCGTTTAAGGGTTTTTTTAAGTACTGGCCTGCTGTTTCATTCTCATATTATTCGACCCTTTTGATTGCTATTAAATATTGTAATGAAATGTTGTACGAAAATGGATTAAAAATCTTTAAAAAATGATTTTTAATCGATCGACATTCTTCTCAGACGAGTCTGGTACCGATTCAATTGAAAGAAAGTATGGTGCAGTATAGGGAAGTGGCTCACAATATATCTCTTCACCTGGTGCATTACTTCAGCCAAAACAAGGGTAGATATGCTCCTATCGTAATTCTTTACATGTACTTTCAGGCTCGGATTTTAAAAGATTTGTACAAATCGTCAGGATTTTGTGGAGGAAAACGAGGCTAGAGCTCACTTTTAGACTTTCAAGGCTTTTATTGAAATTCTTATTAGCCCATTAAATCAATAACTTTAACAAAATCTTGAAAAACGATCTGTCTATTCACTGATAGGAATAAATAAGGGTAAGAGACAGGGTTAACCAATTACATTTAGCATACGCAACGCATTCTACTTCTGCGGAATGTCGTTGAGGCCATATGAATGCCTGTTTAGTCTAAACAATGGCCTGTGGGGGCCAGCAGATGCACAAGTCAATGCTCCATGCTTACTAGACGAGTCTGGTACCAGCTTACCGACCCCCTAGGAATGGAAGGTTTTGTTTGCCTGAGCGGAAAATCCGAACCAAGAAGAAGAGAGCAGGTGTATACGACAGCCAACACCTACTCTAACTGCGCCACTACCGCCTTACCTGCCCTTCTGTTGCCTTACAAAGCTATGTAGTTTACAAATAGTTCAGCTAGAGGTAAAATGAGTCACTGTTGACTTTGTTTTTCCGCCTTGAGTGCTGCTCATTCATTTGCGAGCGGCAAGACCGTAGTATTGTACCCTTTGATATGTCAGTCTACCGACCTTATCTCATGGAACGTCACTTTTTAACTTGTTGATAAAGAGGAAGGGAGCTGTCACCATACCGTTCTGCACTTCCACATGCCATCGATACAGGAGTACATTGCTGAAGCCAAACGCAACAAGTCGTATAGAACCAATGCCTCGGGTGCGAAATTTGAGAGAAAACGTCTTTAAACTTACTGTCAATGTTAATCTATTAGCCCTCTCGGCAAGCAAAGGAAATCTAGCAATGTCATGGTAATATGAACTTTCTCAGAGTTATTGTCTTCGACCCTTCAATCGCTGTTTTTTCCCCGAAGAGAATGCAATTTTCGCTGACTGCGAGCTTTGGCGACAACTGGCCATAACGTCTATCTGTGGGCTATTTTCGGCAAGGTGTTATCGCTCTTCGTGCCGTGTTCTTCTAAATGGGATCGTGCGTGACTTCAAGAATCGGGGTTTGAACTGAATCGATCTATTGGTTACCAGGTTGTGGAAGAAGAGCCATTTTCGACTTTCAACTTCAAATGGTCATAACTTGTCCATTGCCCACCATGCACTTGAAGAAAAAAGAAAAAAAAACTATAGCTCATAGTTGGCACTCCTGTCTATAGGGGTGTCAGAGTGTAGAGTTCTAATTGAACTTCTTTCCTTTTTCTGCATAAGGAAGCTGGGAACTCAACAGGATACTTTTGCTACCTCAAACCTCAAGCTAATTTAAGGAAACACCGTTTAGGCTCTGTCTTTTATTATTCCTCTGAACGATTGTCTTTTCTGAGCAAGGCTTTCTCTTATTTCAAGGCTGTCTATCTCAAAGCTCTCTTATAACAGCACTTCATTGGTCATTTTGTAGAAAATTGATTCCTAACGTAGCTCGTCAATTTTGGTATGATTCCGACTTCGTATTTCCGAGATTCAAGCCATATAGCTTAATGACATGAAAATTCGGCTCTTCTACTGACACCTAGTGGGTGCGCGTAGCGCGGTTGGAAGAGGCGCCGACTGTCGCCTGCACCCGATACCAGATTCCTTGTTCGCATTTCCCACCCAGGCCAACCAACCTTCCATCCCTCCGGGGCGGTGAATTGGTACCAGACTTGTCTGGGAAGGATAAAGCGCTGATTTTTTTATCGGCTGGCCACCGCAAGTCATTGTATGGCTAAATACGCATTCAAATCGCCTCCACGACATCCCGTAGAAGTAGAATGCGTGGCGCATCCCAAAAGGGATTGAGTAACGCCGTCCTTTACCCTATATCTTTTATACTGTTACGGAAAGTGGCCTCTATTCTTCACTTTCTTCCACTTTCATCCATCTTATATATTTCATATGTATTTAAAACTATCTGCTAGGAGAAAAAACCACTAAGGTATCTAAACGTCCTATGGAGTTGTGGAGAACAAAAATGATGGCGTGAATATTCAGGGCGTTGAAACAACTGGAACTTTCGGTACGACTTAGTAAATATGTAACTCCTAAGAAATTCTATACTTCCTATGCTAAACGAAGGCAAACGAACATACAAGGTAAAGCAAAGAAGAAAGATAAGATCAAGGAAGGGAGGAGGAAAGAGCAGTATAGAAGAGTTGAGAACAGTTTGGTGACTCCTCGGTGAAGAAGAATAAAGTTGGTATTAACCGGCAAAATAAAGGCCATGTTTGAGCCCTAATATATTTCTTTTGTGGGAACACCAGGCACTGTACTTATACGGGATACCGTTGGAGTAATCAGCGTAGTTGCTATACAACGGCTTGCTTTCGGTGGTCACGGCGATCCGTCCAGGACCAACGCTAAACACCGCGCGCGGCGCGAACAAGTATGCCATGCCCGCGATGGGCGCGGGAAGCCATCGCGCATGCCGACCGCTACTGTTGCGGCGGCCGAGGCGGAGTTTCCTTTGACGATTCGACCGTGTGCGGCGGAACAAGTGCAAAAACAGTGCAAGACGGCCAACGGCGGCCGTAGCGCGGGAGTATGTTACGTTCCCGTCACTCGGAGGTATAACACCCCTCTGCGACGCGTCGCGGTATAGCGAAGACGCGGCAACTGACAACCGCGACATCCACTGCACCTGTCGTGCCCTGAGTGAATACGCTCACCGGTGGTAGACCACATGCGGCCCTCAACCGAGGCCACGTGTGAGGCACAATCGGAGTTGAGGTCTTACCCATGCGCGCTGGCTCTTACATTACCTGCGACGTTAGGGTCAGGCCCTTGTTGCACCGACTTAGCACACCTCATACCAATGCGGATGTTATTTAGGATGTATCCGCGGATTGCACCCGCGCTGGCCCCCCTGCGACCCTCGCCCATCTTCACGTCACACACGTGATACAAATGAACCAGACGACCTGCAGTATTTACCACTGCGCTCAGAATAAACCTTCTCCCACTCTCGAGTCACATGACAATGCGAATCAGACATCAGACTTCATGCCAACCCAGTATACACACAATACATATCAATATAGGAATACAACTGCCTACGAGTTAAGGCTGAGCCCGGTCACGTTACCTACGGGTCAGCCCCAAGCGCAAGCCGCAGTTCCCTCCTCGCTCCTACCCTGGAGCCTGCGCTCACGGAGGCGGTGGCTCAGTCGGTCTCTGCGGTTGTCTGCGGTTACCTCTGTTGAGGCTCGCGTCCTGTCCTGGACGTCCCGAAGTCCTGCGCGGCTGTTCGAGTCGATGTCGTGGTGGAGTGGACACTGCGTTGACAATGGAGTACCGAAGCGGAGAGCTCCGACCGCTCGGTGCGACGACGAAGCCGGAGACTGCCGGGTGCGCGCGGAAAGGCGTTTATAGTGCATCGCGGCGCGTGCGGGCGACCGTATGCCCTCCGCGTCGGGACCAGGGCGCCTGTCAGCATGAGTGCCCTTGAAGAGTCGTGATGGAGCGAGCGAGCGAACCTCACGACAGCGCCGTCCGCCACTGCAGCGAAGGCGCATCATTGAGGCCCATGGTATACTCCCGCGTCGCTCCAGCGGCGGGTGCGGGGCAACTGTCAACGGCGCGTCTTCGCTGCAGTGCTCAGAAAATTTTGAACAAGTTACTTGCGCCTTATGAGCTTCAAAACAAGTTACTTACGCCTTTAGACTTCGACAACAAGTTACTTGCGACTTATCCCTCGCGGTTAACTAACTTGCAAGGTTGCATCCAGAAATTTTAAACTTGCACGCAACTAGCTGCAGTGCAAACTTCCAAGAAACTTTCGTGCAAGCCAATGTTTCGCGCCTAATTGGTTTGAAACATTACACACGCGTTTTCACACGCGGCGTGTGAGGAACTCCGCCGACGCTGCTCTGGCGAGCCAGCCACTGGCCTGCCCTTGCTTCTGTCACCTTCCTTATTTCTACTGTGTGTATGTGTGTGTGTGTTTCCGTTCGTCCCTCCGTCCGCCACAACTGGGGTGGGGCTCGCACTGCGTACTGGTCATACTCAACGGTTGATGGTGCTCAACAGCGTCCCGAAACTTCAGCCCTGGGGTAATCGAGGCCACTGAAGACGAATCTGAGGTTCGTTTTTGAAATATCGATCGTCATCAATCGATATTGATCAAATTATCGATTTTCTGTGGATATCATTCAATCGGGCCGAAACTTCAGCACTGGGGTAATCGCGGTCGCTGGACTCGGATCTGAAGTTCGCTTTCAAAGTATCGATCGCCATCAATCGATATTGATCAAATTATCGATTTTCTGTGGGTGTCGTTCAAGCAGCCCGAAACTTGACCTCTAGTGGAGGCCACACCATGCACTCGTCCATCGACAGCAATTTTTCACTGTTTAGTGAAAAATTATGTTTGAGCGAAACTACACACTAGTCTACTGCATAAGAAAAAGGACGCTAGGATTGAACGCATCATTTCGATATTTCAAGTAAGCAGAATTTGCACCGTCAATCAAACAAAAACAACGACTTGTTGGTTGAAAAGACCTCAATCTATTGTTTTCATGAAAATTTTCTAAAAGTTCTGTTTAAAGGAAGATGAAAACTTAAGAAAGTTTCAAACACTGTGTTTATCTTACAGGGCAGGTGAAATACCAATTTTCAGTGAAGGCAGCAGTAAGTTCTTCTGAATCAAAAAAATATTATGACATTCTTGTAGAATTTCTGCTTCAATCTCGAAGGAGCTCGCTTTGATATGGAAGATTTTTTTGATTTTAAAAGAGTCATGCTTGCTTAGAACAGTGTCCAGTTTGATTTGAAAAGCGTCCAATTCAAGAAAAAATGGAGTACGTGTGCTCTTGCGAGCCTTCCCAGTCTATTATGAAGGCGACTGTTTGGTAGTTCAACGAAACGCGTCCGCTAGAAACCAGATCTCAGCACTCAGACTGTTTGAGTTGACTTTTTTCTTACATTCTGTTTGTTCAAACGATGGAGCAGCTCCGTGACGAGTTGAAAACGCTAGAAGTTGGGTTCGCTGCTGCCGCCTATATTCACAGCGAAGTATAATAGGTGTCTCATTCCTGAAAGGGAGTGCAGTCGTGAAAGGGCGCGAAATGTCGCATGCATCCGGCGAATCGATTCAGGTTCAATTCGCGCTCGCGCCCACGAAGCCCTCCACTCTTCTTACGATTAGTGAAATGGTACGGTGGGACGTGTCTGGGAAAGATGGAACGATTATGTTTCGTTTTCCCGCGATTACAAAGCGCATTACTTCCGTCTTCTCATAATCACATGTCATTACATAAGCCAAACACGCACTGAAATGCCCTATAAACGGCATACATTGTGGTTATAGAAGAATATGAAGACGAAACGAACAGTTTCGTTTTTCACTTGAGCCTTGTGCATTTATCTTTATCGCATCACTTTCCTCTCTTATCGGAATAGCTGAGAATGCTTAGAATAATGCTATACTATTGCACAGGGTGGTTCACATGAAGTGTTACGGGCTACAGAAAGTTCATTTTCGGAAACTTCTCGTTTTTTTTTGTGCTTTGTTGTGGTGCTATTCGTTTTTCTGTATCTTTTAGTCCACATATGGTTAGTTTTATTCTTCGTTTCTAGGTAAGCATGGTTTCGCTTGAGGATCGTTCAGCAGTAGTTGTTATGATCAAACGCGGATCGTCCGTTTCCACGATTTAAAAGATGCTCAAACTGCATCGGATGCAAGTACACAATATCATTTAACATCGAAGAGACTGGAGGTATCGAGAGGAAGACCACGACGAACTGCAAGGACTTCTGCCCTTCGAACGACCGTCAAAGACAAACTTCGCCGAAATCCTGCAAGAAGCATCAGTAAAAAGAACCCAACATAAGTCGTTCCACTATGCAACGACTAATAAGGGATGATCAGGGATCGTATCCCTACAAATTCGCTAAAGGACAGCACCTCACTGAGGAAATGAGGGCCCCAAAATTGGAGAAATGCAGAAAAAAATGCCTGCTCATGACGTCACATTCCACATAACCATATCCCCTGAATTTAAATGAAAGACTGCGCACCCTAAGCAGCTGAAGTTCTCGTAGAAGTTCATGCTTGGAAATCAAGACTTAAATCATCACGCTCCTCCTCCCTCAGATTAGGATAGGTTCGTCCTTGCCTATACAACTAACATAGATCCGCGAATTATCAAAGAGAAATGAGAGGATTCATAAAGGAGTCAAATGACTCAACAGTTCCCTTGTGAGGACGGCATACTATTAGGTTGTAACGAAATAAATGGCACTGAACCACTGTAAATTTCAACAGTTAATATCTCGGCTTGTAGGGCAAGTTTATTAATCGGAATAGAAACCTTCTGATTCTACACATCTTTGCCAGCCTGACACAAGCTTTTTTATCCCAGTAGCATAAAAATCAGAAGTTCTGGAATTGACGAAATCTTCGAAGGCACTTTCGGCATCCTGTTGGTATTTGAATATTTTCCCTACCAAGAAGTCGCCAAGATGCTTGAAGAAATGGTAGTCTGTTGGGGAGAGGTCGGGAGAAAACGGAGGATGTGGTAGAGTTTCAATGCTCAGCTCATTCAATTTCTGCAACGTCATTCGTGCTACATGGGGGCGAGCATTGTCGTGCAGAAGGAGAATTCGCCTTCGGTTTACCAAGGCCTGCCGGATATCCTTCAACTTTTTCATCATTTCTTCAATTTCAATGCAGTATTCCTCTGCCGTGATGGATTCACCGGGAGGGAGGAAGCTGTGGTGAATAATTCCCAGCGAACACCACCATACTGTCACCATTACTTTCTTTTGGTGCAATTCCGGCTTCGCAAATACCTTGGGCTCCCATCGCTGTCCACCCGCTGTGCCGATCATCGCCTGTTGTCGTACATTATCCATTTCTCGTCACAGGTTACGATGCGATCAAGGAATGGGTCCGTTTCGCTCCGTAGAAGCAGTGCGGGCGAGATGTCACATCGTCGGTTTCTTTGCTCCTCAGACAGCTCGTGAGGCACCCACCTTTCCAGCTTTTTGGTCATTCCAATTTCCTTTAGATGCTGGGCAGCTGTGTTGTGACTGACGCCAAGAACCTTCGCTATCTCCCTGGTACCTTTGTGTGGATCCTCCTCCACCACATCTCTCAGCTTGTCCTCATCAACATCACTATGCCTCCCACGACCTTCATGTCCTTCCAAGCTCTCATCTCCATTCCGGAACTTCTGATACCAACGATACGCCGTCCGAATTGTGGAACATCCATGACCGAATGCGGCGTTGATCTTCTCGTCCGCCTCCTTAGCTGTAGTGCCCAGCTTGAATTCATACAAGTAAATGCCTCGGTTTACCCTGTTGTCCATCTGCAAAAAAGTCAATAAAACTCTAAAGTTTTCCCACTTTTACATAAAAAATTTGGTACTCGCCGGTAGAGCAAAGTTCGCGCTTCTAAATGATATGCCACATGTTACGGTTTGTTCTTGATCAAGCGCGTAAAGACGCGCCAAAAAATGGCGCGAGCCAGTGCCATTTAATTTGTTACAACCTAATAGTTGACTCCATTTATTCAAACATACAGGTGTACCTCATAAACCTTTTGCTTGCTTGCGGGTGTTAGTTTGAATATGAACGAAAATGGTTTAATAGCAACACGAAGGCGATACCCTAAGCTTGAGCTTCGGTGACAATTCTTATTGAAACCAATAGCGAATAAAGCACTTCACGAAATAACTAGAAGCAAACGAATTACGTTATTCATTTGAAGCTATTTTTCTAATTTTATTTTTTCTATTTAAATTACTGTCTAGCGTAAGCGATCAAAAATCACTGGAACAATAACCTAGCAAATTTTTGTCTACAATCGCATCTAATAGCATTTATTACGTCACGGCAGCGAATAAATCGCTTGATTTTGCGGCTGGGTCTCAAGGCTTATGCTTTCTCTAATGGTCCTCTCAGTGCATGGTTAACTAACTTAACTGCGGTGAACAGCTTGTTAAAAAGTGTATTGTACATCAAGACAAGGTCTGAATTTTTTTCTCCTGACCAAATTTTTTTAAAATAAAATTATTGTAACCTTATAAAAAATTTCTTGTCTAACGTAGAAGAAGCTCTTTTTGATTTGGAAGAGTTCGCTTTAATTTCAGAAGGCTTAGGATGGCTTAGAAGGGTGTCCAATTTGATTCGAAAAGTGTTCAATTCGATGTGAAACAGGTGTAATTAACAGAGTTCGAAATTTGTTGCAATTCTATTTGTTGTATTATATTTTCTTATTATTCTTTTAGTGCCAAAAATTTTGTAGTTGGGCGCGTGTAGCGCAGCGGAGGAGGCGCGACTGCCGCGTGCACCCGACACCAGGTTCCTGGTTCGGATTTCCCGCCCAGGCGAACCAAGCCTTCCATTCCTCCGGGATCGGTGAATTGGTACCAGACTTGTATGGGAAGGATAAAGCGCTGAATTGTTCATCGGCTGGCCACCGCAAGTCATTGTATGGCCAAATACGCATTCATGTCGCCTCCACGACATTCCGTAGAAGTAGAATGCGTGGCGCATCCCAAATGAGATTGAGTAACGCTGTCCTTTATCCTTTAAATTACGGTCCAGCGTAAGCGATCAAAAAACACTAGAACAACAACCTAGCAAATTTTTGTTTACAATCATGTACAATGATGTTTATTACGCCACCGGCGAAGCAGAAATCGCTTGATTTTGCAACTACGCCTCAAGGCTTAAGGTTCTCTTCAGTGCATGGTCAAATAAGTTAATTGGGTGTTAGAAAGTATATTGTACATCATGAAAAGGTCCGAATTTATCCTTCTATTTTCGTGGTCTCGTTACCTAATCACGTTATAATCTTTCGTATTATCCATCCAAACCAACCAAGTATTCATCCCCTCGGTGTCGTTGAATTGGTACCGGACTTGTCTGGGAAGGACAAAACACTGTACGACTGTAAACTGCAAGTGATTTTATAGTCCAAATACACATTCAATTGCCTTCACGACACCTTTAGCTGTAGAATGCGTGGCGCGTTCCAAAAGAGATGTAGCAACACCGTCCTTTAACTTTTTAGCCTCGTGATAAGCTTTCTTGTAAAGTTGTTTCTCACGCACTCTAAAAGGTCGGAGATCTGTTTTCTGATCGGATTAGGCATCGTCAACCCTGATTCCACAACGGAACGTTACCTGCTTTTATTCCGCAGGCTTAGCGGAATAAAAGCAGGTAACGTGAGTAATTGGTTATTTTAAATTATTAATGTTTATTTTGCAGAAAACTGAATCCCAAAGATCCCAATTGCACCCACGTCATCGATAAGATGTAGAGTGAGCCAAACTCGCATTGATGGCAATGTAAATCGCAATGCGATTTTGCCGAAAACTGGGCACTAAAGGGTAAAGGATAAAGGGCGGAGTTAATCAATCTCCTTTGGGATGCGCCACGCATTCTACTACTACGGGATATCGTGGAGACGATTTCAGTGCGTATTTGGCCATACAATGACTTGCGACGACCAGCCGATGAACAAGTTAGCGCTTTACCTTTTCCAAACAAGTCTGGTACCAATTCACCGACTTCGGAGGGATGGAAGGCTTGGTTGGCCTGAGCGGAAAACTCGAACCAATAACCTGGTATTGGGTGCATGCGATAGCCGGCATCTCCTCCGACTGCCCTACACGCGCCCAAGCACTAAGACTGCAAAATTAATTATGACCTTTAAAAATGGATGTAATTTGCCTCTAAAGTGATATTTTCACGTTTTGCTCAAAGAAACACACGAATTCAAATGCAGCGAACGTGTCCGCTGCTTGTTCCTAGCATACGTTGCCAACTCGCTCGCCGCCTCTCTTTGCCAGCCGCCTGCTCTCTCACTCTCCCTCTGTTTGCTCTGGTCTTCCGGACAGGTTGGCGCACCCTCGCTGGCAATTATTTCCAGCCGGATTCCGCTGCCCTTAGGTGAATCGGCACTGATCCCTTACACTCTTATACCTCTACTATTTCCGCACGATTCTTTCAAGTAGTTTTTTAGTGTGTCTCACAACGCTCTTGGCAGATCTGATGCCTTTCCATAACTTTGCTCAAATCTTATACTTTCTTTATAGCAAATATCCAAGTGAACTATTCCAGGTGTACAAAGCTGAGGAACCTCTAAATCTTGCAAAATTATTCTGCTTTAACAATAAGAAAAGAAGGGACAATAAGAAAAATTTAAAGCGATCGAAAGTGATGTATGGATCCCGCGGGTTACATCTAGTACCGTCACGCATTTTTTTCTGCGTTTTCGGTCTGGACCAGGGGTGTACATTCAACGGTTAACGATTTAACAAGTTTAGCGAATTAACGGCATTTTCCGTTAAAATCCTGCTTAACGACTTAACGAAAATTTTAAGAAATTCAGCGAAATTTTCAACGGACTTTTTTCCCAGTAAATTTCTCATTTTTGCCCTTAGTATTCACTTACTTAGCCGGCCTCATTTTCCCAATTAGGGCTGTTTCTAAAAAACTATTGAAATCAGCAGGAATTTTTAACATTTTTACATACTATTCTCATGTCCTCTATGGCGCATCTGAATTTTTGGAAATAGCGCATTTGGGGCTAGTAAAGTTCTTCGTCGTGCCGCCAAGCACGTCAACAAATCAACGAAGATAGTGGTCTGATCTCCTCGCAAGATATGCCTATTCTCACTTGGCACTGCTTATAAATGAATACTTTGTTCGCCATCTAAAACAGCCGAGAAGGAAAGAATGTTTTCAGTCTGTGAACGTACTTTAAACGATTTTAGAAAAGCGCTCCTCACTAAGGGTACGACGTTGCTCAATCCCTTTCGGCGTGCGCCACGCATTCTATTTACTTCTACAGGATGTCCTGGAGGCGATTTGAATGCGTAATTGGCCATGCAGTAAATCACTTGCGGTGGTCAGCCGATGAAGAACACAGTGCTTTATCCTTCCCAGACAAGTCTGGTACCAATTCACCGACCGACAATGCACCGAGGGGTGAAGGCTTAGTTGACCTGAGCGAGAAATCCGAACCAGGATCATGGTATCGGGTATGCATGAGAAGGCGGCCCCCTCCGACTGCGCTACACGCGCCCAAATAACAGAAAATTTTGAAAAGCTATTTCCTGTTAGCACGTTAACGACTGTGTCACACCCTTTCGGACGTGTGGGACCGAGTGACACGACTCCGTGTCACGGTTCTGACGTTGTAAAAAAAATCGATTGATCCTACACACCAGGCACGCAAAAATCGTGCTTTCATCAACTTGTTAACATTCCACTGATAGGCTTTTAATTGTATAATATTTCTTTTAGTTCTTTCGGTATTTAGCGAGTTGGTGTCAAGATTGTACACGCTCGTATAACAGTCCAAAAAACGGTTTCGCAACCCAGGAAAGAGGGAAGAACATCGGGGCCTGCCTGATTTTATGATGCATTTCCGATGCGGCACTAACCCACTAAGTACCGTTCTCTTGATTGATAATCCCATACCTTTTCTTACTCCAGACCGCGAAGATAATTTTTTGCTGAAAGTTCGTTTATTTTTCCGTCCACACCTTGTTAATAGTGAATTGTTTATTTTACATTGTAGTGTTACACTCTATTCCTTGAACTTTAGATGTTGATCTGTTGAAGTTGAAACATATAACGTTTTCATGATTTTTTTTCATTCAAAATAATAGTTTGCAGCTAATTGTACTTTTTAACGACATTTGACGAAAAATTTCCGTTAAAAATGTCGTTAAAAAATTTACCGCACAGAACTTTGTGTGCATCCCTGTTCTGGACACATCTTTGTTTAGTGTACTGGTATTGATAAGATACTTTTACTGACTCTTTTTTATACACGTGTATAACCACGCCATAATATCTAACGCGAAAGAAAGTAGAAGCAGAAAATGAAGAAGGAATACTAGGATGATTCAGATCAGAAAACCGACTGGATAGGAAGACGGTAAACAAGCGTCCTATAGATACCGATCGACCAGCTTCTTCTCTTGCCATAGTGATCTTTTTTGTTGTTGATTTTTCTATGTTGCTTTTATTCACCGCGCGATCCAGTCTATATCGCAATTGGATTGCGCCTTTCATTTTACACTCGACTGATTGTTTGTGTTTCGTTAGAATACTTGCTATAATTTCTTCACAACGTGACCGCATTGATTGACTTACGCTTCTTTTAAGTTTTAAGCCTTAAAACAAAGGGGCTTGTAGTCTTTTCTATGTTTTTTATAACTACTCTTTCACTCGCTTTGAAAAAGTCAACAAGCTTTCTCATTTCGATCTCTCCTTCTCTTCCTCGCTACTAGTTTTCATTCTTCCACAGTTCTTTCTCAGTTCTGTCAGGGTTTTAACTCATTCGTATTCCTTTGTCAGCGTTTACAGTTGGAAATTGAAAGTGTGAAATACAGGGTAAAAGTCGGCATTATTCAATCCATTTTGGGATGCGCCACACACTCCACTTCAGCGGAGTGTCGCTGGGGGCGACTTGAATGCGTATTTGTTCATACAATGACTTGTGGTGGCCAACCGGTAGACAAGACGTTTGTTGCCCTCCCGTAGAAGGATGGTACCAATTCGCCGACATCGAAGGAATGGAAGGCTCGGTTGGCCTGGACGGGAAATCCGAACCAACAGGCTGGCATCGGGTGCACGCGACAGCCGGTACTTCCTCCGAGTGCGCTACACGCCCCCTAGGTGTGAAATATGTATGTGACAGTAAACAAATTCATCATATTTGAAGGCTCGTACTTCCCTCTGGTGCAGGTGAATTGGTAGCAGACTTGTTGGGGTACGGAAGTTGAAACGCTAACTTGTCCAACAGTCCACCCTCGCAAGTACTTTTTCCAGTCTATCAGCTAAATACGTATAAATATTATCTCCTGCATATGATGTAGAAGAGGAGTGCGCGGCACATACCAGTTAGAGGTTCATTGGACCGGCATCTATTAGGGTGATTCATATGCTCTTGCGATTTTGCAACTTGACCTACCGCCGGTAGTCTTAAGAGATACGGAATCTTCAAAACGCCACCTCTGTCACTGTCTTCTTTACGAGGTCCAGCTGGGACACAGACACACGTCAGTCGAGACTCATCGTAACCTGGTCGACAGCGACTCCCTACTGGCTGCAAACCCGTTCCAATCCACTCGTGACTTGGCGGCGACCATCTCCTCTAGGCAAGCCACTGTAAACTCGTAAATTACGTGAGCTTGGTTTCGTCTGGAAAATGCGCCAATGGATTCCACATGATTTGCCACCTGACCAGCTGATGCATGCCTTCCAACTTATCCCGCTCACGTCATTTTGACTGGTTGGACTCGCTCGTCACAGGAGAAGAGAAGTGGGTACTGTCTGTGTCACATACAATAAGACACACTTGGACTCCAGCAGAGGAGAAGCCGCCGCAGTTCCCAAAGGTGATCTGCACCCAAGGAAGGAGATGTGGAGTGTTTTCTGGAACGTTCGTGGTGTTGTGTACTGGGAGCTTCTACCTTCTTGTGCCACCATTAACAGCCAGGTGTACTGCTACCAACTACAAGAACTCAGCCACGCTCTTCAAATTGCACGCCCACAACTCGACAAGATTTATACCCTCCATGACAATGTAAAACCGCATTCTTTTATATGTATATGTATACAAAAATGAGCCGTCAAATGCTCCAGTTATCAGCATGGGACGTGATTCCCCACCCACCCTATTCGCCAGACCTTGCCCCAAATGACTACCGTTTGTTCCGATCGCTAGCTCACTTTCTGGAGGGAAAACGATATGATGATCGAGCGCCACTCGAATCCGACCTTCGTCACTTTTTCGAATCGAAACCCCCAGTTTTTTATCGCCACGACATCCCTTTCGTGCTGAAACGATGGAGGACGGACGTCGACGAAGATGGACGATATTTCGATGAGTGAGGTTAAAAGGATAAGGATAAAGGACGGCGTTACTCAATCCCTTCTGGGATGCGCCAGCGCATTATACTTCTACGGGATGTCGTGGAGGCGTGTTGAATGCGTATTTGGCCATACAATGACTTGCGGTGGCCAGCCGATGAACAAGTCAGCGCTTTATCCTTCTCAGACAAGTCTGGTAGCAATTCACCGACCCGGAGGGATGGAAGGCTTGGTTGGCCTGGGCGGGAAATCCGAACCAGGAACCTGGCATCGGGTGCACGCGACAGTCGCGCCTCCTCCGACTGCGCTACACGCGCGCAAGTGAGGTTAGTATGATCAAAATATACAAAAATTTGAAAAATATCAAAAAATCACAAGAACATATGAATCATTCCTGAAATTCTTCCAATCTTTGCTTGTATCTTTGCTTTTGGATCAGGTTTCATGTACATTTCACGCTTAGGGAGCTGCTTTAACATCCTTCATCGGTTTTCAACGTTATCTGCACCCACACGGCGCATACTCTATGCCAGGCTTGTCATCGATGCTAACCGCCCACTCAGTGACTCAACACCCCACCTACGCACGTAGTTTGAACGTCGGTATCGGTGTCTTGCTGAATGAGCCCAGGGCAAACATGCCTTCCATCCCTCCGGGGTTGCCGAACTGATACCACACCTGTCTGAAAAATCACTGACTCGTTCATAGGTTGACCACCGAAGGGCCAAATATGCTCATTCAAGTTGCCTCCACGACATCCAGCAGGAATGGAATGCATGGCGTATCCCAAAAGAGATTGATTGACGACGTATTTTATCTTTATCCTATATCTATCGCGTTTTTCATTTCTAAATTCGCCTATGCTAGAATTTGACTACGTTTTGAACAATTTAATACATGAATATATTGCAGCATAAGAGCATCTCTTCTTACAGATTAAACTTCAAATTCCACAAGATGGCTAGAATAATGTTTTATTCAAGGAGCATTTTGTATAACTTCCTTTCAAATTTTAATTCACCTACCCACTAAGTAGGGCGAGTGTAGCGCAGTCGGAGGAGGCGCGACTGTCGCGTGCACCCGATACCTGGTTCCTGGTTCGGATTTTCCGCTCAGGCAAACCAAGTCTACCTTCCATCCGGGGTCGGTGAATTGGTACCAGACTTGTCTGGGAAGGATAAAGCGCTGACCTGACCGAATTTTTTAAAAATAAAATTATTGTAACCCTTTCAGAAAGTCCACGATGTTGAGAAATAATATTTATCTCAAGCCACTCCAAGATTGGTGACACAGTCAGCACTCAGGCTAACGTTTCGGCGTGCTCGCCTTCTTCAGAGCCTTTAGCAAGTGGAATAGTGACGTCCACCGGTCACCCGCAGCTGGAAGTCTAACGAGGGTGGCGAGTGACTCATCACTCGCCACCCTCGTTAGACTTCCAGTTGCGGGTGCCCGGTGGACGTCACTAGTCCATTTGCTAAAGGCTCTGAAGAAGGCGAGAACGCCGAAACGTTAGCCTGAGTGCTGACTGTGTTACCAATCTTGGAGTGGCTTGAGATAAATATTATTTCTCAACATCGTGGACTACTATGCCAAGATTTATCGAGAGCCGAACGTGGAATGTTCCTTTTAGAAAGTTTCTTGTTTAACGTAGAAGAAGCTCTTTTTGATTTGAAAGAGTTCGCTTTAATTTCAGAAGTCTTAGGCTGGCTTAGAAGAGTGTCCAATTTGATTCGAAAAGTGTTCAATTCGATGTGAAACAGGTATAATTAACAGAGCTCGTAATTTGTTGCAATTCTATTTGTGGTATTATTTTTCTTATAATTTTTTAGTGGCAAAATTTTTTTAGTTGGGCGCGTGTAGCGCCGTCGGAGGAGGCGCGATTGCCGCGTGCACCCGACACCAGGTTCCTGGTTCGGATTTCCCGCCCAGGCCAACCAGCCTTCCATCCCTCCGGTGTCGGTGAATTGGTCTCACCATCAGACTTCTCTGGGAAGGATAAAGCGCTGACTTGTTCATCGGTTGGCCACCGCAATTCATTGTATGGTCAAATACGCATTCAACACGCCTCCACGACATCCCGTAGAAGTAGAATGCGCTCGCGCATCCCAGAAGAGATTGAGTAACGCCGTCCTTTATCCTTTTATCCTTTTACCCACTAAGTGAACACATGGTCTGAAATTTTTTAAAATTTTTGTTTTTTGAGGAAAAATAATGATTTAAAACTTGTTTTAAACATCAGGAAGACGAGTATCTGCTAGTGCCAAAAACGAGATTGCTCCGTGCCTCCTCCAAGATGCCGCGATATTTATTCGATTGATAGCAGAATTTCTGTTTGCATGAAGCCTGGCACCTGTTAACGATATAAAGAAAACGACTGCAAAAAACACCCATTCCCTCAATTTGATGGCCTATATGTAGGTGGAATTTTAAGTAAAGTACTATCAATCAAGTAAAAGCTGTGGTGAACTTTTTGAGTGCAATGTGCTATCTGGCCTTTTATTGTCCTATATGATTGCTTTCTCACTATTTTTGAGGACAAATTTAAATATATTTTTTCTAAAAATAAAAATTTTGCAAAATTATTGCACTCATTCAGGTAGCCGAAATAAAAAAATTGAAAGAAAGTTGTGCCGAATTTTCTTTGAATAGAACATTACTCTAACCATCTTGTAGATTGTATAGTTTAATCTGTAAGAAGCTCGCTTTAATCTGGTGGAGTTGGCTTTGATTTTAAAGGCCTTAAGGCTAGCTTAGACGAGCGTTCTTGATTTGATTTGAAAAGTGGTCAATTCGACGTGAAAATGGTATATTTGATGCCTTTCCGTTTCACTTCTTCTCATTCAAATTCATCTGCATCCCCTTGGTTTGTCGCACTTCCCTATCCCTTAGCCGCGGTCGCTACCAATTGATATTTCTAGTCCTGATGTGCTTTTAGTCCTATATTTTCTTACTTTTCGTTTTTGCAAGGAACTGCGTTCTTTTATTGTTGCATGTTTCATTGAGTTCTAAGCTCCAAAGAAAAAAGTCTGACTCAATGTCGTTGCATACGTCGCGCTCTAATCCATATTCGGAGTCATCTTTGTTGATCCTCCTCCAAGTGTTCCACGCCTTCCAACCTTGGCCTCGCGTCTCTCCATGTATGTGTTCGCACATGCGCCTAGCGCTCTGAGCAAACACATATAGCGGACGCTGGACGGCGAATTAATCCTCGAACATTTCGTCACCTATACGGCCACATATGTGCTGTAGAAGGGCTCGGTGAGGGTCCGTCCTTCCAAAGTGGTGATGGAGAAATAGTGCGCTCCATCGTTTATGTCAACGCCCATTCCAGGTACCCTTCATTGCGTCAAGAAGATGTCCTCTAAGCGTGGAGTACTTGAAGCGTTTCCAAACGATAATACGCGTGAAGTTCTTCCCAGAGATTCTGCTCCGTTATTTACTTATTCATTTTGAGGCGTAGGAGCGCAGTTGGAGGAGACGCCGGCTGTCACGTGCACCCCTTTCCAGGTTCCTGGTTCGGATATTCCGCCCAATCCAAACAAATCTCTTCCATCTCTTCACGGTCGCTGATTTGGTACGAGATTCATCTGGGAAGAATGGAGCAGTGACATTTCCATTGAATGTCCACCGCGTGTCATCATATAGGCTAAATACTGCAGTTCTGCTCGAACGAATATATTCGAATGATTATACTAATAATTTACCATGAAAGTCTTTGAGCGAATTGTCGATAAACGTATTCGGGATGTGGTTGAGCTTCCCAATAATCAGTGTGGTTTCGTATCTGGCTGTGGCACCGTTGATGCCATTCACGCCGTTCGTCTTCTGCTAGAGAAGCACCGCGAGAAACAGAAACCGGTGCATTTTGCCTTCCTGGACTTGGAGAAGTCCTTCGACCGCGTCCCGCGAGAAGTTATATGGTACGCTTTGTGACGACAGGGCGTCCCTGAAGAGCTTACTGAGTGGGTCCGCATCCTCTACTCGTGCCCAATAAGCTGAGTACGAGCACCAGCGGGTACCTCGATGGAGTTTCCGATCTCCGTCGGAGTGCACCAGGGGTCTGCGCTATCCCCACTGCTCTTCATGGTGGTCATGGATGCAATTACACGAGATCTCCAAAAGGCAGCTCCCTGGACGTTGCTGTATGCCGATGACGTCATGCTTGCATGCGAAGACAAAGCAGAGCTCGAGCGACAGGCACAGGCGTGGTGCGATCGCTTAGCATTGTTCGGACTCAAGCTAAACGTCAAAAAGGCGGAATACTTGGCGACGGATGTGAATGAGCATGGACCCATTAAGATCAATGGTACTGACCTCTCACGAGTCACATCTTTCAAGTATCTCGGGTCAACAGTTACGCCCGATGGCAGCCTAAAGTTGGAGGTGAATGCGCGCGTAAGTGCAGCCTGGTCCAAATGGCGGTCGTTGACTGGGGTTCTCTGCAATAAGACAATACCCGAGTACCTCAAGTCGAAGGTTTATAGAACAGTCGTCCGCCCAGTAGCGACATACGGTGCTGAGTGCTGGCCCGTGACGAGGGAAATTGAAAGCCGCCTCAGTGTAATGGAGACGAAGATGTTACGGTGGACGGCCGGAGTAACGCGAGTGGACCGCGTTCGCAATGACAACATACGACAGAGGTTCGGTGTCGTACCGATTGCCGACAAGTTGCGCGAAGCTCGTCTACGATGGTATGGCCACGTCCTTCGCGCTATCGACCGTCTGTAAGATTGGCCTGAATCTTGAAGTCCCTGTAAAACGGCCCAGAGGACGCCCGAAGCAACGTTGGCTAGACTCGATGCACTTGGACTTAAAGATGGCTGGTGTGCATCCCGATCAAGCATTTGATCGGGAGAAATGGCGCCACCACACCAGAAGAGCGGACCCTGCCACCAAGCGGGACAAACGCTACTGAAAATGATGATGAATGATGATGATTCTAATAATTTGTTCGACCAGCAATATTCGGTATTTCTAGATTTTCAAGTATTCGTTCGAATTCGAACATCGAAAAGAAGCCGTATTCGAATACTGTTCAAAGAAAAAATTGATTAAACTTCAATTCTTAGAGCGCAGATCCATCAAAATATTGCACTAATCGAGAATTCGAATGAACGAAAAATAGAGTTTATTCGATTTTCGAGCATTCGAAAAAATCTATGTGCAAGTGAATTCGTTGATTCGTTGAATTGATTCGTTCTTTGATGTTTTTGAAATCGAACTTATCGTTCATTCATACGTCCGATAAAACTTCTTAAAAGCACAGCTATGTTAAATACTCCTTTAAATTGTCTCCACGACATGCCCTGAAAGTAGAACGCGTGGCGTATCCCAAAAGAGGTTGACTTACGCCATCCTTCGTTCTTTTTATCCTTTTTAATTTGTCGGAAATACACCTACGCATTGTTTCGTTATATTTTATAGCCGTTTATCTGCAAATAAGAGCATCTTCAAGCTATACAATATTAAAGCGGACGGTGGAGCTAGGAACAAGTAAATGATATTGATTAACCAATCACTGTCAATCGATGGTATTGGGGGCCTAATCTTCGTGGGAAGTCAGACTGACCGCTTGGCTAACTGGGCCGACTCCAGGTCTATTTAAAAATGATAAAGGATGGCATTAATGAATCCTTTTTGGGACACACATTCTATGTATTAGGTTGGAAAAAGTCTTTTCATTTTTTTTCAAAGATTTATTACTTCACAACTACAATGTCAAACCAACTGAGATAAACTCCATTTTGTTCCACTACACTCTCCAAAGACTGGGTGTTTTTCTAATTCCTCTCGCTTAAAGGACTGCAGTTTAGAGTCGTACCATTGCTGAATCCAATTTTTGAGGTCTTCATCCGTTTCAAAATATTTCTCTTCAGTTTCTTGTTTGAGAAGAGATGGTAGCCGATTGGGGCGAAGTCAGGGCTCTACGGTGGATGTGGCCTTACCTCCCAGCCCAGCTCCTTTATTGTTTCTCTTGTGAGTCTTGCAACATGTGACTTTGCACTGAGTGTCTGACAGGGCACGTGGAATCCAAGCTCCAAATTTCCATGCAAAGCCAAGATTCTTCAGATGGATTCCCACTATCCCATGAGACACTTCGAGCTTCTCTGCCAGTTGACGTGCCGTCTGCCTACTATCGGTACGGAGAAGATGGAGTAGTTCAGTGTCGTTCAATTCAGTTGGCCTTCCTGAGCTTGCTTTGTCCTCTAGTGAATAACCTCCCTTTAAAAATTTTCCGAACCATTCATAACAGGCGCGATGAGTAGTAGATTCCAACCCATATATATGGTTAATTTGGTCGGCTGCCTGACGTGCTGTAGATCCTTTAATGAATTCATGAAGAATGCCGTGCCGAAAATGGCCATGAGGTAGATCTGGCATTGAGACCTGAAGATTCGACAGATAACGAAGTACAAGAAGGGTCTTGACCTGTGTCCGCGTGCGAACGGTAGACAAGTGTGATAAGATTACGAAATCAGCAATCAATACTGGCTAGTGCGTTTACAAGGAGGACGGTTAAAAACTTTTCGAAGTGCGAAGAGACTTTTTTCCAACCTAATACTTCTGCAGGATGTCGTGGTAGTACTGTGATATGGTTTGGGTATTTGACCTAATGAATGACTTGTGGTGACATGGGACATGAGCAAGTCAGTGTTTCCCTTCCCAGAGAATTCTGCTACCAATTCATCGACCACGGAGGAATGGAAGGCAATGCTGGCCTGAGTGGAAAGTCCGAACCAAGAATCTGGAATCATGTTCACGTGATAGTCTGCGCTACCCTCGACTGCGCTACTACGTATGCAGAGCCAATAATGCTCTTCAGATTTGTTTACTTGCAGGCTGGCGCCTTAATCTCTGTCCGATTCGCAGTACTTTTAGTCTGAGGCAATGTGTCGTCTGGCGCGAGTAGATTAGTGTTTTCAACCAGCTACCTGGGTGGCTCGGGTTCCGTTTACTTTGCGCTCAGCTCATCCTGCTGAGCAGGAAACGTGAGAGTGACGGTGACGGCGGTCATCCAAAGACCAGGATCTTGTGCCATTCTTGAAGTGTTTTCTAGCAGATGGGTTGAAAGCTAGGTGTAAACCACAGATGTCCTAGGGGTCGATCTGATCAAAATTATGGAATGGCTTTGCTTTTTGTGGTGATCTAGTTTAATTAAAATTTGGAATCATAGTTATAGTGGAAAGGTCTACAGTATCCCTGAAGTGTAGTGGAAGTAGCCTACAGTATCCCTGAAGAGAATTGGAAGGTTCGCGTCTTGGAGAAGGACATGTATAAGGCGGTGGCCCTGTCCATTTTCCATTCCATAATGGCCTAACCCTGCCTGCCTATCACCCTCACATCGAGTCTGCCCTCATACGCGCTGTCAAAATTGCCGCCGTTCAGCAAAATCTGACCGCCACTATCAGCAGTCCGCCCATCAATGCTGTTATGAAGCCGAAGAAGACTCACGTTCTGTTTGCCATGCTGTTATTCTTAACTGTACGGCCCTCGCTCTGCTTACCACCATGACTCAGGCTACAGCGGTTCGAACTGACCTCGATTCCATATTGATTTTATTGATTTCTATTACGCTGTTGGAGCCTCATCGCGGTGACTTCAGAAGCTTCTTGTCTCAGCCACATTGGAGCTTCTTCATTGTGTGACGTTCTACTTCTTAAAAAGTTGAAATTCTCCATAAATGAATGCTTACAATTACTCAGGATGGAATCAATATGTAGACGCCTTGCGGACTCTGATCATGGATTGTGTTAGATGTTCTATGTAGGTGGTGTTTCCACAAGGGTATTTGATTTCTATTCAGATCAGATCGGAACTTTCCGCGTTTTTTAAATTCAAACTGTCGCTCAGAGCTGATCGTATTAATTAAGCGGACATTCAAACAGCGCTGGTGGTAGTAACATCGCTGCCCGGAAAACAGAAGGTACGGGTTCGATCCCGCCTGGCCGAAGAGTTTTGATAGGCATCCTTCCAACAATTAAATATCTTTCTAACAATTAATAGTTACATTAATTTAATATCCATTATTAGATGTAATTAAAAGGGGGCGTAGGGTAGCGCAGTCGGAGGAGGTGCCGGCTGTCGGGTGCACCCGATACCAGGTTCCTGGTTCGGATTTCCCGCCTAGGCCAACCAACCATTTCATCCTTGTGGGGTCGGTGAATTGACAACAGAGTTGTCTGGAAAGGATAAAGCGCTGACTTGTTCATGTGCCTACCGCAAGTTGTTGTATGGCCCAGAACGCATACAAATCGCCTCCACGACTTCCCATAGAAGTAGAATGCCTTGCGCATCCGAAAACGGATTGAATAACGTCGTTCTTTATCCTTTATCCTTAATTATAAACCGTTTTTTGCCGTTTTTTATACTGTATTGTGCATGGAGAGACCCCATCTCTAGAACCCTTCCTAGAAATAGGAAAAATAACACATGTTTGAGCTACTGTGTAAGGACTACGCAGAATCACGTAGAACAAACTCAAACTTCAATCTTTCTATAGATTTGCCAAGCTCGTGACGAGCTTGCTTGACAGCTTTGTTAGCTGAACCTGATCTACCCCGTGCGGCTTCTGCAGGTCCTTCAGCGCACTATTGTCGGGTACGGTACTTGGATTCTCTCCACTGGCCAGGTTTTCAAAAACTTGTACATTGAATTCGTCAACAATTTAACCCGTGGGTATGCGGGGTATAAGAGGTAGAGATAAGAGAAGAGTCATGTAGAGATACGGCAAGAGTCAGAGACGCAGGCTTCATCGTCGGCATCTCTGTCCCCTATACCTACGGGTTAGTCGTTGATGAATCCGGCCCATGTAAGGTTGAGAAGATATTTGGTTGGGTAACTTCAATTGGTGTGATCCTTTCAGGATCTGAAGACGGCGATTCAGCCGCAATGTCAACAAATAAAGTCCTTCAACAACCTCATGTTGAGTTTAGCGAATTTATAGAGCAACTCGACCATGCTGAGAATATTATTTTTATTTTTTTATTTTTTTTTCAATTATTTTTTTGTACCCTAAATTTCATGTCATTATGATGAATTTGGTGATGTGTGATATGGAGTCGCCGCTGGGATGGGTAGTGAAACACTTCATTTTCCCGAGTAAGCACGTTCCTCGGATCTTTTTCGTTCGAAGAATGTCGCGAACCCTGTGAAATCTTTAATATTAAAATTCTATTTCTTCCTCTGTTTTATCACTTGGCGGCGCTATCGGAGGAGGCGTGGACCCCGGGTTTAGTTTCTTGGTCCATCAATGCCTTCCACCTTTTCGAGGATGGTACATATTTCCATAACAGTCCTGTCCGGAGGTGTAAAGTAGTGAACCGTCCATCGGCTGGGTGCCGCATGTCATTTTTTAGGCTAAATAAGATTTCATGCTCCCTTTACGATATCACGCAGAAGTAAAATTCATGGCGCGTTCCAAACAGGAATTGATTAACCACGCTCTTTGCCATTTATCCCTTCAGTTAGTGTGTGAATCAGTGCTCGCTTCACTCTTCTACGAGTTTCTGGTTATCAGCGTCAGATAAGAGCCATCTAGCTACTTGTTGTAAAGTTCTCGCAATCTGACTCGCAACCCTGCTACCGTAAAGGTGACCAGAGACCAGGGCTGTCTGCGGAGCGAATCGTAGCTACTGTTTGACTGCACTTTTCCGCCAGAGTACTACTCTTATGTAGAACACAGTTTTATAGCTCTGACTCTGTGATGGCGCTTTAAAAACCTGTCGAGAGAAGGTCACATGCTAGTGCTAACCTTTCTGATCTGACTCTCACCATTTTTATTTATTTATTAGGGTGTCCCTTAATTTTTCTATGCTATTATACCATTTTTATTGAAATTTATTACAACAAGATAAGGGTAGTCAATCGATATATTCTCCATCTGTGACCCACCTTTCTCCAGTGAATGGGCAGAGAGTTAATTGAATTCTCCCAGAAAGAAGCCGGCCTGCTGCCGATCCATTGGTCGATTGCGCGCTGAACCTCTTGACGCTGCCAGCATCGTTTGTTCATGAAAAAAGGGGCAAGACTTCTGAATGCTGCACAGTATCAAAGGCTGATATCTGGAGAATACGCAGGATGGGCCACAATTTCGATTGACTCCTTCTTCATCGTCTCTGCATTCGTTTTTTTTCGATTCGATCGTGCATTATCCGTTAACGCAGGAATAGTATCGAATCTAGAGTACTTCTCAAGCAGCTTACGCTTCATTTCCAGCATATCCTCAATAAACAAGTCTGCTGTAATCGTCTGTTCACCTGGTAAAAGCGAGCAGTGCACAACTCCCCCACTCGTGAACCAAATGAGAACAAAATCTTTTTTGAGCAGCAAAATGCATACATTCCCTTCCGGAAACGATTGAATCAAGTTTCACACGTTGACTTGCTGCAGAGATCTGGACCTAACAAAGCAACGACAGCTTTGTGAGCAGCGTACGCAGAGAGTCCAGAACGAAAGTGATGAAGAAGCAAGTCGCAACTTCGGCAGTCGGCAATTTCGTTTTCGAGAAATTGCCAGAGTGCGGGCAGTATGTCGATAGAGGTTCTCGATATGCAAATGTGAAACATATTCGAATCGCCTTGTTGTGCCAGGAGAACATCCCGTTTGGATGTTGTATAAAGAAGTTGTAACACGACAAACACTCATGGTTCAAATAAAAGGATAAGGATAAAGGATAAAGGACGGCGTTACTCAATCCCTTCTGGGATGCGCCAGCGCATTCTACTTCTACGGGATGTCGTGGAGGCGACATGAATGCGTATTTGGCCATACAATGACTTGCGGTGGCCAGCCGATGAACAAGTCAGCGCTCTATCCTTCCCAGACGAGTCTGGTACCAATTCACCGACCCCAGAGGGATGGAAGGCTTGGTTGGCCTGGGCGGGAAATCCGAACCAGTAACCTGGTATCGGGTGCACGCGACAGTCGCGCCTCCTCCGACTGCGCCACACGCGCCCACCCATGGTTCAAATAGCCCAGAAAATTATGGGACACCCTAATAATTTAGCCAATAAATATAACAGAAACGAAGTAGTAAAGACGTAGTTCTGAAATTGACGATACGATAACTCTACTGAAGCGCTACTTGCTGGAACTGAAGTTAGCGCAGATTTTATTTATAGCGGCGTTGAAATATAAAATACAAGTCACAAGCGTCAGATTTTGAGGATGCGCAATTTCTACGACCAAGCAAACTGCCAAATCATTATGCATATTCATGTTCGCCAGATCATTGAGCTTCAGGCCACTTCTTTTGTTCATTTGCTGTGTCGCTGTCATTCGTAACTGTCTCTTCCCAACTGATTGATGTTCTCCGTATTTATTTATGAAATCGTATTCATTACTGAACAGCTCTTAACGAGTTCCTCGATCTCCTTTCTCCTCTCCAGTTTTTATCGTTTCTTTAGATGTTCCGCGGAAAATTTTCCCGTATTTTGCAAAATTATACCTAATCCACATGTGGGTTAGTTGGCTAGCAGTCAGATATTTGCCTCGAACCATTGCTCACCTGTTATTATTTTTACTTTCGTAAACCTTTATTATTAAAACTTGTTTTGGCTTGTTTGCTTTGTTGTTCTCCACGTAGGCACTGTCTACGTCAATAAATACAATACAATACAAAAAAGGGCGCGTGTAGCGCTGTCGGAGGAGGCGCGACTGTCGCGTGCGCCCGATACCAGATTCCTGGTTCGGATTTCCCGCCCAGGCCAACCAAGCCTTCCATCCCTCCGGGGTCGGTGAATTGGTACCAGACTCGTCTGGGAAAGATAAAGCGCTGACTTGTTCATCGGCTGGCCACCGCAAGTCATTGTATGGCCAAATACGCATTCTTGTCGCCTCCAGTTCTTTTAGTTTCGTTCCCTTTTATTCTTTTTGTTGTTATCGATTGTTCAGCCTATAATACCAATCCTACAAAGCCACTTGTGTTGGTTATTTGACACCAGAATTGTCCGAGAACGATAAGACACTGACTTCTCTATCGTCTGACCATCGCGCAGGTCATTGTATAGTAGACGTTGGATCGGACGCCGATTTGAATAATTCGAATCCATCATTTCCTTCAAAATCGATTACAAGGATTATTCGAATTTCGAAAAACTCGGATCTTAGGATGCTTCGGATAAGAATAGATTTTATAAGAACGGATTTTTGGATGATCCAAATAACTTATTTGTTTTCGGATCTCACATTGGATATCCCAATCGAATAGCGCATTTCTTATGAAAATCAGTTATCTGAATTACACGAAAATCTGATCTGGTGAAAGCCGCCGTTATTTGAATTCCTCTAAGATTTGGGATTCTCTAAAGTCCTATTTTCGCACAATCCTTTTAACCAAATTTTGGAGAAAATGACAGATCCGAATCACCCGAATCAGCGTCAGACCCAATGTCTATTTAATAGGCCGAATACGCATTCAAGTTGCCTCCACAAAATTCCATAAAGCATGTAGAATGCAAGGTGTATGGTATAAAGAGGTTGGTAAACGCCGACATTTCTCCTTTATCCCTTTTCTTCTTTTTTCGCGTGTAGCGTAGCGCAGTCGGAAGAGGTGCCTGCAGTCGTGTGCACCCGATGCAGGGTTCTTGGTTCGGATTTCGCGCCCTTGCCGCCCAAGCCTTCCACCCCTCCGAGTTCGGTGAATTGGTTCCAGAAATGTCTGAGAGGAATAAAACGCTAACTTGTTCACCGACTAGCCACAGCAACTACGGCCAAATACGCATTCACACCACCTCCACGACATCCCTTAGAAGTAGAATGCGGGGCGCATGCCAAAAGGGATTGAGCAACGCCGTCCTTTATCTTTTATTTATTCCTTTTTATTATTTTTATCCGTCTTTTGTCATTTTTTGCTGATTTTATTTTTATGGGCGCGTGGAGCGCAGTCGGAGGAGGCGCCGGCTGTCGCCTGCACCCGATACCAGGTTCCTGGTTCGGATTTCCCGCCCAGGCCAACCAAGCCTTTCATCCTTCCGGGTTCGGTGAATTGGTACCAGACTTGTCTGGGAAGGATAAAGCGCTGACTTGTTCATCGGCTGGCCACCGCAAGTCATTGTATAGCCAAATACGCATTCAACTCGCCTCCACGACATCTCGTAGAAGTAGAATGCGTGGCGCATCCCAAAGGGATTGAATAACGCCGTCCTTTATCTTATTTTATCTTTATTTTTATTTAGACGTTCTCCATTTCAACGTGTAGATAAAAATAAAGAATAAGTTTCATTTTTTCATAGAATATAGAATATTTATTGAGCCAAAAGTAATACAAAATCCTTTAAGAGCTTCTGGCAAAATCCTGATTTCCAAATAGTTTGGGAGGCATGAGCTCCGAAGCTGCATGGACAAATTGTAAGTTGGTGACAAGGGAGCGTTCCAATGAAATGGAACAACATTTGGCATTGTCTTCTACGTTGTAAAGTTCGAGCTCATCTTCATATATTCATTCACATTCAATCACACATTTCGTCTATATATAGTGTTCTGGTTCTCGTAAGGCATATTCGTATACCTTCTCGAACTAGAATACGTTCTCCTCGTCGTCCGTGATTCCGACGGAACTTCTAGATTCGCTTTTGAAGTATCACCTATTTCAGTTGTGTATGTGGCAAGGGCACGACCGATGGTGGCGTTGTCTGCTGGTGTTATGCGGTTTGCTGCCCAGTGTAATCCCACAGATCCAGCAAGCACAGTCCGGAAACATCAACCAGAACATCGGCCAGCCCGATTCCGGCACCCTGTTCACAGGAACCGGCAGTAACGTCTACTATGGAGGTGAGGCAGATCTCATCTAAGATTTTTTAAAAACTTATTCGTTTTGAAACGAATTTACCCGAAACTTTTCATTACTATATTTGAATTTGAATTTCCGGTACTTGTTTTGCCTGTACCACTTCTTTGAACCGTGGCAGGTCTTCAAACATTTAATGTTACCATGCAAAAGCGAGAAAAGGTTCGAAAAGATCAGATTTGGGGTTGTTTGTCTTACTGACCGCCGGAATCGACTTGCTCCACCAGACCCCAGTCGTTGTTCCATTTCGGGTGCTTATGAAGTCCACTAAATCGTTTTTACCCACAAATATAATCCTCCCTGGGATTTCTCAGGAAGTTCAGCCACCTAGTTGGTTGGCTAATGTCTTGGTTTTCTTCTGCCAACTCATAGAATTCAGCCCCTTACGGTGCCGACAAACATATCACATAAAAGACTCCTTCAGTGCGATCTTACAATAGGCTACGATATCGATTTGTCGCTTCCTCAATCAATATTGAGTCCCTATGTCGCGTCATGTCGCGACTGAGATCTGAACGTGCTCTTAAACGTTTCTTCAAGCCAAGCAATTATCCCTTCGAATGATACTTCCACCATTTTTCTGGCGAAATGCAAGTGAAGCAGTGCAGGCCGGTCGCACGCATCACAAGTGTTTCTTAGATTCTTTCTTAGTCCGAAACCATTTAGATTCCATATATTAGTACTAGACTGTTTTACTTGAAGCAGAAACATTGGTTTATTTTTTCTTTCTTTTCTTTATTTTTATTTTTTTCGCCTTATAAGTTCCTAGTGCTTCCATCATGGTAACATGGTAGGATAATCGATCTATGCTAAAATTCGGTCAATGTCGCGAATGTGGACAGCATGGGAAGACAGGAACGTGCCAACTGACCAGCACCAATCAAAGCACAGATCAAAAGTGCACTGGTGATTTAGGATTATGGTTATGCTCTCGATTTTTTTTTGAATATTCGAAGATTTGGAAGCCTACTAACTTCGAATATTCAAATTCGAATATATTCGAACATAAACGGCGTTCTCTGAATACTCGGATTTGGATACATTCAAAATACGGAATTTTTTAGAATAATCGAATTCGAAAAATTAGAAAAACACGATCCTATGAATGCACGGATCTGGATGCATTCGAAAAATACGATTTTTTGAATATTCGTATTCGAGTGTTCAAATTCGAGTGAAAATCATTTGAATATCTATGCGAATAGGTTGTTCGTAAACAACGAAGTCAGGGTGTACTTTCTGACTGGTATCTAATTAGTTGTCTGAATGACTGAGAGAGACGCTCTCTCTTCTCATGCTGCTCACATTCCCTACCAGGACCAAAAATTTTGTCTAGACGTCTTATTGGCAGAAGAACGCAAGGAATATCTGTATAGCGCAATTTTGAGATGGTTTCTTCATTTGTTTATAGTGGCCAAGTATGCATACTTGTGTGTCCAGGAAATCCTATGGAAATGGAACGCGCGGCGCACTCTAAAAAGGCGGTTGAATAACGTCGAGTATCAAAATTCTGCTCGCCGAGTTCTGTAGGAAAGGATAGCTCTGTAGTTCTGTATTCTATGTTCGTTGTGCTCATTTCGTTTTACATTTATTATTTATTTCTCATATTTTAATATTATTTTGCTTCCTTTAAGTAATAAATTTTCGGCACTATCTGTTCAACTGTTTATTTTTGCTTTGCATTCTAAGAATCATGATGACGGTTTTCTTACCGTATCACTTACAGTCAATCTGGTGCCGTTTGGTCCAGAAGTTGGAGATGAGGAAGTGATACCGGGTATGTTGACATCTGGCCAGACAATCGACCTTCACATGTTCTTTCCGTTCTATGGAGGACTTTACAACTACACCACGGTAACATTCGTCTTTACTTCAGCAGTAAGACCAATATCGATTGATAACATCGATTTCAGATATCGGTCAACGGCTACATTGGTTTTGCCACCGTGCTGGATCAAGGCCCAACGATCAACATCGGTCCTGACGCCACCGACTGGCCGAAGCATCAGGATCCAGCGATGATCGCTCCGTATCTCTGTAAACAGCAGGTGAGCACACTTGTTCTTCTAGGTCCCACGATCGATTTATTGATCCTAATCAGTCCAAATCAGTAGAAAAACTCCACTTACAGATTCCTCAAGACATGAATCCCGGAATGAGATCCGGCGTGTTTTTCCGGCTGATGATGAGGCAGTCGTTGTTCGGACGTGGCTCAGGTGGCAACATGAATCTCGGCGGCTCCTATCAGAGCAGCTTTTTCGGCCAGTCCGCTTCTACCGTGAGTTTTATCTTGTACGAGCCAGCCGGTCGCTCCACGCGTCATATGTCGATAATCGACAGATATTGATTAAGCAATCGACACTGTTTATTGCGACTTTCTCGCGATCATAGGACGATTCGTGGGATATTGCAAAAGAATTTAGCTTCGAGCATTATCAGAATTTCACGCTCTGCAAACAAAAAACTCCTTACAAAAGAGTCATACGGGAAAATAGACATTGCGCCCTTCTCATTTTTCCTTTTTATTTATTCCTCATACATTGTATTAGTCTCGTGTAGGATGTATTTCGGATGCTGTCGTATGTAGTATGTTTATAAGTCATACTGTTTGGTTTAATTACCCAAGTTTGAAGTGTACTGTGATTTTACGACTCATAGTTCACTTCAAACTTGGGTAACTAAACCAAACAGTGTGTGTTGCGTACCGAGAAAAGCGAACGTAAACTGGACCACCGTCTCCCACTTACTGTTCAAGTGTTGTGAATTATCTTCACCAGGCTCATCACTCTCGTGTCAACTACACTCTGATCCACCATTTCTTATCGGCAACAGATAATATTTATCTTCCGATCGATGCTGTTATTTGTAGAGAGCGATGTATCCATCGTTTACCTCGAACGGTTAATCCTGAGTAGGAACCGACATTTTTGGCTGAACAATTGTGATAGCCATCGATTCGCCATTAATTATGCGCGTAGACACGCACATATAAAGGGATTATTTAATATTTATTGCGTGGTTGATCGAACCATCTGAAATTAGCAGAAAATGTGGCAGTTTAAGGCCCCGTTTATAGTTCGACGCCGAGCGACGCGACGCCACGTATAGTGGCCATATTGATTGGGCGGTGCGATCGATCAATTTGGCCACTTTTCCTGCCGTCACGTCGCTTGGCGTCGGAAGTATAAACGGGGCCTAAGACTATGAGAAATGGTAAATCCTGAAGGTACCTCTCAAGAAGGAGCAAAACAGTAGGAAAATTGGTGAACATCCACTATCGCCATTAATTTTGAGCCGAGTCACAGACAGACAGACACATTGACAACATTTTATTACTAATGTTACTACTATTTTATTACTAAACAATCCGTCAATGTGTTGTGTTACACCTAGAGATGAATCGGGCGTTTTTTTTTTGCTACGTTCGCCAAATTGTGGTCCGTCTCACATTGTTTCTCGAACGGCTAACCGGAGCGTTTTTAGTAATAGAGCGTCTAAATTCCAACAGCCATCGATCGGCCACTAATTTTGAGCGCATGGACAGAGAAACAGACAGTGGACAGTGAATGGCTTTTTGGTTTTTCTTATATCATCCGCCACCAGTCGTTCCGTTGATCATTGACTTGGTCGAACGTGTGCCAGCAGTGTCTCCATTCGTCCCTGTCCCGTGCCAGAGTGCTCCAATGGATCCTCTCCGCTCGAGGGACACGAAGAACGTCATATCGTTCGTTTAGGGCTTTCACGAAGAAGTCCGAACAACGCTTTGGTGGGCGTGTTTGTGTTCTCTTGACATCCCGCGGAATCCAGTAGGTGACGGCTCTCGTCCAGCGGGTGTCTGCGAGGCGCATTACGTGGGCGGCCCACCTAATTTTCGACGACTTGGCCCATGCAACAGCGGCCTGATCCTTTTTATAAGATTATATAAATTATATAGTGAGGCGGTCTTCCGAAAAAAGTGTTTGACAACTCTACATATACAAGAGTAGCAAACGAAGGGCAACACCTTTCAAGGATCTGTAATGGATATCGTGTGCCACTATAGCTTCTGTTTTGCAGGCTTGCCAAGGGACATCTGGTGGATACGTGCGATGCGATCAGAACAGTGACTACTTCATCGACGAGATGATGCGTTGGCTGCAAGGTTCGCTTATGTTCCACCTAATTTTGATGCACATCACTTTCTCATGCCGTGTGGTAGCGCAGTCCGAGGTGGCGCCGGCTACCCCGAATGCAGGGTTCTTTCCATTAGTTCGGGTCGCGCCTAATCCAACAAAACGTTCCCTACCTTCGGGATCGCGGTGAACTGATACCGGGATTATCTGGATGGGTTACAGCACTGAGTTGTTCATTTGCTGGCCATTTCAAGTCATTATTTAGCCAAATACGCGCTCAACTTGCTTCCACGATATCCCTTAGAAGTAAAACACGTGGCGCATTCCAAAGGGGATTAATTTACGCCGTCCTCAATCCTTATTCTTCTCGATTAGTACTTCTTTTTATAAGTGCAAGTATTTCCCTCTTCCTACAAAATGTTCATTGAGAGCGACGGGTGAAAATATGACAATTGTCGTCTATGAACCTTTGCTGCACGACCACCTCTAGAAGGCGTCGAGTGATGGTCTTGTACCGTTTTCTGGAATCATCTGAATGCCATGAAGAGCCTCAACGTCTACTAAGATGTTTTAGAACCTAACAATGAGGTTTATTATTGCCTTAGTTTTGCTTAAGGAATACTTCTTCGACCGAGAGGCGTTTTGCTAGCAGATTACTAACCAGAGGAGGGTCTCAGGCGTAGGTCTGAACGGAGCAATGGACAGTACTGCGAGAATCTCCATATACATAGGACGTGGCGAACGGCTAGGCGGCAAGCGAATCGGTAGCCCAGCCGGTTGGGAGGCTACTTCTGACGTTCTGGGTCGGATGTTCGACTCCCGTGCTATGCACCAGCATTTTTTCATGACTACCGCCTCCTTTACCAATTTGCTTCCTGCACATCTACCGCACATTTATTTCACTCTAAATTGTCAAGTAAGAGTCCGATTCGTGCTCAGCAAGTTTGGGCAAAATCTGTGACTACGACCTTCACCTACACCTACCGTAACTTTACGTTCTCCAGCGTAATACGGAAAAATGGATGTCAGATTCGTGATCGCCATCTCAAATAAACCCCTGGGAGAAGTTTGGGCGAAATCGGTGATTATGACAGCCCTGCTGTATACTTTCACTACTCCAGAGGTCGAGGAGATGTCGAAAAATTTGTTTCGCCCTAACCTAGCCGAGAGGGGTTATTTTGGGTGCTGATCACGAATCTGACACTCGTTTTTTAAATTGCGGACGATTACGGTAGGTTACGGTAGGTATGGGTGATAGTGCGATACTGTACCCCACCTTCGAGGGACCGTAGCTCTGTTGGTTCAAGGACTCAGCAAAAAGGAAACATGTTTTTCTACTATATGAAGGGTGGTGATTCTCGCAGTACTATCGATTTCCCCCGTTCAGACCTACGCCTGAGACCCTTCCCTGGTTAGGATTCCATGGCCTCTCTGTTATGTTGCTCAATGGCATTCGTATAAGAACTTCTACGGAGACAACTTGAATGTCTAAGCAATAATTTGTGGAGGCCAATCGATGAACAAGTCGTGTCTCGTCCCTCCCAGACAAGTCTGGTTCACGGATCCCGGAGGGATGGAAAACTTGGTTGGCCTGGCCGGGAAATCGGACTAAGAGCCTTGGAGCGGAGTGCGCGCAATAGCCGGCGCCTCCTCCGACTACGCCACCACAGCAAATATCTCAGAGGAAAGAAAGGTTCACTTTTCAGAAGGAGTTGCTGGGGCAGCTGCGTTCCGTGCCGATGCAGCGCTGGTGGTTACCTGGTATAATACAGCTTCTGCGATCTCTGGCAGAAGTGACATGGATGCCGGCCAGCTATCCACATACCAACTCGTCTGGCTCACAGATCAGGTACGCCCTTCCTGTCCACTGCTTGTCAGGCTACTCTCGATCTTTCCGTTTAGACGAGCTTTAATTCTTGAATCCTCATTTAGACGGCTCGGCTTAGCTACGTGATCCTGAACTACGACAAACTCGGCTTCGACGCCGCCGACTTCAGAGCGAATTCCAGGAGCGGCAGGTGTCAGGTGGGTCTACATAGTTTTCTTACCGTTAAGACCTGGCAAGTTTCTTGAAGACACTTATAGCGCAGTACAGAAGTAAGTAATGGCGTTCTCGACCGGACTGAGAATCGATGTTGAGTTCGAATAGGGCCCAGCTAGTCCGCTCTATCGTACTAGAGGATCAGGATATAGGCTTGGAAGGTTACAGTGTTATCTTGAGTAGATTCAAACGTGGACTTGAAGACGCTCAGTGAATCCCGCACAAGTAGCGTTCATGGCACATCCCAAAGGCCTGACTAACTTCCTTTTCATTCTTCCTTTTCAATATATACCATTTTCATGTCGACACTTTTCAAATCAAATTGCACACTTCTCACGTTAAATTGGACACTCCTCTATGCTGGCCTATGAGCTTTGAAATCAAACTGAAGTCTTCCAAATTGGAACCAGCTTCTTATAGGTTAAACTGGAGACTCTCCAAGATGGAAAGAAGAATTTTTTATTGAAAGAAAATGTAGAATAACTTTTTTGAAATTCTCCACTTCAGCTGCCCGAATGAGTGTAATAATTTTATAATTTTTTTGAGAAAAAATTAATTAAACTTTTTTATAAAGTGCAGTACGGCAGCAATCATGTAGTGCATTAAGAGACTGGACCGCGCCATGCACTTAAAAGAAGCTCAAGACAAGGTTTTTTGATTGATGGTGTAAATACCACTTACATGCAGCATCAATGTTAGGATATGTGTGATTTTTATAATTGTTAATGTTGCATCGTTTGTAGGTGCGAAACTCCATTTACATAGAAATTTTGCTATCAGTCGAATAAGAATCGCACCGGTTCGGGCGAGGGCATGGCGCAACCTCTGTTTTGGCACTAAAAAATGACCGCCTTCCTCCTCTTTAGAACAAGCTCTAAATCATTGTTTTTCCTCAGCAAAAAAAATAATTTTTTATAAAATTTCGAACAAAGTGTTCTCCTGTTGCTAAGTGAATTAAACTTCAAAGAAAGTTGTTCTAAATTTTCCTTAAACAAAAAATTGTTCTAACCACTTTGGATAATTTTTAGATTATTGTAGAAAAAATTCATTTTGATTTGGAAGAGATTGATTTTATTTCAAAAGTCTTAAGCTAACTTAGAAGGTGTGTCCAATTTGCCGGAAAAGGGTCGAATTTGATTCAAAAAGTGTCCAATTTGATTTGAAAAGTGTCCAATAAGACGTGAAAATGGTATATACCATTTTCATTTCAAATTGCACAGTTTTTAAACAAAACGGACACTCCTCCAAGCAAGCATCTTCCAAATCGAGATGAGTTTCTGCCACATTAAACTGAAAATTCTGCCAGTAGGCTAAAATAACTTTTTCTCCAAGAAAATTTAGCACGACTTTCTTTGGAATTTCTTAAAATTCACGTTCCACAATAAGTGAATATACTGTTTGAAATTTTATAAACTTTACTTTTCAATGGAAAATAGTGATTCAAATCTTGTTTCAAAGTGCAGGCAGGCAGCAATTTTCTAGACTTAAAAGAAGAGACTGCGCCATGCACTCGTCCAAAATTCTCATTTGGTTGATGACGAAAATTCTGTTTGCGTGCAATCGCAGTTATGAAGAACCCACATATGCACCTTTACTTCGCTGCTCAAGTTAGCTGCATTTATACTATTAGTCAGGGGCGTGTAGTGCAGTCGGAAGAGGCGCCGGTTGTCGCATGCACCCGATGCCAGGTTCCTGATTCGGATTCTCCGCCCGTGCCAACCAAGCCTTCCATCCCTCCGGGGTCGGTAAATTGGTACTGCCCTTGTCTGGAAGGACAAAGCGCTGACATGTTCGTCGGCTGGCCACCGTAAGTCATTGTATGGCCAAATGCGCATTCAAATCGCCTCCACGACAGAAGTAGAATGCGTGGCGCATCTGAAGAGGGATTGACTAACGCCGTCAGTTATCCTTATCCTTATACTATTAGTCAGATGAAAATCGCGGTGGGTTAGTTGAGTGCGTAACGCGATCTCTTGCTATAATTCGCCAAAAAAATTGCTGCATTTCTGCGACCTAGGAGAATCTTAAGTCACAATTTTCCTTAGACAAATATACAAAAAATTGAGACAGTGCTGAAAATTCAAAAAAAAACTTATTAGGGCAGGTGAGTTTAAAAATTTCCAAGAAAGCCATAGCAAATTTTCATTCGACGGAAAAGTCTAACCTTCCCGGAGAGTTTCTAGTGTAATGTGGAAGAAACTCGATGTTTTATAATTTGGAAGAGGTTTGGACTGATTTCAAAAGCGTCAAGGTTGCTTATAAGGGTCTCCGATTTGGCTTGAATAGTCCAACTTAATGTGGAACTGAGGTTCATGTCGCGAAGGTGGGCAGCATTGGTAGGTGGTGGTGTGCCAGCCAATCATAACCAAGCAGGCCGAACACACGCCTGCCAATCAGTCTACTGATCGTACAAGTCCTCTCCGAATGGCATGCCAGTAAGATCTGTTTGACGGACGAGCTCCCATCTCGCAATGCTGCCCATTTTCGCGACATATACCTGAAAACCGTATATTACACAGCATTCCGAAAGGCCTTCTCCGGTCGCAAGTGCTCCGCTCCGCGCTGCTCTCTGATGTATCGATGACTCACTGCTAACCAGCTGAAGCTGATGTACGAGTCGCGAGCGGGAATTTGACTCTTCATATTTGCCTAGCGGCAGCCAGCCAGCCTCGGGATCGAACACGGCACTAAGTCAACAGAAAACAATCACCGTCAGTCGAGTGAAGTTCTGAAGGCGGTCAGGCCGACTGAACTGAGTCACCGCTGTGGTGAAGCTGTGGGATGCTAACGGTGATAAGGCACGGAGGACTACAACTGACAATGAGTCATGACCTCGGAATGGGAAGAAGCACTCCTCCTGAGAGATCGCGGGTGGCGTTGGACGAAGATGGGCAGCTGAATTCCCACTTTTCATGAGTCAGACAGGAAAGCCAGTTGGGTAGGGGGAGAATACCCTACGTAGGTAATGCATCGAGAAAATGTGATACAGGTAGGGATGCATTAGCTCTTTCGAGATCATTTGGGATTTATATAGGACGATGGAGCACGTATGTATGATAGCGAGACAGCTAGCGGTCAACTGCTAGCGGATGTGGACGATCTCATACACTCGCGGTGGTCAACTATCGGCGAATTTCTGGTGAACTGAATGGGCGCTATTCGTGGCCAGAAATTTGCCGACAGTTGCCCGGATTTTCGTCTGCAGATGTCCAGACCTATCCCTATAGTTGGGAGCCAATCTTATCAATAAACCGTATTTCAGAGACACACTTAGCGGTTAAGTCGAAGGGCAGTTATAGTTCGCCGAAAAACTGATAGATTGAAACCTGACTGAAAACTGAAAAAAACTGAAAACTGATAGAAACAGTAGCACTTTTGAAAATCAACGAAATTTCTACGTCTGACGTTTGAAACGTATTTTTCAGAAAGCCTCAGCCCATTTCAATCTGCCTGAAGTGGTCAGTTACACTACAGGTGAAATCCCGTTCATGTGCAGGTGAAATATAGTTGTCCTCACAGTTGACATTGTGATGGCCTGACCAAGGAATGCCGTCAGCTTCCCATGGAACTTCGGATTGAGACCTATATCACGTGAAAGAGCTAGAGACGCTGATCACAGATATGTAGACCAAATTTGCTAAATGGATCTCCTAAGCGAGTTATGGCCGGCGGAAGCCGCGATGTCTTCCATGTGTTGGGCGCGCTCAATCATCGTTGGGCGCAGTATTGCTCGGAAATCAGCGGTTCGGCTATCAGCGCCGCCGCCGCTGCTGACCGCGCTGATAGCCGAACCGCTGATTTCCGCGCAATACTACGCCCAACGCTGATTGAGCGCGCCTATCACATGGAAGACATCGCTCCTTCCGCCGGCCATAATTCGCTTAGGAAATCCATTTAGCAAATTTGGTCTACATACCTATGATCAGCTTCTCGAGCTCTTTCACGTGATCTAGGTCTCAATGCGAAGTTCCATGGGAAGCTGACGGCATTCCTTCGTGAAATCTGAGACACTCGCAACAGTCCACTGAAAGGGCAACTGTATTGTTCACCATTCAAATTTGACTGGAAGGTGAGCGGAATTTCATTAGCAGTCGAACTACGACTTTAAGCGGGAATTTGAAACGGAATAAAACACGGTGAGCTTCTTGGGTGAACTATACTTGCACTTCCAGTCGACCGCTGCGAGTGTCCGAGATTTCAGACACTCACAGCGGTCAACTGGAAGGGCAACCATAGTTCACCAGTAACATTTCACCGATGGGCGAACGGAATTTCATCGGAAGTCGAAATGTTACTTTGAGCCTTCCATTTCTCCGGAGTCGGTGAATTGGTGCCAGAATTCTCAGCCAAGAAGAAAACAGCGTCGGCTGACCACCAGAAGTCATTATATTACGAAGAAGCAGTATGTATGTCACATCCCAAAAACGGAATGATTTAATCCGTACTGCATTAGGTCCTTTCAGAGAAATATAACTACCTTGAAACATTGTGTAACAAAAAAATTCAGGCTGTGTTCAACGGAGGAAATCACACCGGCATCGTCCCCGTGGACCCAACTCAAGCTTATAAGAACACTCCGAAGGTTGGTGACGTTCTTGCTTCTCCCGGCACAGTTTACTTTAATATTTATTTTATTTAATTTTTTGCATTATTTTACTTTCACAAGCTGTTGTTTAAGTGTGCTTACCAGAAGATTTTTGGAAGGAATCATTTCTGCATTTGTATCAAAAGTGATACCTAATGTCGCCAACTCGATTGCCTCGGTGCCCGTGCTGACCTACATGCCAGATGGCCTTGAACCGCTCCATGGCTCAACCCAACTGCCAAGAGGGGAGCCCGACTAAGGGAGAAGGGACCCGGCGAGGAAGCGCTTGCCTCCATAGCTTCCCCGTGGGCCTGGAAGGGGTTACGGCACGTCCTTAGTGGGACGCCCGCAGCAGCCTAGGTTCCCGGGTGGTTTAGCCGGCATGGAAACAGCATGCAGTGCACGACGGATACAACGAAACCCGACACGAACAATTTGAATTGACTCGAAACTCCAGCAGTATCGTAGGTAGCTCAACGTTTGCTTCGCTGCCGAAGACATTGTAGATAATACAGATTTATTAAACTACAGTAATACATAGAATACCATACAGACTGTCGAAATGGCAGATGAAGAATGAGATGGCTCCCCGGCTTGCCCGGCCAATATAGAGTGCGTACCAAGCCGCGTCGGCTCGCAACACCCAAAGCAGCCAGCGGCCAGAGGCAGCGCAGAGGATACGGATGAATTGGCTATACTGCGCGGGAGCGCGCCCAGTATGGATCGATAGGCGTCGGGGGTGGAGCTTTCTCAGGTCGTCATTGGTTGCCTCATCGGCAGTTCACCGCGGGAACGGCACACCGTGGGAAACCAGTCAAACGAGCAGCGATCGCGATCGATTCGCGACACCTAATACGAAAGTTCTGTTGTTTCTGAGTTTTTACTAGATTTGGCATTGAAGCATTTAACAAAGCCAAGATACACATTGAGCGAAAGGATTTGTAGGCATTCAAAAAATCCCGCACCTGTTTTTGATTGAAAAATAGTTCGAAGAAATACTACAGTAGAAAAAATATGTAAACTCCTGAAACTAAAATCAAAATCGAATAAAAAAACCAAAATAAACTGACGTTAATACCGAAACACTCTATTGCATTTTTTGTTGATGCGTTTTTCAAAACGAAGGCTACATATATTGAGCCAACAATTCTGCCAATCGGTGTGAAGATCTTCCATTAAAACGACCCGATTCGCTTCCAAGTACGGAGACCATATTTCACTGCGTTTTATTAACAACTTATCGCACATAATTACCCATGGCCTTTATTTTAAACTTCAGCTTCATGGAAGCGGAAGCTCCCAGAAGGTGACGTGCTTCATATGCGGCTCCAGAAGCCAATTTCACCTCCAAAAATTTGTAGGCCTATCAGCGTTACAGCTATTTTGTAAGACTCTTTGAAAAGTTGTTAGAAAACAAAATGTGAAACATTTAAAGGATAACGCTATTATTTCCGATTGCAGCGTGGATTTCAAAGAAATAGTCCCACCATAACTGTCATGTTGCAATCGTTGAATGAGTGGACTGCATCGTTAGATATGCATGTAAGCGTTGACGTTATTCGTTTGGATTTTACGAAGACTTTTCACAGTGGCTACCCTAATAGGCTGTTTCACAAACTAGAGCTGAATATATTCTCGAATTGTCTATATATCTCGCATATCATTTACGGTACGTAATAACTAAAGACAACTTCGTAGCGGAAGGAGGTGGACTTCCTTCAGAACTCTGAAGCATTTTCACCTTTGCACTCCTTTCAATCGTTTCTTCAAACAAGGCTCAACGTTCGCAGACGACTTCAAATTGTATTACAATCCTAGTGACTCTGTAGGAACTCGAAAGTTCTGCACAGGACTCTCAACAGTGTTGTGAAGTGGGCTAATGAATAGAAACTATTTCTTTCTATAGAAAAATCTAAAATCCTGATACCAACGATAAGTAGACTCCATGTCCGACTTTCCATGGATCTCAGCATGATGTTTCGTGTTAAATTGTTTGTTCGTGGAGCTGTGCACCGAATTGTTTTAGCCCTTTATTCGGCCTACGCTTTGGTGGTTATGCCTTCGTCGGAGGCTGGAAGAGTCCTAATGACATTTAAGAACTACTCCTCCAAAGGTCATTTCATACTACAGAAAGAAATTCGAAGAAAGGAGTGAAGAAAACGATGTGGAGAAGCGATGAAGGGCTAACCTTTGTGGTGGAAGCCGAGGAGCTCCACCAGTCGCCGTCAGACGGAGGTGAACGTTGGTGAATGACTTAAGCTCTAGGGACCACCTACTCTAAGGACCTCCAAGGGCATGACTCTGTAGGTCAAAACCCACAGAGGCCGACAAAGAGTGCCAGTTCTTGCGTCACCGCCACGCACTCTCTTTCTGTGATTGATCTTGGGGTTCCGCGATGCGATCCACAATGCCTCTAGCGTTTTCCGCGCGGACACGTCGCTTTCATGTGCAAGGATCGTGACAGCCACCTGAACCATTGCGCCGCCATGGCAGTATACCCTGTGCTCGCCCATTGGAGTCGATCTCTGCGACCTTCTAAGGTTGTCTAGGTGCTCCTTGACCCTTATACACAGCGGCCTTCCCGTTTCCCCGACGTACTCGTCTCTGCATTCCCTGTATGACATAAGGTACACCACCCCCGAGGTCATGCAATCGCCTTGTTTTCCAAAAGGACACACTACACACGAGGGAATAGGACAGCTGCGGTCGCACAATCAGTTTCGAACTAGTTGTCCCTTCAAATTCATAGGAAAAACAAAAGGCAAAAGCGACAATCACTTCGGTGCTTCATGTACAAACCTTTGCATTTGATGAGGGCTTGAGAAAGTATGGAAAGGTTTTACCCGAATGCTGTTCATTAGTGGGGTGTCCGGATCTATCCTAATCGGAGGGGGCATCTAGTTGAAGAGGGAGGCATACTCACCCTCCCCCCTCGACTTTCTTTAAGAGTTTCGAGCACTGTCTTACGATACGAGGGCTTTCATTTACATACAATGTGGTGGCGTGGCATGGGGCAAAGTACAGCTCTATACTGTTGCCCCTCCCGATTAGGATAGATTCTCCTACCACAACATTCCTTGCCAAGTAACGCTTGGTGCAGATCTAGACCTCCATTCTCAAGTGTGTAGAATGGAAAAATTGGACTTATTAACCGTCTAAAAATTTTATACGACGACTGGTGACTCAATAGCAACTCAATATTAATTACCAGAAAAAAATTAAAAATCTCAGTTTCGTGCTCCTTTTAGCCAACCCAAAGGTTAGAGTACGAGATTCCACCTGTTGGCTAATAGAGATGTCACGGAGTACGACGAACCTCTAAGGTTGGGCGATGTTGCAGATAAACTTTGCGTTCTCAAAAGTATGCTTGAGAAAATGTAATCGTCCTAAAGGGAGATCCTACATTGCATTAATGATTTACTCTTACGGCTTCTCTTCTCTACATCTTTACTATTTTTCTTAATCGAAAATGATTATGCTTCTTTTAGTCAAACGTTTTGTCTCATTGCTATTTTATGATCCCACCTGGAAATTCCTTCTAATAAATAATAGTAGCAATAATAATTATATTTTTAGGTGTTGTCGCAACGGTCTGGTGTGCCGCATATGGTTCGAGGCCGCTACATGTTCAGAGTTGATGATGTTGTTCGACCGGCCGGATGCAGCAACAAAACCGGAGGAACATGTTAGTTTCTGGGTCCTTGTAGAAGAAAAACTAAAAAAGAACCAATTAAGCAGGGTATTTTCTCTCAAGAACTTGCTAGTGCGACATCTAGTTAAACCAAATTTGTCTTCTGAACTGTTACCTAACATTTTCCTGGAGCCATTACTGTAAGGCACCCTGGCACACTATCACCAGAAAATAAAATTCTGAAGTTCACTGCTAGAAAACGTTTCTATAAAGAACGATTACCATTTTATGAAGAACCCTACTCCAAGCAGAAGCAATGCCTAAAAATGAAAACTGCATCTCAATGTGTTAGGTCATTAGGCATGAAATGGCCGATTTTAAGTCAGAATTTTGAATTATTGTTTCTCAAACAAAAGGCAGGGAAGACGAGCAGTCAACACATCTCTGCCATCTTAACGGTAACTTGCTCATGCCGTAAGCGCAGAAGTTTGGAGGGCGAAAAGCGATGAAATCACAGAAGGCATTTTCCAGTAGTCAGTTGGCGCGAGTTGCGATAAATATGGTGGGTGAATGAGACATTTCATATCCAACTCCTTCAGTTTCAGAAACGTTGTTTGTGCGACGCGTGGTTGTGAGTTGTCTTGCAAGAGTATTGCTTGTCTCTGTTGACCAATCTTGCTTGACCAGTCAATGACAAAGGATAAAAAGATAAAGGACGGCGTTATTAAATCCCCTTTGGGATGCGCCTCGCATTCTACTTCTACGGGAGGGGCGAGTTGAATGCGTATTTGGCCACACAATCACTTGGGGTGGCCAACCGATGAAAAAGTCAGCGCTTTATCCTTCCCAGACAAGTCTGGTACCAACTCACCGACCCCGGAGGGATGGAAGGCTTGGTTGGCCTGGGCGGGAAATCCGGACCAGGAACCAGGTATCGGGTGCAGGCGACAGCCGGTACCTCCTCCGACTACGCTACACGTGCCCCTGAATAGTAATAAATAATAACAATAGTAGGGAAATAGTAGTAAAAGGGAAAATAATAACTAATAATAGGAATAAATAATCATATACCATATAATAATCCGCTAAGCGATAAGTCACACTATCGATCGACGATGAATCATAAAATAGGGAAAATTACGGGGCACAAATTAAGGGCAGAAAATAGAGGGAAATATCCAAACGCCGTCTACGTGCATGGCGACTTATTAGACAAGCTGAACACGTCGGCAATCGTGCCTGGCGACTTAGTAGGCAAGCTGAACACGTCGGCGATCGTGTATGGCGAGCCGTAGACGTACCGAACGCGCCGCCGACTTCTGTACTGAAGGCAATCAAGGTCGCTGAACACGATTATGAAGTTCGTTTTTGATGTGTGGATCACCACCGATCGATATCGATTAAATTTCTCCTCCGACAGCGCTCTACGCGCCCACCAATCAGTGAGCTTGCTGCTAATTCACGCGTACTTTGAGATATATCACCTTCCACTATAGCTTTCAATTCATCGGTGATTCATCGGCACCTTGGAAACAGGTCTCTTACGTGGTTCATTTTCAAGACTAAAATCGCCAGATTGAAACATCTAGAACCATCGACGTACCATGCATTCGCTAGCCACATCCTCGTCGAAGTTCAAGACCACCTGTGATACCTTGCTCCAATGATGAAACTCATTCGAAAACAACACGAATTTCCAACTTTTCCATCGTTTCGAAAAACTGCTCTGAAACCGACACTTTGACGGACTGTTACTAAGCAAAACAAGCGATTAAAAGTGTAGGAATGTACCTTGAGAACAAAGAAAAATCTAGAACCGTAGGAGTGTTTTTAACCGTAATGTCACCCTAAATCCTATTGACAACATCAGCCATTTCGTACTTAACGACCTAATAAGAACTTCAGATCCGATGCTGATCTATCCTAACATTGTGAACATGATGGGCGAGATGACGGTTGATGTGAATGCGCTCTGTCTCGATCGTTCGCAGACCTACATTCTTATGATCGAACAAAGACAGGTGATACTTCGCATCTCCTACTTTTCTGCTTTAAAACTTCACAGAATTCTCTTCTAGACTGCAACTTGTACCGTGCTAAATCCAGCTATAGCACGATGTCATCTACCGAAAGTCTACGACTGGGGCACGAAGACCGTCTACTTCCAGCCTCAGAGTGGAGGCGCAAATGACGAGAAGGCTTTCGTCGGCTATATCTACTTTGGTAGGAGCATAATCATTACCAGGTCAACTTTTTGAATAAATGGCTGAGTTGCTTTTAGTGCCACCCACACTGGATCCAATGCGTTTGGATATCGGAAACGTCTACGACTGGTTTAAGAACCCTGTACCGTATCAGGTAGAAATTGATGACCATTCAGAAACTCGCTTGTGCTTCTTAAGGCAAGCTTATGAAGCTGTTCTTCTAGGTGATGCCCCTGACGTGGTATCCAAGAAACTTCACCAATCCCGACATGGCGACACGCATGGAATCAGTAAGAATCAGCGACGATTCCATGTACAGCGTCCAACTGGGACTCTATGTGATCGGCTACAGAGAGTTCAAGGATGACGAGGTGAGAGCAAATAGTTTTTAATGGTCGCTATTCGTTCCATCACTTGAACACGTCAAATTCAACTCCAATCGTTGCTTCGTAGTCTTACCGTTAAATTTCCAGCCTCAAGAACCGCAGATTTTTTCGTGAGTTAGAGGTGCTAAAATGTTAAGGAACATCAGGCAACCAGCTATAAAAGACTACCCCCTTAGAGAAGCAAACTGCCCTTTATATTGATTTATTGATTTATTGATTTTATTTCATATCACCCGAAAAAGTTTACAACTACCAAACTGCAAAGAACTGCTCTTTTACTGTGAAGGCATGTGTTTGTTGCCCAGCAGGAGTCCGCAGCGTTGGTGGAAACAGGCGTGATACTGCTGTGAGGCCACTTGTAGTGTTTCTGAAGCCAGGGTCCTACCTACGCGACGGTAGGAAGGTGAGGCTCTTTTGTCCCGAATTGGGTAGCCTCTTTTGACAATGCAGAATGGCTTAGTAACCCTGAGTTTCACAGTCCTGCCTTGATTCCCATGCCCCACTGTATACAGGGTGTCTCAAAAAATGTATACACTGTTTGAAAGGTGATAACTTTGTTCATAGTAAAAGTACTAAAGAAGTTAAAGGCTCATATGAAAGCTTAGAAATTTTCTAACATAGGAGAAGCATGGAATACTCCATGCACTCGTCTGAAATTTTCCATTTTACGCTCGATTGATTGTGTTTCGCTTGAATACATGTTATAATTTCTTCACAAAGTGGCCGTTTTGATTGATTTGTGTTTATTTTAAAGTTCATATCTTAATTACAAATAGTCAAGATTGCGCTATGCTCCTGCCTGAAACCTTGCATTCCAGACTCGATTGATTGTGCGTGGGCTGAATGCTTGTTGCAATCTTGTTGCTACTTAGTCACATTAACCTGTGCTGTGCTTCTTTTAACGTTTTGAACTTGAAAACCTCGTGAAAGACACGAGTTTATTGATTGCACGATTTAAAAGTGAGCAGGAGCCGCATTTTACCACACGCATTCTGTGGACGAATAAAGCAACATTTAAGCTGAATGGAGAGGTTAATTGGCATAACTGCAGGTACTGGACGACGGAAAACGTTAAAAGAAGCACAGCACAGGTTAATGTGATCAAGTAGCAACAAGATTGTAACAAGCATTCAGCCCATGCACAATCAATCGAGTCTGGAATGCAAGGTTTTAAGCAGGAGCATGGCGCAATCTTCACTATTTGCACGCCACAGTAATCCCGTTTTCCTGCGCTTTCATGTGAGTCTCAAATATATCCAAATGTTTCACTAGCAGCAATGATACAACCCATCACATAGAACCTTTTTTCTTTTTTGTATATTTTTTAAAATATTAATTTTTCGCAACCTGAAATGTGTAGTTAGATTTTAAACTCTGATGCAAGCACAAATCAATCGAAACGGCCACTTTGCGAAGAAAACATAACATGCTTTCAAGCGAAACACGATCAATCGAGTGTAAAATGGAAAATTTCGAACATGGCGCATTCCATACCGCTTACATGTCAGAAAATTCAGCCGATTCGATTCACCCTACTCCTGACACTGTGCTGTCTCTCATACCTGTAATTCCCTGCGCCTAGGTTATTGAGTGGGATAATATTGGACCCCTGGTGTCACTTCTCTACTAGTTATAAGGTAAAGAGAGTATAAAGGAAGAGAGGCATAAGCAAGTGACAGCTGCCGCCTACATGAGGGAGCTCTTTCTATGCCTTCATTGGAGGCAGCTTGTGCTCATCCCCTAACGATATCTCTATTTATACGGCACTTCAGGGTCGTGACTATATCGCCAAACTGGATAGCAAACGCTAATCGTGTCGTGGACTACCACCAAAACTGCTCACATTTGATAGAGAGCAGAAAAGAGCCTATGTACGAAACTATACGCACGTTACAATAAGGGTAAAAGGGTAAAGGACGGCGTTACTCAATCCCTTTTGGGATGCGCCACGCATTCTACTTCTACGGGATGTCGTGGAGGCGATTTCAATGCGTATTTGGTCATACAATGGCTAGCGGTGGCCAGCCGATGAACAAATCAGCGCTCTATCCTTCCCAGACAAGTCTGGTACCAATTCACCGACCCCGGAGGGATGGAAGGCTTGGTTGGCCTGGGTGGGAAATCCGAACCAGGAACCTGGTATCGGGTGCAGGCGACAGTCGGCATCGAAAAAGCACAGTCGAGGATCAATGTACATGCGGCTCGGCAACCCTGTGTCCGGAGTCAACCGTCAGTGAACAGTGCAACGCCCACGCATTCTTTCAGATCAAGAAATTCCGACCAGAGCATCGGATTCTGTGTCGACTGGCTACGTACTCAAATCGAAACACCTACGAGTACCGATGGAAGCCACAGGAGGAACGGATCAACATCTATCAGGTTCGTCGTGATGGGGAAGTGTCATCATTGACGCCATGATTTGAAGCATCTTCTTCTGGAGACACTTCATGTTCCTTATGCTCTGTGAGAAGCGAGAAATCATGTTCTTTCAAGCTCATCTAGGCATGATGCTATATGCTACAGTACAACAATACATCGTGGGAATTTTAAGGTTGAGCAGTGGTATCTAAACGACTGGCAACGGACCCACGAGCTCTACAACTACCGCTTTGGTTACTTGAAACTGGCTCCGCTAACGCCGAATCAGAATGAGAACAACCCGCAGACGTTGCTATCTGGGTGAGTGCAGTGAAGAGATGCTTCTTTGAAGGTTTCGCTTGAATTTTATAGCTTCTTCATTTTTTTCTCGAGAATACTATATGGTACTTTCCACAGCTACTCCCACTGCAGAACTATTGCCCCATTTTAAGCCTCGTCTCCGCACCGATTTCTCTTCATTGGCTGTGGACCACGAATAACCCAGAGTTCTCGACGACCACCTACACTCAGAATGATGAAAACGCCAGAGTGGAGTTCGTCAAGAAGAAGTCTCTCGAGATGTGTCATGACTGGTAAGAGGCCTACTTGTAGATATCCATTCTGAAATTTTTTAACGTTGGAGAAAACAAAGATAATTCTCTTAGTAATAGCCAGAGGACTTGGCTACCATGACCACGGAGAGTGTCTTAAACTCCCCTTCTAGTCTTTGCCTTTTTGCTTTAGGACTGCACAGTTGCACAACACGATTTATTGTATTGAAACGGCACCAGAATACTATATCAGAGTTCCACAGGCGAACATGAGATACCCTGAGAAGTATAAGGAGATACAATTGGGCCGCTCCAGCGTGTGTCGAATTGTAATGGCTAAAGAAGAAGGAGATAATAATGACGGAATGAGGGAGATGAAGAGGAAGATGACGGCGATGATGGAGAAGATCAAGAGAAAGAAGAGGAGGAAGAGCAGGGAGAAAATGGCAAAGAAGAGGAAAAGGCAGAGGAATATGGTAATGAAGGGAAGGAAGATTCGGAAGAAGATGGAGATATTTAAAAAAGGAAAAAGTGTGTATGGGCCTTATAAAAGCGATGCGGCGCGAGGCGCAGACTCGGCGTGGGGTGGGAGATTTCACCTCTTCGACCAAACTTCTCCTATTGGGAAGGAGGGGGGGGGGGGGTTAGGGTGCTGGTCACGAATCTAACATCAGGGTTTTTTGAAGTTACGGGCGATTACGGTAGGTTCGGTTGATTAGGGAGTTTGGGCGAAATCGGTGACCATGACCTTAGCCCGTACCTTCTGTAACCTAGGAACAGAATAGAGATCTGTAGACATTCACATTCATATATCACGCTAAAGATATGCTTAGTGCACAGTGACCCTAAGATGGCCATATGAGAAAGAAATTTGAGTGATTCTTGACGATGGGTACGTTCCAGCAGTTTTACTTTTGGACCCGCACATGTCGCAAAATAAGGAGTGGTTTAGTGCCGTTTGCATTGCAGGGAATTCGACTCAATACCACACTCACCAGTTTCAACCGTAGGTTTAGCGAACGACTTCGACTCCAGGCTTAAGAGAGGATTCGTCGCTCCCCACAGGAATCCCACGACAAACATTGACAAGATGCATTCCGCTGATCAGCCAAAAAATCCTTTCTGTTTTGATCCCTCAATGACTCGTGGACCGTTTCCGGAGCACGGGCCGTAGTGCGCAGATGCTCGTGGCCACGCGTCGCTGACGCTCCCCTTTCTAACTACAATCGCGCAGCGCCGCGGCGCGACTGGCCGCGCCGCGACTGGCCGCGCCGCTCCTCAAACTGACGCGCCGCGCCGCAGTATAAAAGGCGCCTTAAGCCCTCTGCACACTTTTGCGGCAGCCGCGTACGCGGCTTCCACTACCGCGTGCTAGAGTTCACGCGGCACTCCTCCCGCTCGCTCAATCACCAACGCGGCAATGCGGCAACAATGCCTTGAAGGATTACTGCCGCTGTCACCTCGTCTGCCGCGTAGGCGACACCGCGTCTGACGTATCTGCCGCATAGGCGGCATATCAGCGGCAGGCCGCGCGAGGCTAGTTTTGCCTCGCGCGGCGACTCTGCGTCTCTGCCCCATGCTTAAAGATAGGGCCGCCGCGTTGCCAGCAAAAGTGTGCGGAGGGCTTTAGGGCCCGTTTATACCGTCGCCGGGCGACGCGACGCCACGTATTGATCGAGCGACGTGAAGTATAAACGGGGCCTTAAACAAATTTCGAGTGCACGCAGACAAAATGATTGAACCTCTTAAATACTTGAGAAAGTTCTACTCCTGCTTCGAAAATATCTTCGAGTGGTCCATTGACTATATTCAGGTACAACGAGGATGGTGCTCAGTGGAACTTCATTCGCGACACAGAGACCAACTCTTCTTGTCCGTGCGTTGAGCGACAAGCGATGGCCGACTTGGGACGATTCATGCCTCATCCGCGATGCTCCCAGGTATATACAGTTTCCGACGTTGCTTTTCGGCCAGCTTTATCTTCTTCTGATCTTCTCTCTTCTTCTGCTGTTTGTTTCTATTAATCTGACTATGATTTCTCATTGAACGCTACGAAATACAGATTCTATGCCTGATGTTGCTTAGGCTTTCCGTGATATCACCTGCACGGTAGCAATTGGTGCTAGGAATTGCTACATGTCAGCGCAAAACATCTACGGCTCTTATGCTGGACGAGGACGAGGTTTCGAAAGTGAAAACACAGCGTACGTTTCTTTCTATTGTGCTCTTAGTGGAGCAATTTTATTGGAGCGGTGGATAATTCAGTCCTCCTAATCCTTAAATCGTAAAAAAACCTCGGAACATGTCGCGTAGGTGGGCAGCATTGGTAGGTGGGAGCGCGCGAGCCAATGATAACCAAACACAGCACCGACCGAACGCATGCCAGCCCATCAGGGTACCGACTGTACATGCTCTCACTGAATGGCATGTCCATTCCATGCGGTCCGATTGGTTTAGGCGTTCCTACCTACCAATGCTGCTCACCTACGCGACATATACCAAAACCTCATTTGGCACACAAGAAGCTAAACAGTTCAACATAAATTTACTATGCCGAGGTTTTACTAAGAGATGAGCTAGAATCAGTCCTCTTAAATATTTGCAGTTGAGATTTATTCTTTTTCTATGAAGCTCCTTACCTGACTTAGAAGCATTTCCCGTACCGTTGCTGCCCGTCTTCCACCTCCTACATTTCCAGGCGTTTTCCCACTCACTACGGCCAAGTCTGTTGCTACGATGACGCTGGCCATCTGATGCAGACCAGTTACCAACCTGTCATTAAAGTCACGCCAGAAGTACCGTACAATCCGGGCTTTCCAATGCGAGCTTACGAGTTCGGCACCGCTCCCTATATGGGACAATATGAGGTAAGTCATGTTCACGGTCACAGTCGAAACAGAAGGAGCTTGAAGAAACTTCGATCCATCCTAGTCGGGTGGGGTGCGGGTAGCCAACCTAGCATTCAGTGATGTCCTAGACTACAAAAGAATAACGCATAACGTTGACGTCTACTTCGATGTTTTTATAAATTCTCAGTACTTCGAACCTTTTCTGGGTTTTTTTTGTTGATAGCTTGCATGACAAGAAGAGATCCGGCAACTTATTCTCGTTCGTCTTCAATAGTAGAGCATGCAAAAAGTAAAATTGTGACGTAACATTGATAGGGATAAAGCATAGAGGAAGGGGTTGATCAAATTTTTTGGGATGCGCCATGCATTCTACTTCTATGGAATTTCGTTTTTCCAATTGGAATGCGACTTGCGGTGACCCTCCGGTGTAGGAGCCAAAGTTCTATTCTTCCCAGATAAGTCTGGTACTAATTCGCCGACCACGGAGGCATAGATGGCTAGGTCGGCCTGGGCGGGAGATCCGAACCAGGAACCTAGAATCGGCTGCACGCGAGGGCCGCGCCTTCTCCGATTGCGCTACGCCGCGCCGCGGTTCCGTTTCTGAAATGTGTAGAGGGTAGCTCTCTGCCATTGTTTTAATTAATATAAAAGTCTACAATCTGTTGAGAGCGAGTGGTAGCGCAGTCGGAGAAGGCGCTGGCTGTCACATGCACCCCGATTCAAGGTTATTGGTTCGGATTTTCCACCCAGGTCAACCAGGCCTTCGATCCGTCTTGGGTCGGTGGATTGATACCAGATTTGCCTAGGAAGGATGAGGCACTGACTTGTTCCATCGGTTGTCATGGTATAGCCAAGTACGCATTCAAATCACCTTCACAATACCAATAAATCCTGGCTTTTCCGAACACCCGCAAAGTGGTTATCTAAAGCCGAAGTTTATCAATTTTATCCTCCCAGGAGTTGATCGTGGCCTAACTCCTTTCAAATATAACTATCGTATCAGCGGTTTATGATAGCAAGATGTAAGGAATTGTATTTACGTACTTTACCTAAATGATATTTTAACAAACATCCAAGTATTCATCACCACAGATAGGACAAGTGCACGGCGCAACCTTCACACCACAGATTTTGCCCGCCTGCGTTAGTCCCGCTCTACTGATAGAGGAAATATTTTTAGGTTCCTGGTCTGTCTGCGTTTCACAACGACTACATGCCTTATTTCTTGTGCTGTAAGTTCGCAGACTTCCGCTGCCAGATGTTCTACTGGAGACGACCATCCAGTGGTTGTCAGGAGTACCAGCCGCCTGCATACGGTTCGTCCTCCAAGCCTTTAAGGCGTCTCAAAGTCGGTCACAAGGGCCTCGAAAGGCTCTTGCGGTTCCAGTAATTACAAAAAATGCAAAGAATCGCTGCAGGAGAAGGAATGGGCGCCGGTACGTTCAACACGATCGACAACGACAAGTTCATCTTCAACGAGCCGGGCGTTTTCAACGTGCTCTACATCCCTCAAACCACCATCACGCCGGAGGTCAAGATTCAGCTGAGGCTGGAGCGTTACCCCGACAGACGGGTGGACTTCAGTGAGTGCATACGCCTCGCCTTCTGAAGAGCACCGGGTTCCATAGGTGACGTGTTATAGGTTTGCTTGGACGCGGTATGGCTCAACAGGATCTCGTGCAGCCGACGAATGTGACTGTGATCACCGGCGTAGCGCTGGAGGCGACCGGAACCGACAGAGTGCACGTCGTGGCGCGAAAGGACACGCGGAGGTTCCGCTACAGGACCAGTATCATCGTCGGCAACATCATGCGCTACTTCGACACGATGAGGATTCAGAGATTCAAAGGTTGTTGTGGTCGGATGCCTTTGAGCATCAGTTGCTTTCAGCATCCCACACGTCCTCCTCCTTCTCATTCTCCTTTTTCGTTGTCATCATCTTCCTGTACCTTTTCTTCTTCCTATTCCTCCTCATCTGCCTCTTCCAATTCTTTGGTCCCTTCTTCTTCATATTTTTCACAACCATAGTCTTCTTTCTCTTGCATTACTTGACCATTTTCTGCCCCATCCTCTTTTCTTTCCTATTCTTCTTCATCATCACCGTAATCTTATTTCCCTTTCACACCTTTGCCATATTCGTATTCCTCTGCTCATTCCCCTTCTTTTCCCACCTCTTCTTCTCCCTCCTCTTCTTTCTCAGCATCATTTACTTCCAGCTGTTCTTCTTCCTCTTTTTCTTAATACTATCCTTCCCTTGGTTTTCGTCATCATCCTCTAGTTCTTTCCATTTTCCATCCCTTTCTTCATCTTCTTCAACGCATTTTTTCTTTTTCTTCTTTTTTCTCTTTTTCTTTCTTTTTACCATAATCCTCCTTCTCTTGCATTTCTTCATATTTTCGCGTCCTCTTTCTCCTCTTTTTCTCTTCTTCGCGGTCATCATCACAATTGCCTTTCTCCGGCTCTTTTCTCTTCAACAATTCCCTTACACTTTCCCCTTCACTTCTTCACCTTCTCCTTCCTCTGTCTCTTCCTTGTCTTTTCTCCGTCTTCATCCTATTCTTTTCTTCTTATTCTTTTCCTTCTCCTTCCTCATCGTCTCCTTCATCGTCATCTACTTCCTCCTATTCCACTTTCTCTTCTTCTCATTCTTGCTCTCCTTGTTTCTTATAATCACCTTCTTGTCCTCTTCTCTTCTTCTTTTTTCATCACCCTTCTCGTGATAATGTTTATCATCTTCTTCCTCTTTTTCTTCACCATTCTCCTCTTCATCCACTTCCTCCTTCTTTGTCTTCTTTCTATTCTTGGTACATGTCGCGTAGGTGAGCAGCATTGATAGGTGGAAGTGCGCCAACCAGAAATAACCAAACAGAGCACTGCCCAAACACGTGCCAGCCCATCAGGGTACCGACTGAATACGCCCTCTCTGAACGGCATGCCCATTCAATGCGGTCTGATTGGTTTAGGCGTTCCCACCTACCAATGCTGCTCACCTACGCGACATATACCCTATTCTTTTTTATATTCACTCATATTCTTTCTTATTGTTCTAGATCAAAGTTTATCAAATGTATAGTTTTTCTTATCTGCGGAAAACTCACTCGACTTCATAGGTGCTAAGATAGGACTACTTTTAAGTATAAGGCATCTACCGGAGTCGTATACTCAAAAATGATTCTGTTTCTGAAAAGCCGCGTTTGTAGCCATTTTTTTTTTGGAACTAGAATGTCTCAACTAAATCTTGAACTTTAGGAGTGCTGGTCTACGTCAACAATGTCGAGCGCGGTCAGCCCGAGATCTACGTCGTTCTTGAGGAGGCGCAGATCGGTGTCCGAATCAGGGAGTCCTATGCGATTGACGTTGACCGTTACTCCAACTACCAGGAGAGTATGGGAATGCTGAACGTTGCGCTCAGTGTGCCGCCTCAATACGGAGTGGTATGAAGCTCAAGGTTACCCGTAATCCACGGGACTCCTCCCTTGACTGCCGTTTATTTCCAGCGTCCGGACGGTGACAAAACCAAAGAGGTTGAAATGCGGCAGCGCTACAATCTACCTCGCGTATCCGGACTGATGAGACCGTTCCCGGACCAGTCATCAGCCAGTTACATGCAGACGCTCACTCTGAACGATGTGAACTCGGAAGCGTACAGGCAGCAGATCATCTCCATGTGTACGTTGCCGGAAAAAACATAAAAATTTCGCTTTTCTTTAGCAACATTGTTTAATTTTTTGGAGATTTTTTTACCTAGACATGTTAGCTTATATGGGCGAGGAATTCAGATCCAATTCTAGCGATGAGGAACCCTGCATTATTTTGACTCTTCATCAAAAAATCGTCAAAAAATTATCCCCTAAGATACTTCATATTTAATGTTCAATTCGTTCTGACGATCGCTTTGTAATTGCATAAGTTCGAAGCATTGTGGCGTCTTTTGCAGCGGTATCATAAGAGGTGGACTAGAAGTCGATGGGAGTTTTGTTGCGAATGTGGACAGCATTGGTGGTTGGGAGCGCGCCCAATCAGGACCCTGACCGAATGAGAGCTAACCAATCAGTGTATCCGCTGGAGCGCTCTCTCGCTGGCATGCCTCGATGCGGCCTTGCTGGCGCATTACTTACTATCCATGCTACCTACATTAGCAATAGAACTCAAGAATATTCTTGTGATTTCGATTTTAAGTGGCCTACTTTTTGCCAAATCGATACTGTACTGCTTTCTACAAAAAAATCAATAGTGACCGACTGACATTTGTGCTTGAATGGGTGTTGTATATATGCTGTGCTTGCTCAGTGATAATATCTGCGCGAAATTTATTTTAAATGACCAAATTTGAAGAAAAATCGATAATATCGATCGATATTGGTCGAGTTATCAATATTGCCTACTTATTGCGAAGCGCAGAAACAGACCGTATTATATGCCTGAAATTTCCACGTTAGATGGTTATGCCGGTTCACGAATCGGTCATATTGTTTCAAAATCCTAGGAGTGCGTGGGAGGGACGGACATATTTACTACCGGTTTTATATGTTGTAGGAAAAATGGGTCCTGGTCGAGAAAGCGAGCAGTATTGGCATGTGGAACCGTGCTAATCAATGAAGCCGCATCGGGCGTGTTATTTAGAGAGGGCTTGTACGGTCGGAACCCTGATTGGCTGGCGAGTGTTCGGTCGGCGGTCTGATTGGCTGGAACGCTCCCACTCATATTGATACCCCCCACCTTCATGACATGCACGAAGACATATAAGGTAGATGTGACCGGGGCTACTATAGGATTCTTGAGCTGTCAATGATTCATGCTTATGCTTCTTTCAACCAAAATATAAAAAAAGCTTTTTCATTCCTTGTTTTGCTCTTGAATCTCGAAAAATACTTTAGTTATTCGAAACCATGAACTTCTATAACTCATCGTATCTTCAGATCGAGTTCAAGGCTCTGGTGAGTCTGGATCGGATCAGTCGATCTCTCAGAATCAAGGCGGTATTCCATCCGATAACATGTTCACCACTAGCAAGGACGAGGACAAAATGTTCGAGGTAAAACTAAAGTAGTTATTTTTTGTCAATTTGTCTTGACCATTGGGTAGAATTTTTGTAGCGTTTTTAATTCTGTTCTGCTAAAATTAATTCTTGAGGCGCGCCATCTAAATTTTATTTTTCCCTGAAGAAACATACTCTGCAGTTGATCTAAGAGGTGTTTTTTCATATAATTTAGAGCATCAGCGTTAATTGTCAAAAACGTCCGTTAAATTTTTGGCTTGCGAAGAACTTCTTCTAGAAGTCATTCATCCAATAGCGCCTCAAATTTGAGAATTCTTGTCGGAATGAAGCGTTGATTTCTGCACTGTTAACTTTTCTAACCGTCGAATTATTCCTCTAGAATTAATAGCTAGCTTTGCTCGTTGATTTGTTGAATGGAGAAGGACAAAGACCGGTGTTACTCAGCCTCTCAGTGGGATGGGCCATGAATTCTTCTTCTACGGGATAGTTGGTGTCGAGGCGGTTTCGTTGCGCATTTGACCTGTATGATAAGTTGCGATGGCCAATCGGCAGGCAAGATAGGGTTATATCCTTTCCAGATAAGCCTGGTTAAGATCCACCGGCCCAAAGAATGTTTGTGGTGGTGGTAATGGGGGGGGGGGGTGTACTGAACTTAGAACCTGGTTTCGGGGTGCACGCGACATCCAGCGCCACCTCCGTCCGCGCTACCACGTTCCTAGGCATTTCCTTACGTTCAGTTAAAATTAAAATAATCATCTAAGATCTTCTTCTTCAGGTGTTCCCAGAGGCTTCGATGAGGAGCGGACCCATCTACAAAACGTCTCCCAAATACGAAACGTAGGTTTCTTTGCGTTTCGTTTGGTGTTATTTTGAAATAAATTATCCTTCCTAATATACGTAAATGAGGCAGCGTCTGTTCATCTGTCTGTCTGTCCGACCAGGCACTTCACATATTGTCGGCAGTATCAATCTCTGCTGTAGGTTTGCCGTTTGGAGGAGAATATGTTGACCGATGGATAGACGTCACAGCAAGTAAACAACATCAATCGATCACTTGACCGTAATCGATTCCTTATCGATTTTTGTCTGGGTCAACCGTTTGAGGCGGTATTAACATGAATGTATTAGACTGCTTCAAGGAATCGGAGCAATTAGGCGATAAAGGCTAAAAGGATGAAGTACGGTGTTATTTATTCCTTTTTGGGATGCGCCACGCATTCTACTTCTACGGGATGTCGTGGAGGCAATTTGAATTCGTATTTAACCATACAATGACTTGCGGTGGCCAACCGATGATTAAGTCAGCGCTCTATCCTTCCCAGACAAGTCTGGTACCAATTCACCGACCCCAGAGGGATGGAAGGCTTGGATGGCTTGGGCGCCAAATTCGAACCAGGAACCTGGTATCGGGTGCACGCGGTAGTCGCTGCCTCCTCCGTCTGCGCTACACGCGCCCAATTAGGCGAATGGAATCATCCGCACCGCGTTGGATTCATGTGAATGTGAAGCTCCGATGAATGTAGTTCACATTCAATCTTCCAATCTGCCCCTGACAAAAACCGATAAAATCGATAAAAATCGACAATCGCAGCCGATCCGACCACGATTGTCGTTCAATTTTATCGGTTTTTGTCCGGAGATGGTTCACGTGAATGTGCTGGGCGCTGAATACGGATCACAGCAAGGAGTCAGTGAACGTTATTGACTAATTTACTAGTTTCGATTTATGCCACATTTGTATGCTTGACAGTGTATAGACTTCGTGACAATTAACAATAAGTCGATAATTATCGATTACTTGGGCAAAGCCCCAGCTAGTAGTGCGAGTAGTCATGCCAACCGTTATGCCGGTACACTACTGCTAATAAATTCCTTAATAATTGAATGAATAATTCAATAATTGATTATATATGAAACCCTCCTTTACAGTGGACAGTACCGATTCACTGCCATAACAGGACAAGTGCTCAACCAACGGCTCCAAACGTGCAGGGATCTGCAGCAGCAGAACATCAGTTCGTTTTTATTGATTTTTTATTTTTAAATAAAAATGGGTTTTAATGGGCTTTACCTTGCTTTTATTTTAAAACAAACTTGATAGTTTTTATATTATTTTTTATACAACGAAGAAATCTACACAGTGGTTATTGATAAAGGATACGGATAAAGGAGGGGGTTACTCAATCCTCTTTGGGATGCGCCACGCATTCTACTTCTACGGGATGTCGTGGAGGCGTGTTGAATGCGTATTTGGCCATACAATGACTTGCGATGGCCAGCCGATGTACAAGTCAGTGCTTTATCCTTCCCAGACAAGTATGGTACCAATTCATCGACCCCGGAGGTATGGAAGGCTTGGTTGGTCTGGGCGGGAAATCCGAACCAGGAACCTGGTATCGGGTGCAGGCGACAGCCGGCGCCTCTTCCGACTGCGCTCCACGCGCCAGTGGTTGATGATATCCAATGTTATTACATTAATACTAAGACCATTTATTACCATTTTCTTCAACAAAAAAACTTTCTTTTGGGGAAGCGTCTGACAGAAACATCACGCAATCACGACGCTGCGTTTCATTTCTATAAACCGTGCTTATAGATTTAGCAGGGCTTCAACTGTCAAAGAGCAACCGAAGTAAAAAAAAAACACTCAGAATTCAAGAGAATTTAATGGATTTCCCTTTAACCAAACACATATATTGGATCCATTTTTACAGTAAATCTCCAGCCGATGCAGTCGCAACTCACCGAGGCATACGGTCTTTCTCAGTGTCCGGACAATCCGGCGGCAATTATCAGCGAATGTGGAGATTCAGTACCTTGCCAATACGATTACACTACCCTTAATGCCAAGGTCAGTTTAAAAAACCATTTTTTTCGGTTTTTTGAAGCGCCCTCGTTTTTTGCAAATTTCAAGACTTTAAAAGTGTCTTCCAGGTTCTCGGCGTGAAGGTCAAGGAGGAGTGGAATGTGTTCACTACCGAGCGAGCCGAGGCGTCGAGATTCTGTAGGTTTCGCTACAACATAGGACTTCTTTTAACTGACCCGTGTTACTCCTATATAACGGGAGGAGTCTGAAAATTAGACCAGCGGGTTCGACAGCGTTCCCATCAAGAATCTTCTTCTTTTTTAGATGCATGCTTCATCATTACTCATCTAAATGAGAACAAGATACGGTCATCAGAAGCTACAGACTTGATAGACACTTTCACTTTCTGCACTACTTTGATGGAAAGTGGGGAAAATTGAACAGTTAGATGGGATAGCTGTAACTACCGTACAACGTCCCATAGAACCTTATCGGCAGAGTTCTGCGGAGCTCGTGCTTAACGACCGAATGGCGTGAAAGTCGTCCGTTAACTGCCTTTCGGAGTTCAGTGACCACGCGAAAGTGTCACCACGACTGCTACGTATCATGTGCTTCGAAGGAGAAGCACGTCGTTCAAGTTTGTGGAATGAGGGAACATCAAATGGGGGTCTATAGGGAAGTATTTAAATGAAGTCATAGCATTTAAGGAAAAAATTAGCGGTATTTCCAGACAATCAAGAGGTACATTTTTAAAATAGGAGGAAACGGTCACCATAACAGTTGGTTAATAATCTGGTTCGTGGAGTCATGTATATTTTAAATTTTTATTTTTTTATTTTTTTCATATTTTTTTGGATTATGTGTCAATCCATATTGATAGCAAGTATTACTATTCCTAAGAATCCTTTGACATTAAATTTAGACATAAACGTTTATTATTACTGGAATAAGGAAGTGGTCAAATTATAAAGTCGATGTATGCAATGTTTTTGCAGCTGCATCTTGAGATCCGGTTTAATCCCGCTTTAAGCGAATGGCTAGAATCTAGAAATCTGATTTATTAGAGTGTCCAGAAATTATCTGCAGAAATACGACAATTTTTTCAAAATAACACAATTTTTATCAACATTTTATTAATCAACCAAATAAACTCTCCGCTAACGTTCCACAAGACTTCGAGTTCCTCTGGCGTAGAAATCCGACTTGGAGGCGGAAAAAGCTCGAAGGTCATTTTCGAGGTGGTCACGATCTTCATAACGCTTCCCTTCCAGATGATGCTGAAACGATCGAAAAAGGAGGTAGTCATCTGGGGCCAGATCTGGGCTATACGGTGGATGCGGCAGAACTTCCTCTCCGAGTTCCAGAATTCTCTGAGAATTCGTCTCCGCGATGGCACGTGTTATTGTGCAGCAAGCCAACTTTGTCAAGCCTGGGCTGTACCTTGCGCATCTTGTCGGCCAGTCTCTGCAGTTGGGTAGCGTAGACCTCGGCAGTGACAGTCGTGCTGTCAGGCAGCAGCTCGAAATGGTAGATCCCATAAACTCTCCACCAGACGTCCTACATGACTTCTCTCACCTTTTTCGAAAGATTTCGGCACTTCATCGCGTTGGCACCACGCACGTTTACGAACGTGGTTGACGTAGAGGATCCCAAAGTTAGGAGAGGACCAATTTTTCGTCTTCTGTGACGATGGTGTCCAGCCAGTTGAAGGTGCGACTTCGGGAGAGCAGCTGAGTGCATGTGCCCAGACGTCTTCGCCGGTTGTCGTCGGTCAGTTCGTGTGGGAGCCACTGACCGAGCTTTTTAACCATTCCAAGAGATCGCAGTCCATTGTTCACGGTGGATCGGGAACAGCCAAGAACAGCAGCAAAATAACGCACACCTTCACATGGATGCTGCTCCGCCAGTTTTATCAGTTCATCCCGAGATATCGCTGTCGGTCGACCAGAGCGAGGCTCATCTTCGAGACTCCTTTTCCCGCTTCTGAAGCGTTCGAACCAGCTATACACAGACCGTACAGAAGGAGCTTCAGAGCCGAATGCACGACACAAGTTTCGACAGGCTTCTGCAGCGGAATGCCCAGTTTCGAACTCGTAAAGGAGCACTTGTCTAACATGTGTAGACAGTTCGGCCATCGTACAGCGAAATAGGCAAGGAAGACGGAGCTGGATATGTTGTGTAGATACAGCAGGATAGTGTCTTTATATAGCACTTATGTTAAAATCTTCAGAGCATTCCAGAAAAAATCTGGAACATTGCGAAGTTTTCTTCAGATACTTTCTGGACACCCTAATAGTTTAGTTATAATTTATTTATTTATTATTTATTTATTTATTCAAGGCATAGACTAGCCAGACGTAAGAAAACTTAGAAGCAAAACAGTACAATAACACAACAATTTTGGAATTATAAAAAACCTTGGAATTGCAGCAATATCTTAGACAAATTGACGCGTGTGGCGCAGTCGGAATAGGTGCCGGCTGTCGCGTACACCGGACACAAGGTTCTCGATTCGGATTTCCCGCCCCGGACAACCTAACCTTTCATCCCTCCGGAGTCGTTGAATCAGTGCCAGACTCGTCTGGGAGGATAACAGACACTGTCTTGTCTGTTGTTTGTTGATGTTATTGGTCATCGTTTCGGCAAAATCGCCTTCTTCAAGCTTGTCTCGCTGGTAGAAATACCACCTGACACTTTGAAGAAGCAGATGTCGGGAACCGCTTATACGAGCAGGAGTGCGTGGCCTTTAACTGCGTAATTTGCCACTGGGGGAAACCGGGTAGCTGTAGCAAGAGCGGGGCCATCCACCTAATCTCTTGCTGCGCCTGTGGCGACGAATACGTTGAAGAGATGGCGCGACATCTCTACATTCGGGTCAAGGAACACCTGCAGAGGGAATCCAACTCGCGGCTCTCCACCGGCTACTGGGCACCTATCGGATTGAGAGGCATGCAGGAGAAAAGTTCGAGATTGCGGTCAGAATTCTGGGTCTGGAATCCGACATCACTGCGCGGAAGGCACTGAAGGCCTCTTCGGATCCATTCTCAAACCCAAAGTTAACCGGAAAGAGAAATGTCTTGTGATCACCAGCGAACTTTCCTAGTTTTTGATCCTCTGTGGGCTGACCTAGGTCTGTATCGCGGTCTGGACCTGGGTCAGTGCGAGAGCAGTCACTGCCCTATACGAACCACTGCTTCCAAAACACAGGCACTACCTGAAATACCAACTGCCTAGCCTGCGGTCTCCTCAACCATCCACTTCTCTGTGGATCCACCTAAGGTCGGTTTTTTACAGTTGATCTCTTTGGTTTACTGAGAAGTCCTTCGTCGACTTTGCTGTAAGACCTTGTCGGCGGAGAGTCGTTGGATACACCACCCTCAGAAAGGGGCGGGCGAAGGGCGCGCCGAGGACAAGATGTCCGGGGACCCTGGTCCCTCACATCGCATTTCTAATCACTTTCCTTGGTCCTGCAGCTCTATCCTATCCTGAACTGATTGGGAAGTGGGCGGCGGGCAGCACGGTACTGAACAACTGCCCCGACTTTGTCGAGGGATTTGGTTGTTCAACTTCGTGAATATCCTCTCTCATTTAGGCCCTTGATGAAGGCGATTTTGCCGAAATGTCGGCCAATAAACGGATTTACCCCTCTAGTGTGGCTAATCAACATCAACAAACAACAAACACCGATGCCGAGATTCAATGATAGTCGGACCTGGAGACTGACTTGTCCATCGGATGGCCACCGCAGGTCGTTGTATGGCCAAATAGGCATTCAAATCGCCTCCAAGGCATCCCGTAGAACTAGAATGCGTGGCACATAACAGCAGGGACTGAGTGTCGTCGTTCTTTGTCCTTTGTCCTTATCCATTGCAATCGAGGAATGTGAAGTTTTTGACGCATCGCTTCTTTGTATAGCCCTTTTTAAAGCAACAGATTGGACTTTGTAACATTACAAGAAAGCCTTTGAGCGAAAAGCAGAACCTTGAGGAGAATGGGCTCTTTGTGCTCAAAAAATACTTATTGAAAAAATCTTGAAACCTGAATATGGTACCCAATTGTAGCGATTGATTCCTTGTACGAGCAGGGTGATTTTGAGATTTCAGTGTTGAGAAATTTTTCCTTTTCAAGGAGTTCTTGATTATTTATTGATCTTTTTTTCAGACAACAGCTGCGGGCCGATCAATATTGAATATCCTGAATATCTGACGAAGACGTCTTCGATGTTCTCAGCGTACATGCAGGGTGATGTAGCAAGATTCGAATGCGTTCAGTCCCATTGGATTAAGGGCGTTCACGAGTATAAATGTAAGTTTATTTATTCACCGGTTCAAAGTACTTTCTTTATTCGGAAAGCAAGTATTTTGAAAGTAACGTAGCTTTCCAGAGCTTAAAAAGTGCTGTTCGCCACTGCTAAAACCACTAGCATTTTTTGAAGTTGCTCTAGCAGTCGTTCTCTCCTTCCGTGAACAACGTTGGCCTTGTATAGATATGAAAATCAGTAATGAAAATATTTCCGCCCACTCTGAAAAGAAAAGAGGAATTTAGTCAAAATCATAGAACTGCTCCCACCTATTAGTTGAATAGGGGCGCGTGTAGTGCAGTCGGAGGAAGCGCCGACTGTCGCGTGCACCCGATACCAGGTTTCTGGTTCGGATTTCCCGCCCAGGCCAACCAAGCCTTCTATCCCTCCGGGGTTGAGGAATTGGTACCAGACGTGTCTGGGAAGGATAAAGCGCTGACTTGTTCATCGGCTGGCACCCGCAAGTCACTGTATGGCCAAATACGCATTCAAATAGCCTCCACGATATCCCCTAGAAGTAGAATGCGTGGTGCATTCCAAAAGGGATTGAATAACGCCGTCCTTTATCCTTTACTAGTCGAATAAGCTCACTGTGAATTATCGAACGAATATATAGATTAGGTGTGCTTCATAATTCCTTGGAGCCTCTGTGTTCTGCAATTCAGCAAATCCAACATTTAGGAAAATACGAATTTAGCCAGCAGGAGTCGTTCCGATGAAAATGTTTTTACCTCTGAAGCACAGATTTCTAAATCATTTCCACACCTTTGATTCAGGTGGAATTGTGGTCGACTACAATCGTCCAAATGAGTACCGTTTCGAGTGGAACAAAGGAGAGCAACCGTGGTGCCGATCTCGCGAGAAGGAAAATTTCCTGATTTGGCTCAGTGCTATTTTGGGTACTATAGCAATAATTATGGTGAGTAGTTTTCAGAAAAAAGACCGTAAGACCGTTATTTCAACAGCAAAAAAATATTTGTTGTCTTTGGTGTTTTTTTGAAATTTCTTGTACTTCAAAGGCTCAGTCTTCTTTGGGAATGAAATCTACATGAGTGATCGTACTGTAATCAAAATACCTTGGCTGAACTTTTTGTCTGTATTCGCTTCGTGACGAGCATGAACTTTAAAACTGACACATAGTTGTCAGCTCGTAGTTGCGCAAAATTGTATACGGTTGATTCGAATTTCTGAATCTCGAAATTTTAAAATCTACGAGTGTAACGGGTTTAAGGTCAAGTACAGGGTGGAGCATAAGTCCTGCAACAAAATCAGGCTATCTTATTAGGAGTCTTTTTCCAATTGCAGAGAACCCCCACACCAACTGTTATGCAACAGATCCTTTGTGCTATACTCCTTACAATTTGTACACGCAGTTATTCCGCGTCGCTCAGGATGAGTATTCAGCCATCGCTTCATTTGGTGAAAATTTCTAAAAGTTGAGCAATCCCAGAAAGTTCAAAATAATAGCGCGTTTAGTACTTTGATAGCGGTTCTCCGTATTGCACTACATAGTATAGAAAAATTATTGTTCAACCAGTCAGGAGATCGATAGTTTCGATCGATATTTTCCTCTCCACTGAACTTCCCACCCAATGTGAATCATTCCTTCGGCCGAAACACTCGCGTGTCTTCCACCCTGATCGGGTAAATTTGAGAGAAATTTGATTGGTATTGAATGCCTTACATCCTTCCTATGAAGGCCTTTCGCCGACGGTCATAATCAGTTAACTCCCATCCTGATCGGTTAAATCTGATGAAATATCGATAATATCAATTGATATTGATTGCCTCCCCTATTATGAAGGTCTTCCGTCGATGATCATCTGAATCCCCAGGCACGCTGGACGAGGTCTTCGGCACGCCTTTTGAATCTCCAGGCACGTAGAAGATGTCTGGGTACTTTTCATTGATTTCCCTTATTTTCGCGCCCCTTAATCCCCCCCCCTACATATTTCCCTTCCTAATTTCGCCGATCGATAGCTCTTAGCGGGTTATTACATAGTATGACCTCAACTACTCCCAGTTTCAGACCGCTTGAATGAGATTCACAAAAAATCGATAATTTAATCAATATCGGTTTATCAATATTTGAACTCCAGGCACGTTGGGAGACGTCTTCGGCACGTCTTCTGAATTCTTACCCTCGGCGCACGATCTCCATCCACACATTGACGCGTTGCCCGTTGAATATATCGTAAACTTGGGTGGTTTGCCTTCAAGGTCATAAGTTCGCCAGCTATCGCCCAAGGTTAAGCTCAAAGATAACCCTGCTTGTATACGCCGCACTGTCGTAGGCATCTCTTTTCTTCAGCCCTCTCCCCGTAACTGACAACACGACCCACGGATTAAGCGAGAAAGAAGCGAATTATATATAGTAAGATATCTTCTTTGGAACAAATAAGGTACAAAAATTCCGTTAGAGGCGCTCCGACATAGGCTGCAAAGCTGCCCACACGATTTGAAGCCTCTTATCAATTCAGGAGTGGCCCTTTAAGAATAAAGCTGCTCCATCATAATCTTCAAGCTATGGGCAAATAACGTTTCAAATTTTACGAAGTTGGGTGCATTTTTAGCCGCTGTATGCGACTAAGTTTGTATCGTAGGACTTATGGTCCACCCTGTACAATGAAAGATGCAAGCTTCGTGTTGATAACGCCCGTTGATGTTTTCAATAAACACCCTCATGGATCACCTGCAAAAGCTTTCTGATGTTTTGAAAGAAGCAGGGGCACTTGACTTGCTTGACTTCACAGCTTCTTTTTTACACGCTCACGCACTAGGCTTTAATAAAATTCTGGAGCTGATTTTCACACTTCCAGGCCATTATCTTCATTTTCCTGTGCTGTTGGTGTGTAAAGCAGCAAAAGAGAGAGGAAAAGCAGCGAGGGCAAGGCTACGGTGGTAACGGAAGTAGCCGAGCGACATCCTTCAGCCGGAAAAAGTTCCCCGCTCCGGTTAGTTCCCTGTAGATGCACGATTTTTATTCGTTTTTTGAAAGATAACTCCTAATATTTTAGTCGTACGAGTCGGAACCTCTGCAAGAAAAGCCTCGGTATACCGATATTCTGCCTAGGGAGGGCAGTTCTTTTCGAAGTAGCCCGCCGCCTGCCAAGGGCTATCGGTTAGTAAACATTTTGAGTAATTTTTACATATACTAAAAACAGTAGGACTGACAAGTTGCTCCCATTCAGGCTAGAAGAGCACATGTCGATGCCGTCAGGCTCAACTCCCGAATCGCCGGCGGTTCGAGCAGGCAGTAACCTACAGGGTTTCAACACTTCAGTTTAGGCTCTCGAATTCTTTCGTCACGCTCTGCCATTCGTCGAAAATCTCTTCGGTTTCGTCTTTTTATTGTTCTCCACTTTTTCGTGCATTCATTCACTTCCTCGTTTTTACCTCAGAGTCAGATTGTCTGTTCCTATTTGCAAAGCACGTACAACAGAAGGATATCGATCAGAAAGTCGAAGGGTCATTAATTCAGCAACACTGTGGCTAACTCTTCAATATTCTTTAAAGCCTTCGAACAAACTCTTGCACGCCCAGAGCTCTAGAAGCTGTACTTAGGAAGCGTAATCTATTTTTGACCCTTCCAATGCGACGCTGAAATTTCTGAAAGCGCAGTCTGCCATCTTCAGCCTCGTTCCTTCCTTTTATCATGTTGTTTGTGCATTTCATCCTCCCAGCTTTCATCTCTACTTACTATTATTTTGTTGCCTTCACTTATGTACATTTCCATGACTGATGATTGTTAAATTTGACATAAAAAATATATAAATAAAAATGTTCTTTTCCACGTGCAAAACATCTTTTTCGTAGCAGCTGTGTCGTAGGGTGTTTCTTAAAGTTACTACGTGCTCAGAAACGAGTTTTTACGGATTCACCCTGTATGAAGGGCGGGTAGTTAGTGCTGTCGAAAGGTTAGTGCTGTCGAAAGTGCCGTCTGTGGAGTGCATTCAGATGTAAGGTTCATGGTTCGGACTTCGCGCGTAGGCCAGCCAAACCTCATGAGTCGGAGAGTTGGAGCCAGACTTCCCATCAGCTGGCCACCTCAGGTGATTGTACAGGGTGCGTAAAAGGTATTGACGCACTAAACGTAGACGTTAGATTATTCTCCATGTTCTGTCTCGTGTGTCTCGTCTCAGTGGGTACGAACCAAGACAACGAAGTGGCCGGATGGGATTCAGACCTGGTGAAAATGCGCGGGAAAACAAAGTATGTCTCCAACTGCCCTTCATTTCTGACGAAATCACGGCAGCTATACGTATCTGCCTAATGCGAGCAAACTTGGACGATGAAGTTGTGCTGGTTAATATGCCAGGAAGCAATATAAAACGGCTCCTAGTTCGCAATAAGCTTTACGATCGCTCATGCATAATGAGAGACTGCGTGGTTTGCCCGTATGGAAGTAGTGGAGACTGTGCGCAGAGAGGCGTTGTTTACCAACTTCAGTTTTTAACCTGTGGCGAGCTATACATAGGTGAAACTGGGAGGGCACTAAGTGTTCGCATCAGGGAATATCTAGCTGGAAAGCAGAAGCGGAGCTTACTAACCCCACTCGGTAAACACCGAGAGGAAGCCCACGGTGGAGACGATTTTAGTATAAAGTGCACTGTGTTGATATGTGAATATGAGATTGGAGCCAGAAAGACTCTAGAGGCTTTTTGGATTCGAGAACGAAACCCAACGATGAACAACCGAAACGACTGCATTTCGATCACAAGTGACTTTTTGCCGTTCATTCCGTTGTGTGGGATATGAGACCAAGACCAAGTGCTTCTGTAGCACAACATCACTGCAGATTTATACTTGGTAGGTCTCATTTGCTCTATGATGGTCCAATAACTGAGCTTTCACTCAGTACTGGTGGAACAACGGTGGGTTCGGTTTGCTTCAGTAGGATTCACCTTGGCGCTCTTAGGAATTCGTTGAAACTGGCTGAGTTGGAAACTTAAGTCTTTGCCGAGATGAGTTCCTGATCTTAGGCTTCGAACTCCTTCCAGGCCTTTGAAAACGACGAAATTGTCGAAACGTCAGGCCGAAGTAAACGTTCCATCATAAAAAAACCTGCGTGGCACAGAAGTATTGAAACAATTGTAGACGTTAGAATTAACAACACATTATAAAATTTGACAAGTTTATATACAAAATGTCAACAATGATCTAGCGAACAGAATAGTATCACTTGTATTTTATATGGGCTTCTTTGCTGCGAATGCAGGAGCCAAGACGACGAGGAAAGGCATCGACGGTGCGCCGCAAGTAGTCCACGTCGATTTCGTTCTATGCTTTGACCTTCGGTGACTTGATACTTTTGTGCATTCAACTTGTAAAAGTGTTACATACTCTTCAAGGACCTCCGAAGTGCTAATTCTGGCGGAAGGCTCGCTGCAAGGGAGGCGCATCCGGCCAGTATCATGGTTTGTGCATTCATCACAAGCGCTTCTCGTTTTCATGGATACAGGAGTGAAGATAAATCACTAGAACTATCTGTATTGATGTCCTAAAGAAGCAGCTGGTTCCTCGGCTCAAATCCCACCTCGAGAGTAAGCCGTATGTCTTCCAGCAGGATTAGACCTCTGCGCAAAGCCGAGGATTGTTCAGGACTGGTGCCGAGCCAACTTGAAGGACTTCATTTCGGCAGAGGAACGACCTCTGTATAGACCGGATTTGAATCCGCTGAATTACTCTATATGGGAAGTTTTGGTGAACAAAGCTTCCGCTATTACCCACAAAAGTATGAAGTCAGTGAAGGATGATCTGGTCAAGGCATGGAACGAAATCGACGTGGACCACTTGCGGCGCACCGCCGATGCCTTTCCTCGTCGTCTTGGCTCCTGCATTCGCAGCAAAGAAGCCCATATAAAATACAGGTGATGCTGTTCTGTTCATTAGATCATTGCTAACATTTTATATATAAACTTGTCAAATTTTACAATGTGTTTTATTTCTAACGTTTAGTGCGTCAATACTTTTTACGCACCCTGTACAGGCCAAACAAGCGTTCAAATTGCCTCTACGGCATTTCGCTAAAGTAGAATGCATCCATCCCTAAAGGGATTGACTAACAACATCCCTTATTCACTGCAATTTATCCTCCATGAACACGTGCTATTTCGATTAAGGAATACGATACAGGGTAATGATTAGAGGTAATAAAGCCCTTGGCGCGATGCGATGTGCACTCTACTTTTACGGTGCACGGTTTACGGTGAACAATTTGGATGGATACATGCGGTCTATACAGTAACCTGCAGTGATCATCCTTTGAGCGAAGGATCCTTCGCAGAAATAACAAAAAGGGCTTCACATGAGCTCCTCATTGTTAAAAAGATGGAAGATAAAGGACGGCGTTAATCAGCCTTTTTGAATGCGCCACGCATTCTACTTCTACGGGATGGCGTGGAGAATATTTGAATGGGTGTTTGGCCCATGGAGCGACTTGCGGTGGCCAGCCGACAGCGCTTTATCCTTCCTAGAAAAGTCTGATACCAATTCACCGACCCCGGAGGGAAGGAAGGGTTGGCCTGGGAGGCAAATCCAAACCTAGAGCCCGGAATCGGTTGCATATGACAGCCGGCGTTCCCTGTCGTCCGACTGCGCTACACGTGCCTACCTCCATTATCTTATAGTTAGGTAACGCTTGGACAAGCAACGATCTAAACTTTCTAAAACGCTTCGAACGCAGACTATTCCTTCCCAAATTCGAAACCTTGTCCGAATTCTCTATGGTTTAACACCAGTAAGTCATTTTCTCCCTTTCTTTTAGTTTTAGTTTGCAACTTTTTCTTCTTGCGCAGTAAATGCTGAAGAGCAGGAAAAGGACGACAAAACGATTCGATCAAAATCGAGTACTTTCTCCATATTTCTTCTCTACCTTTTGACATAAGTAATACGCTGGCAGGAAAGATTTAGCGGTTTGTGCAATCGCTTTTTGTTCGTTTGCCTACTGAATCAACTCAATTCAACTTACATGGGTTTTATTGGGTTTTATTTCCAACATCTGAAACTGCATTACTCGCTCTATCTGGCGGAATGGGCGCGTGTAGCGCAGTCGGAGGAGGCGCCGACGGTCGCGTGCACCCGATACCAGGTCCCTGGTTCGGATTTCCCGCCCAGGCCAACCAAGCCTTCCATCCTTCCGGGGTCGGTGAATTGGTACCATCCTTGTCCGCGAAGCGCTGGCTCGTTCATCGGATGGCCACCGCAAGTCATTGTATGGCCAAATACGCATTCAAATCGCCTCCACGACATCCCGTAGAAGTAGAATGCGTGGCGCATTCCAAAAGAGATTGAGTAACGCTGTCCTTTATCCTTTATCCTTATCCTCATCTGACGGAATAATTTCTGTTCCACCCACGCTTAATAATTATTTTTCTTCTAAGACTCGTTGAAGTAATGCGAATGAGCAATTCGAACGAGCAACGACACTTTATTTCAGTTTCAAACTGAGCAGTCCGCCTTTGAAACAGCCCAGCAAATCAACATGTGTGGGGGCCGATTAGTGCTGGAGGAAGGACTGTGCAACGGTGGTTCGGGAGATTTTGTTCTGGAGAATTCAGCCTTGAAGATGCACTCCGAAGCGGCAGACCTACAGCAATCCAGGGCGACGGTTTGAAGGCCTTCGTGGAAGCTGGTCCATCGCAGACAGTCCGGTTTAGTAAGTCTCGGAAAGGTGAAAATGCTGGAAAAGTGGGTGCCCTAGGATTTTGATTTTTTTTTGGTCGTCAGAAATTGTCGCTTCTCGAAATCTGTTCTTCATTGCTTCTTCGGTATCAAAACGACCAGTTTTCTGATCGAATCGAGGTACTATGGATCCGCTCAACCTGTTTCTAAGTAACTCTAAATTGCTGACGTTGTCAAAATTACACGTCTATCTAGAGTTGTTGTCGGTGTCAATTATGAGGCTTCTTGTATCCAAAGGAAAATTTGTGAAATGGGGGAGGAGCAGACTAGGACATTAGGATAAAGATAAGGATAAAGGACGGCGTTATTCAATCTCATTTGGGATGCGCCACGCCTTCTATTAGGTTGGACAGAGAGTTCTAGCGGTTTCTGTGCAACGCTCCATTTTTAGAGTGGACGCCTTTTGTCCACATCTAAGGTTAGCCATGTTTTCGACTTCTTTCGGCATCGTTTTTCGTAGTTTCTTAGCCTTTTGGATGGGTTCTTGCAGAATGAAATGGCATTTGGGAGGGTAGCTTCTCAGATGACTTCGACTTTTCCAGGCTCTGAAGAAGGCGACGACGCCGAAACGTAAGCCGCAATAAAGAGTTGTACCAATCTTGGCTACGCTGAAGAAAACACTCGTCTAAACCAGCATCAAGGATGCCGAGGTTCATCGAGAGTCGGACATGGAATGTCCTACATTTTTACATAATACGGAATCTAGTACGGAATTCTTTGCTCTATTTTCGTTCTGGAGATTTCAAGGCTGAAGGTGCACTCCGAAGCGGCAGACCTACAGCAATCCAGGGCGACGGTTTGAAGGCCTTCGTGGAAGCGAATCGATCGCAAACAGTCTGTGAGATTGCGGAAACTTTAAAGTCAGTAAAACTTCTATTCAAAGTGGTTTGAGATGGCTTGGAAAGGTGAAAAGCTCGAAAAGAGGGTGCGCCGCGAGTTGAGAGGTCGCCAGAAATTGTCGCATCTCGAAATCTGTTCTTCATTGCTTGTCCGGTATCAAAACGACCCGTTTTTTGATCGTGTTACATGGTTACATGATGAGGGGTTTCTGTACGGTAACCGAAGACGATCAGGACAGTGTGTTGATGTCGACGAATCTCCAGATATTCCATGTTCGACTGTCATTGAATCTTGGCATGATATTGATCAGTATGAATACCCAAGTGATGAGCTGACGAACCAAGAATAGTACAGATCCTTAATTCCGGCTAACGTTTCGGCGTAACCGCCTTCTTCAGAGCCTGGAAGAGTCAAGTTGAGTTTGAAAAACCATCCGTCCAAGAGCCATTTCAAACCACAGCGGTGAATCAGAAGTTGGTAGGAGAGGGAGACGAAACACGAGGAGGTAACACAAGCAGTCCAGTGCAAATGGGCGAACGGTACCCCTTTTAAGGCGACACATGAGGAGATGAGGTCACCTTCGGTTCACCCTCCTAGCGAGCCGCTGGCAGACTGTCCTCCGGTTCGAGACCGCAAAGGTCAGCGTACGGAGCCAGCTCCTGTATCACCGCTACGCGTTCCTCCTTCCTGTTGATCGTGGGGTTCCTAGCGGCAATCCACAGCGCTTCTAGTGTTTTGCGCGCCGAGATCTCGAACTCGCGTGCCAATATCGTCACCGCCACGTCAATGCCCGCGCCATTGTGACATCGTAGCCTGTGCTCACCCAACGGACCGGCGATATCGCACCTACGAAGCATGCCCAAATGCTCTTTAACGCGCTCCCCAAGGGGTCTACCCGTCTCGCCAATGTACTCGCCGTTGCAACCCGTGCATTTTATAAGGTATACCACACCTGAGACCATGCAGTCTCCCTCCTTACCGAATGGGCAGATAATACACTGGCGAGTCTTACAGCAGGAATCGTATAATCGATTCCTAACGAGACGTGCCTTGAGATTGGCCGGCGGAACCTCGATCATGAGGACCATGCTATCAAGACCAGCTTTGCGAATGCAGTTTCACACTTCGGTACTGAAATCATCCGAGACAAAAGGCACCTTAAAAGGAATTTTATTATCGCTACAAACCCAACTTGACTCTTCCAGGCTCTGAAGAAGGCGGTTACGCCGAAACGTTAGCCAGAATAAAGGATCTGTACTAATCTTGGTTCGTCAGCTAAATCACTTGGGTATTCATACTGATCAATCTCCAGATACTTCCCAAAGCCGAAAATCCCAGCAGAAAAAGGCGACCGCAACAGAGTGGTGGCCGGCGGCTGATGTCATTCACTACAAATTTCCGGAGCCAGGCCGAACCATCACAGCCGAGTCCGCCTGTGAAGGACCGAAAATTGCGTGAGCTACAGACGACACTATTCAACAGAAGAGGTCCTATTCCTCTGCACGACAACGCCCGCCCACAAGTTTCGCAAATTAGAACGCGAAAATTGAACGAACTTGGAGTTGAAGTTCTTCCTCACTCGCCATACTCACCTGACCTTGCTCCAACCGACTACCCCTTTTTAAGCACTTTTAGAACTTCCATGCTGGTAGATTCGCAAATCAGGACTACGCAAAAAGATCCTTTCTAGAATTTGTCGCATCTCGATCACACACCTTGTTTTCACTGATGGGATAAGTTAACCAGTGTCGCGTTGGAAAACCTGTGCTGGTTCGAAAGGTTATTGTTTTACTTATTTCGACTTAATCCGGTGAGTATGATGTTATGACCGTTTGAGGTGGACCAGTCAAAACGTCGGAACTTTCCAGCAACATTGCCTCAGTGACATTCTACAGAGTTAAGTGCATGGCGCATCCCAAAACGGATCGATTAACGCCGCTCTTTGCCCTTTATCCTTTACGACGTGCACTGCACTGAGAAGTGTGATGACGTTGATGGCTGTAGGCGATTCGAAACGTGTGGATTTAGCGGAGAACACCGCAATGCGTCCCATAGCGGGTTTGACCCATTTCCGCTGGAGGCCTTATACGTCCTGTCCTCGTCGGTCTGGTCGGCTGCGGACAGCGACCGGTCTCCGATTCCGCGCGTGTTCTCCAGGTGCGACCTTTACAGCAGCCCCAGAACTGTTCGATTACCTTGCCGTTTCTATCACGATCTCCACAATCGAGATTTCAGTCGATGCTTCTGAAGCAGCTCTGCGCAGTGGTCGAATTTCTACGGGCTACATGTTCCGTCTTCTCCGACTACGACGATGAGAAATCGTTGACACTGCATCGACGATACTATGACAATGAGGCAATAAAAGGTCATTTTTAAGGTGTACACAAGATGTTCCAAGCAGTGAAGCGCTTTATTACTCGAACAAGGAGGCCTTCCATTAATAGTGCGGGACCTTCTCTCGAGCCTGATTCAACTTCTGCACAATATCCCTCCCCAGCACGATTCGCATCGCTTTGTCACGTGTTTCGAACCGCCATCCTTCCGCTACGTCGATCCTGAAACAAATTGAGGTCATCGCAAGGTTTCCACTTTGCATGTACTTAATCATAAGCGACAAATAATGCAGTACAGGCCCTGTAAGGCCGTTGACAGGAGCTCTATTTCCAGAGGGTAAAAAGTCAAAATAATTTTCATGGTACGCTTCGGCGCTTTCTTTCAGACAAAGCCTATTTAATGTTATTTACCATATCCACGACGAAATGTACACTTTTCAAACGAAATTAGAGGATCTTCTAAGCTTTATTTCAAAATCAAAGCGAACTCCTTCAAAACGAAGCGATCCTCAGGCAAGTTAATCTACAAACTCGATAAAAAAAATTTACCTGCCCAATAAGGGCAACTTTATTTATTTTTAGAAAAATAGTGGATTAAAATTTGCCTTAAAGCACAGCTAACAGGCTAGCATATAACGCATTAAAAAATCAAATTGCGCCATGCATTCAAAAAGTTCGCACAACTTTTATTTGGGTGATAGTGCTAATGCCACTTACATGAACCATCAAAGTGAGGATATGTGTGTTTCTTTACAGTTGTTTTGTTGTATTGGTAGCAGGTGTCAAATTTCAAAACTTCTGCTATAATAATAATATTAATAATAATTTATTACGACGTATAAGACAGTCGTGAGAGAAGCGAACAATGAACAATGAAACAACGAAACACAAACCTGAGAAAAAAAATGGAACAGATACTAAGGATAAAAGTAGTTAAACACTATCTATCTTCTACTTCTTCTTCTTCTTCAGCGTTTGTCCCGCTTCGTGGCGGGGTCCGCTATTCTGGTGATATGACGCCACCTTTTCCGATCCAGCGCTAGATCAGGGTGGACACCAGCTACCTTCAAGTCCATGTGTCACAGCCCAGCGCTGCTTCGGGCGCCCTCTAGGCCGCTCTCCTATTACCTCGAAGTTAAGGCCTATCTTGCGGACGCTGTCTTCCTTTCCACGCAGAACGTGGCCGTAGCATCGTAAGCGAGCTTCGCGCATCTTGTCCGCTATCGGCGTGACACCGAACTTCTGCCGAATGACATCGTTTCGGATGCGGTCCATGCGGGTGACTTCAGCCGACCAGCGCAGCATCTTCGTCTCCATGACGCTGAGGTACGTTTCTACTTCCTTAGCGGCAGGCCAACACTCAGCGCCGTACATCGCTACTGACCGGATGACTGCCCTATAGATCTTTGACTTAAAGCGCTCTGCTATCTTCTTGTCGCACAGCACGCCAGTCAACGAGCGCCACTTGGACCAAGCTGCACTCACGCGTGAATTCACTTCGACCATCAGTTTGCCGTCAGACGCGACTGCTGATCCCAGGTACTTAAAGACCGCAGTGCGTGGAAGCTCGATGCCGTTAACCTTGATGGAGCTGGACTCGGTAACGTCCGTCGTTAAATACTCGGTCTTCTTCACGTTCAATCTGAGTCCAAACCGCTCCAAGCGATCACACCAAGCTTGCAACTCTCGCTCGAGTTCTCCTTTGTCTTCGCTAGCGAGCATCACGTCATCGGCATAAAGCAACGTCCAAGGGACGGGCTTCTGAAGATCTCGTGTGATGGCATCCATGACGACAACAAAGAGGAGTGGGGAAAGCGCAGAACCCTGGTGTACCCCGACAGAGATGGGGAACTCCATTGAGGTTCCAGCTGCAGCTTGAACTTGACTCTTTGGAGAAGAGTAGAGAATTCGTACCCACTCTATGAGCTCTTCAGGAACTCCATGTCGTCGCAGGACGTACCATATCACTTCACGCGGTACGCGGTCAAAGGCCTTCTCCAAGTCGAGAAAGACGATATGCACCGGCTTCTGTTTCTCGTGAAAAACTTCTGCTATCAATCTAATAAAAATCGGACGTCTTAGAAGAGGGCATGGCGCAATCTTTCATTGGCACTGGAAAATGGCCGGTATCGCGCTCTTTAAAGCAAACTTTGATCCGCTATTTTTCCGGAATATAAGTACTTATAAAATAAAAAAACAAAATGCGTAACAATGTTTTCACTTATTGCTGCATGTGAATTTTAAAAATTTTTAAGGAAAGTTACGCTCAATTTTCCCTAAACAGAAAATTATTCAATCCATCTTGGAGAGTTTTTAAATTAATAAAATTAATGGGAAACGTGAAGAAGTTCATTTCTATTTGGAAGACTTCACTTTGATTTCAAAAGTCTTCGGCTAACTTGGAAGAGTGTACAATTTGATTTAAAGTGCTCAATTCGACGTGCAAATTTTATATATGGTATATTTGGTTACATACATATAGATATAGGTCAAATAATACTATTTTCTAAAGTTTATTCCAACAGTGTAGTAATTTTTCTCTTGAGACACTCTGCAAAGGTGAATTTTAAATAAGGATAAAGGATAAAGAACGGCGTTACTCAATCCCTTCTGGGATGAGCCAGCGCATTCTACTTCTACGGGATGTCGTGGAGGCGAAATGAATGCGTATTTGGCCATACAATGACTTGCGGTGGCCAGCCGATGAACAAGTCAGCGCTCTATCCTTCCCAGACACGTCTGGTACCAATTCACCGACCCCGGAGGGATGGAAGGCTTGGTTGGCCTGGGCGGGAAATCCGAACTAGGAACCTGGTATCGGGTGCACGCGACAGTCGCGCCTCCTACGACTGCGCTACACGCGCCCCTTTATTTTAAATAAATAAATAAATTTAAAAAACACAATTTAAACTTATGGTTCAACGCGGTGTGGATGTTGCGCACTATGAAATTGAAGGTATAATATCGTAAAGAATTCCTACCCGTTAGTAGGGTGTGCAGGTTCGAGTCCGGCCTAGCGCTGGAGATTTGACCGTAGTTGGAAACTTTTGGAAACTTTTTTTACGTCTGACTTGGTTTACGGAATGTCGGAATTAATTTCCAAACGTAACTGATTTCGAAGTGAAATAGGTCCAGTTTAACTGAAGCATCCTGTCGAAGGAAATCTTATGGTGCAATTTCAGATCCTTAGTGCCGGCATGGCTCCTAATTCTTCCAAGCCTTAAATATTTATAGAACTCATGCATACCGTAGTGGTGAGCCGATATGTGTCCCGGCTAGCACACCCAGAAGAAATCGATGGAAATGTTTGAACGTCGGAAGACACTCGAAGTCGATGTCGTTCTTCGACGCCGAATATCGAACCTGAAATGAGTCTTAGACAGTGTAGCCGCAGCTGCAGTTGAATCGGAAGCGCTTACCTGTTTTGGATGAGGTTGTCTTGACACAAAGTTGAGAACTTTTCTTAAGGAGGCTTCATACTGCTTGATGTCACTGAACTCATACCTGAACAGTGGTCGCGCTGATGACAAGAAAAATTAGGGAATATTCAGCGTCAAAAGTAAATCAAACTAATAAAATAAAGAAAGGTACTCCTCAATCCCTTTTAAGATGCGCCAGCGCATTCTACTTCCACGGGATGTCGTGGAGGCGATTTGAAGCCGTACTTGGCCACACAATGGTTTGCGGTGATCAGCCGAAGAATAAATCATCGCTCTGTCCTTTCCAGAGAAATCTGGTACCAATTTGCTGACCCCCAAGGGATGGAAGGCTTGGTTGGCCTAGGCAGGAGATCCGATCCACACCAAGAACCTGGTATGGAGTGCACGCGACAATCGGCACCTTCTCCGACTGCGCTACATGAGCCCAAATAAAACTACGCTGGGTAAAAGCTACTTTTCCTGAAACATTAGGCACTATGATAGTAATGTGTTTGTTCTTACTTGCCTTTAGAAAATGAAAATAATAGTGAGAAATAGAAGTTGTAGGAGATTATTGCGAAATCGGAAGGACCCAAACTTATGGTATTATTTTAGCGTTAATGAAAACTGAATCTTATAACAAACCTGCTAGGCACAGAGGAATGCACAAATGTTGACAATTCTCTTGACCCATCCCGGAGTTACTTATCCCGAGACATTTTGAGCTATCTCAGTTTACCTTCACTTCGCCGTTAATGTTACCTTGTTCCAAAAATACTCACGCCATCAGTATGTCGTCGAACCTGTAGAAGAGATCACCGGTGAAGAGCCGCATATCGCTCGCATACCAAAGCACCAAACTGTCCGGAGTGTGTCCTGGTGTCCACATGACCTTTAAAGAAGCAACATATTATATTTTGTGGATGTATGCCCCATCAAAACATCGTGGATGGACGCGCGGTAGTACAATCGGGGGAGGCGTCGAATGTCGCATGCATCTGATACCAGGATCTTGGTTCAGATTTCACGCCAGAGCAGACAAGCTTTTCACCCCTCCGCGGTCGGTGAATTGGTGCCAGAAGCTTGTCTGGGAAGAATAAACCGCTGATCTATTCATCGGCTGGCAACCGCATGTCATTGTATGGCCAAATACGCATTCAGATCGCCTCCACGTCATCCCGTAGAAGCAGAGTACGCGTTGTATCTCAAAGAGGATTGAATAACGCCGTCCTTTATCTTTTGATATTCATGTAAATCCCATCGAATAGAATTGACCCAAATCCAACATCATTCATGATTGCAAGCGGGGTCTAGAGGGCTGCTACACTCGTGTTGAAAGGATAAACCACTAACGTTTCGTTATATGTCGCGAGGACGGGTAGCATTGTGAGATGGGAACTCCCCATCGAATCAGACCGCAATGAATGGACATGTCATTCAGAGAGGGCGTGTATGTACAGTTGGATCCCTGATCGGCTTGCATGTGTTCGGCCTGTGTTCTGGTTATTATTGGCTGGCGCGCTACCACCTACCAGTGCTGCTCACCTTCGCGACATGTACAATGGTTCTATCGGTTTGCATTGTGCTTTATAGTGTTGAGCAAATTGCGTGTGTGAGTGCAGCCTGATCCAAATGGCGCTCGTTGACTGGGTTGCTTTGCGACAGGACAATACCTGAGCATCTCAAATCAAAGCTGCGCGAAGCCCGTCTTCTATGGTACGCCCACGTCCCTCGCGCTAACGACAACAACGTCCGTAAGATTGGCCTGAACCTTGAGATCGCTGGAATGCGGCAAAGGGGGCGCTCGAAGCAAGGTCGGCTAGATACGTAGCGCATGGACTTGAAGATAGCTGGTGTGCATCCTGATCAAGCATTTGACCGGGAGAGCTGGCGTCACCACATCAGAAGAGCGGACCCCGCCATCATGCGGGACAGAAGCTAATGAATATTTCAAATCGGTTTCATTAAGCCTCAAGTGGCTGGTATCGAGGTAGTAGCTGTCACAACGATGTTTTGTTGCGATCAAAACTTCGAGCGCCAGGCGGGACTCGAACCCGCACCTCCCTCTGACCGGGCGAGAATGCTCTACGCCTTGTTCGATCAAACGGCGCCGGTGGTGTAAAGGCGTAGAGCATTCCCGCCCGGTCAGAGGGAGGTGCGGGTTCGAGTCCCGCCTGGCGCTAGAAGTTTTGATCGCAACAAAATATCGTTGTGACAGCTAATGAATATGATGAATGAATGTATCGATTATATTGATCGCCGTAGCCTCCTTTTTATGAAGCACATCCATATTCAAGAAGCTCTCACTCGATGCTGGCGATTGTGAATAAAAATCGTTGATATCGATCAATGCTATTAAGCAGAGCGAGCTTGTTTATTTTTTTGTGAAGCCCATCCGGATCTATCCTAATCGGAGGGGTATGTAGTGAGTTGCGTTTCCAGTCCCTTGTTTGAGTGCCTGCATGAGCTTTGTCTGCTGTCCCATGATGCGAGTGTTTGTCTTTAAATTCAGGGGACATGGGTATGCGGCATGGAATGACATATAAAATTGACGCTTAACTGTTGCCCCCTTCCGACTAGGATAGGCATCCAGCGGGGCTTCTACCTTAATCGGGCAGCTGCTAATACCATCATTTCTATAGATCGGCACTGTTGTTGCGGAGCGGGACTGTTTACCGGTTATGAAGCGTATCCACCACTACCATTACAAGTTACTTCTCACCTCAACGACGTTATGAGCCTCAGCAGGATTCCCGAGCATGATAGTCGCTCCGTCGGTCAGCCACTTCGTTATCTTGTAGGTGTTTATCTAAAAGCGTAACGGTTAGCTCTAATCGAATTAGGAAGGGAAAAAGTTTACCACTAAATTCTTCTGTCGTTTAAATCCCTTCTAGAATCGCATAGACGAGAAAATCACTAGTGATTCCCAGTAAGAAATCTATTAAGGCTTACTGCCATCTTAGTTTACTACTTGATCGAAGGTCTCCCTTGTAGGTGCATAATTTCTTTCATAAACAAACTTGCTACACTACAGAGTGCTTTGATGTTTGCTATTTTTTGAGGCCACAAGTTTTGATGCCTTGGAAAAGTTTCTTATGATGTTTTATCGTCCTTCTAAATCCTCTCTTCTAACGTCTTCGTTTTATTGCAACAGTTAATCTTCTAGTAAACATAAATAAATAAATACATTTATTTTTAAACTAAGTGAAACTTTCAAATAAATAGGTTATGTCCTGTAAATTCTAAACTACAGCTCAGCAACTGTAGGTCAAAGATAGTAAATATTGGGTAATTCGATAATTAATGTCGTTTTTCATATTTTTCAAAGTGAATTTATTCATTCTAATAACAAAAATTAATCAATAATATAACCACCGTTTTGTTATGCAAACTTTGCCATCTTTAAGTAAGTTCAAAAATTCCACATTTGAAGAGGCTTTGTTGTTGTTGTTTTTTTTTGAAAAGAAGATCTGGTGCAACTCATTTTTAACATCTTGTTCGACTTTAAAATATTTAATATATAATAATGTAAGCCACAACATTGATCAACGGTATATTGACTATTTTGTTGGATGACCTTTTGCCATCCTTCGGTATGTTAAAAAATACCGCAAATTCGAAGAAAGCTTGGTTTTTAGATGAGAAGCACTGTGCAACTCATTTTTAACAGCTCGATCGGCTTTAAAATTGTATATAGTATATAAAAATAAAAAATGGGTTCATGTCTCGAAGGTGGGCAGCATTGAAAGGTAGGAACGCGTCAACCAATCAGACCACACCGAGTGGGTGTGCAAATGGGACAGCGCGTGTACGGTCGGTATGCTAATTGGCTGACGTGCCTTCGCTAGGAGTTCTGCTTGGTTAAGATTGAGTGGCGCGCTCCTATCTCCAGATGCTGCCCACTTTCTCGACATGCATCAAAAAATAAAATATTAAAAATGTACAATTTAAGTCATCTATGAGAAAAACATCATCAGTAATGGAACAGCCCAGTGGGTTGTTACTTCATTCCCACGTGAAATAGGCTTGGGTCAGGAAAGGTTTAAGATAAAGCTTAGCCGAACGTCTTCCACCCAGCTATGCTCTGTTGTGGAAAATTTCTAGGTCTTGTGCGAAATCTCTACGATGGCCGCGGGGCTGTAAGCCGCCCAATAAATGCATTTTACCGTACATCCCATTGATAGCTGCTGTTCAACAGCTGCGTGTAATAGGGGTCTCTTCCGGATGCACAGAGATCTTCGACCATGTGCGAGATGCCGTGTCTGCCGGTGGTCGAGAAGAGAAAGTTGCCGCCAGTCTGAAAGCACGACTCTGACTACGTGGATGAGGAAACTAGGTGGAAGCCCTGTTCGCGAAAGCACTTGCTCCGGATGATTGTGCGTGTTGACGACGATAATCTTCTTGCCATTGGTGATGCTCTGTGCCTTCACGAACGCATGAATATCACCACGGCCGCCACCGGTGTCGATCATCAGCACTGAAATGAAAAATTCATAGAAACAAGTGACGGCGGGAGAAGGTTCATCGAAATGAACTTTTGCGTTCGCTTTGATTTAAAGGTCCTAGGCTAGCTTAGAACAGTGTAACAGTTGATTTGAAAATTTCTGATTCGACGTGAAAGTTGTATAAATATTGGGGTGGGCAAAAAGTATTGAGACAAATTTCACAAATTTCTTTATCTTTTTGTAACTCAATGGCATCGCACCGGGCTGAGGAATGTATTAGCCATTAAGGTCAATGACCTTGCTTCCATCGATCAGCCAACATCCTGATCCCATTCTTCAAGAACTGCTTAGGCCTGGTGCTGATTTACTGCTAGTTATGGTTGTCGTGGTCTGCTTGAGTCCTTGTGTCCCTTCCGACCGGGAAGTCCTATAGGCTGATGAAGTAGTGGTAGTCGCATGAAGGATGTCCGGCGAATGCGGTGGATGAGGCATGTGAACGTAGCCCAGCTGAGCAAGCTTATCCGTGGTCACTTTTCCCGACGGGGTGCGGCGTTGTCGAAGAGGAGGACCTCCTTGAAGCGCTGAGACTGAATAGATGCGAGTCGCCGGTCCATCTCTTCTATTTCGTTCACCATGGCCTCGAAGTTCATCGTAATGCTCTTGGGAAACAGCTTCCGGTACACCGATCCATGGCCAAAGGTGCTTCTCGCCGTGAACATGCCGCCGAACGAAGGTCGGTAACAGGTCACCAGGCCTCCCCAGAACCGCTGCTCGGCAGGGTTAAAATAGAAGACGTACTTCTCATCTTGCCTGACCATTGAGTCCAGGCTGCTCGGGATTGGGAATTGGACTAGATTTGCGCGACACAGGTCGTCTCGTCAGACTGGGGTTTCGGCATGAGAAAGACCGGGGTTTTGGCATGCATCTGAAGAGGGCGTAAGTGGTCACTCCTCAGATGCCCTTCAATAAGTAGCAAGCAAAAATACAAATACAAGAAGCACGAAACCGGACTCCAGTCACGACATATATGGGCACGACATGAATAGTCTCATTACTTCCCTCCCCCCCCCCCAACAGGAAGCATCCTGGATTGTGTATCTGCCAGATAGTAAGAAACAGTTGTTTAAAAGCGAAATTTTCAATGAGAGCATCGAACCTACCTTTCTCGTCGCCGACGACTAAATAAGATAGTGGGCATGAGCCGCGAGTGGCCTCTTCGAGGATGCTCCAAACTCTAGGCGAGACTTGTCCAATTTGAAAAGTCATCAGCAGAAGCACAGTCTGTTGGAACGAATACGAACGAGTGAGCGTCCATATGGTCGACTCACGCCCTCAATGCATTTTATATTAGGCGGAGGCGCATCGGGACCACCATTAGAAACATCAGGAGGGAGCCCTGACATTGGCATGAATAACTTGGCCTTTGATGGAAAGCGGTGGATTTGTCAGCGATGATACGTACTGAAGTGGGCTGGAGGTGACTGTAAAAAAGGATAAATTATCAAGAACGGCGTGTTGCTCAATCCCTTCTGAGAAGCGCCACGCATTCTAGTTCTACGGGATCTCGTGGAGGCGATTTGAATGCGTATTTGGCCATAAAATGGTCAGCTGATGAGCAAGTCAGTCAGCAGCTTATTCTTTCCAGACAAGTCCTGTACCAACTCAGCGACCTAGGAGGGATTTAAGGCTTGGCTGGCCCGGGAGAGAAATTCGCACCAGGAACCAAATCAGGGGCTGTGCGTAAATGAAATCCGAAATTTCGAAAATCGCAAATTGTAATTGCGACAAAATCGCCGTAAATCGTAAACCGTAAATCGTAAATAGATTGAAGATTCAAAGTTGGTCTCAGAGAAAACGATCATTGCATTGCGCCACCATGTCTGCAAGAGACGTTGTTTTTGTGCTTCGAACCAAACAAATAATTTCGCAGTTTTTCGGTATATAAGTTGAAACATGGCTTTCAATGAAGGAAATGCTTGCTTATTAGTTCCTTGCGAATAAGAAAATCACAAGTGACCACATAAAATATTTATCACATCACAAAAAGGTTCTATAGCATGTAGTTACTTCCACATTTTTGTCCTAAGATTCGACTATCCTATCTTTTCGACCTTTTGTCACCGCTAAATTAAGTGAACAGCTAGCTGTGACTCCCAGACAGGTGTCATGTCAAAGCTGATTTCCTGATAAAAATTAAAGGGCAAGTTCTGCAAAAAGCATAAAACCAAACGATACTTGGCACTACTAGCCACGCTGAACCAAAATTAAAGGGAGTACGCATGAAGAAAATGAAAAATTGGCAAAATGCAATGTTCAGGATAAGCTTTGGTAGTATGATAGAAGTGCGGCTGAAAGATGTACTACAATATATATTGACCTATAAATGCAGAGTGTCCACGAAAATGTTGTCACTTTTTTAGCTAACTTTAAAAGGCAGAAAGACAAAACTCTTCCCTACACAACATTTTGTGCTGTACAAAGCAAAAAATTTTAATAGAAACAATTCAAATCAGTTTCTTCAAGCCTCAAGTGGCTGGTATTGAGGTAGTAAGCTGTCACAATGATGTTTTGTTGCGATCAAAACTTCTAGCGCCAGGCGGGACTCGAACCCGCACCTCCCTCTAACCGGGCGGGAATGCTCTACGCCTTTACACCACCGGCGCCGGTTGATCGAACGCAACATCCACACCTCGTGGTATCGGTCAGCACTCACCCGTATCCGGGCTGAGCTGGCCGCTGAAAAATTTTATGCAAGGCCTATGTTATACTACGGCGACGCGTCGGCGAAGTATAACATAGGCCTTACAGTATAACGAAGTATAACAGGCTAATTTAGATTCAATATGCGTTCCTATCAAGACGGATAACCACCTCAATACAAGGTGACCCCTAGCCGTTTTGCGCAGAGGCTTTGATAAAAAAATAAAAATTAACTAGGTTTGCAACTTTTCGATTGAAACGGTCCGATAGCGATCGTCGACTCGAGATACACCATGCAAGATTCACTTTCCTACATTTGACCTTGATGGTATTTTAATGCCGTTTCAGCGTTCGTGATGCATTTTCTCGCACCATTCAAAGACATGTTAGTCCTTTATCCGTTGTAAGCAAATCTGGCAACAAATTACCTAGAAATGGTTGAAAGAGATCCTTGCTGATCTAGGCGAGGAATCGAATTCTACCTTGCTCGAGTACATTTCTGCAGTATCACTCATCTAGACTCCAAAAAGCTGATGAAAGCAAGACCATGAAATATTCCACACACAGATTCTGAAGGCCTGCGGGAGGGGTCTACTGTCAAAAATTATTCTAAGTACTCAAACTCAAACTGGAGCGCGCTAGATTTGAGTGTCAGGTGATCAGAGATCACATTCACGAAAATTTACGATTTATGACCCAAAATATCGTAAATCGGAAATCGTAAAAGATTCCCATAAAATCACCGTAAATCGTGAAATCGTAAATCGTAAAATCGTAACTCGTAAATCGTAATTACGCACACCCCTGCTCCAAATGCATTACACGCGTCCTTTGAGACTGCGTCATTAACAAATACTCACTACACATGGTGTCCCCAAAAAGAGTAGACACTGTTTTAAAGTCATAATTTTGCTTCCAATAATGTTTTCAATGAATGTCAGTACAGATATGTATGAAGGAGCAGGAAAATAATTGTTTCGATACGTGAATGTCAGGAGTTGCCTCATGTACTTGTACAATGTTTCAAATTTTCGACTTGATGGATGGACTTATGAGGAGACCATCTCAATGGTAGGTCGGAACGGCCCAAGTGTTGTACATGGGCACAATCGCCTCTCTCTGGGAAACAATAAAATGTAATTATCTCGACCCCAATGCAACTCTGCGCAGAGTTAGGGACTATGGAGGTTGAACCGTTAGCGGCGTTAGGCATTTGTTATACCACCGCTCACCCTGAGCGACGCCTAATAATATGCTCCCATATCGATCGAGCCGCGCGATAGGATCGATATGGGAGCTTATCACTAGGCGTCGCTCGCGGTGAGCGATGGTTCTACACGCTTCCACGAGTGCGGTACATAAGCGCGCGTGAGCGAGCCTGTTAGCAAATTTTGATCTAAGTGAATTAGCGCCAGGTTCGATGCATTTACCTCTTCGAGCAAAAACTTGACACCGCTTGGAAAGACACGCCCGATCGGATCAACACTGCAATTGTTCGGCACCACAGGGAAAGATTCCTTAATAAATACTGAAAAAGGTCAGAAGGAGGATATCAACAACTATAGACCCATCAGTCTTCTCTCGGTTGTGTACAAGATCTTCACCAAGATACTGCTTAACCGCATGGAGCATTGCTTGGATGAATATCAGCCAGTGGAGCAAGCAGAGTTTCGCAAGGATTCCTCCTGCATGGACCATATTCAGACTGTCTCACAGCTCATCGAGAGGAGTCGCGAATACCACCTCCCACTTGTCCTTGTCTTCGTGGATTACCGGAAAGCGTTCGACTCTGTGGAAATCAACGCCGTTTTGAACGCACTTGTGCACGCGGTATACCATCGCCCTACATCCAGCTTCTCGACGAATGCTTCTCGAACACATCGACTACCATCCAGTTGTTCGATTGAAAGCTTAAAATTCCTATTGGGAAAGGAATACGGCAGAGAGACAAGATTTCTCCTAAGCTATTCACAGCGGCACTCCAGGATGCCATGAAGGGCTTGAACTGAGACGATAAAGGCTACCTTGCGGACGGTAAACAGACCAGCAACCTTAGCTTCGCCGACGATATTGTTCTCATCTCTACCAGCACGGCAGAAGTCGACGATTTGCAAAGCTGAACACGGATAACCACCTCGCTCCTGAAATCGCCCGCTGAGACGCGCAACATGGGCAGCCTTCAGTTCGATTCGCGAAGTCACCGATCAGGTCAAGGATGCTGGTCTCATGCCTCGATATTTAATGCCTCTGTACTGCCTGTGATGTGTTAAGCGACGGAAACCTGGCCCGACAACAAGATAATCGCCAGAGCAATGCAAACTTCGCATCGTGCACTGGAGAGGTCTTCTGAGGACTAGCCTTCGTCAGCAATGGCAAGAAGGCCTACGAAATTCTGAGCTAAGGAAGAAGTCGCAATTAGCAGATTCGCTGCAGTACATGAAGAGGTCCAAATGTGGCTGGGCCGGACACCTGCTTTGACGAAAAGACGATAGATGGAGTCTCCGTGTCACAGAATGGCTCCCGAGAAATCATAAGAGACCACTGGGACGACCGCCAACGCGATGGGCAGACTCATTCTCAAGATCTTTCAGAGAGCGGAGTCTGCCTCACTGGATGCAAGCAGCCAGAGATCGAGCGGTCTGGAAGAGTTGTGGTCCCCGCTGAGAAGACCTCCAGCAGACAAAAGGACCATCAAAGTATCAAAGTAAGTAAGTATAATGGAAAAGATCCTTCTCTCCGTTTTTTGGGATTCACGAGGCATGATCTACTGAGAGCTGCTGGACTACAATCGCACTGTCAATGTTGACGTCTAGACAAGAAAACTCCAGAGACTGGCTGACGCTTTAAAGGAAAAACGACCGCATAAAGCGAAGTTAACTCGCGATTTCCTAGATAAGATTGACTGGATTGACAGCGACTCACCCACCGCACAGTTCCTTCATGGCACCGCCAAACCACTGCTTCTTCAGAGTCCTCGAGCAGCATCTGCGCGGGAAAAAATTCGGTATTTACGACCACGTGAAAATGAGATTTCCCCCTTTTTTCGACTCTCAGCCTCGCTCCTTCTGGAGCAAGGACCCTGCTTAGAAAATGGCTCACTATTGTTGGTACTGATGACGATTATATTGTTAATTGAGTGTTTTGTTAAAGAAAAATAATACTTTAAAGTGATTCTCTTCTATGCACGAAAATTATGCGCCAACCTAACAAATTATAAAGTCTATAAGGTTATGTGGGAACTGTATGTTTCTCTTATAGTTTCAGATCTGCGCTCTCCAGTCCTCTTTCTTGTCGTCGTGGATGACGGGACACGAGATTTTCAGAAGCCAGTCGCTTCTGCTTTGTTTTATGCATGCTTGTGAAAATAAACGTAAACTCGAGCAAAAGGTTCAAGCTTTGGATTCAAATTGAACGTCAAAAAGACCAACAATCAGAAACGCCTGAGCGAATAGACGTTGTCCACACTTCCTTCAGCTAGAATTTCATCGTATGCCCTCAATTCATTACTCCTTGCCTGCACGTATGACTGTTTGGTGTTCATTTTAATAAAGTTTAATTACCCAAGTTTGAGGGCATTGGTGCCGAGGTTTCTCCAAACACTATCTCGTGAGCGTCCTTTAAGTGGATCCTATCCCTTTTCATAATAGTTACCTCGACTTCCCAACGCCATCAATAAAAAACCAATTAGTTGTTTTGAAACACAATTACTAACATTTGCCTTGCACACAACTTAATAACAATACCAAAACAAAATAAGTTTATTCCATGTACATGCAATCAACTGTTTGACTGATACCTGATGATAAACCGTAGAAAGGGAGTGAACAAGCTAGTTCTCACATTATCGGGTTCTCAGATAATTCGGGGAAGAACTGTGCAACAACATCACGATTAAACATCGGTGTAAGACGCAGACCGTCCGCCCAGTCCCTAGCCAAGGGACGATTCATGATCGACGAATCGTCGTTCATGCCCGGAGGACGGAGCATGTCCTCGATCGACTTGGTCATCGTCAACGGAAGCTTCGCCGAAAAGCCCAGTGATTGAGGCCTGATGAGCTGAGGTGTGGCGAATTGGTGGTTGCAGGCTTGTGGGCATTCTGAGGAAGCGTTCGAGTAGTCGGATGCAGGAGTGCCGCTGGAGAACGAGAACGGCGAGATATTCTCGATGGTTCGGCTGGTGTGGCGAGTAGACATGGTCAGCAGCAGGTCGAACACTTCCGGATTGAAGATGTCGGTGAGAATCTTCTGGTAAGGAACGGCCTTGATGTTGTCTCGAGGAAACCGCCGTCGCAGCTCTGGGATGACACTTGAGGAGATGGCCTGAAAGAAGCATATTGCCGATCTGATAGTATCTAAATAGAGCCAGTTCTAGCAGTTTCTTTTCCTCAAGAGGAGCCCGAAGCGATGTCAACAAATGATTTACCAAGTCGAGCTTCACTATAACAAAATAGAATTTATACCCATGAAACTCAGGACGATCAACGAGTCAGTTGAACCTCTTTTTCCTGGGCAAATTTTCTTCTCGTAGTCGTCTCGGATAGATTTAGTTCAAGCATTTCTATCTGGCGGCTGTGCACATGTGTTATGGTCTCTTTTTCCAGAGTTGAGCATCTTCACAAGCTCGCTTCATCCGCAAACTGCAAGTTTTTCGGACATCTAGAACTTGAACGTTTTTAGCGCTTTCTTTCTCTATACTATTAAGTTGAAAAAAGTATTTCCATTTTTTTTAAAGATTTATGATTTCACAACTACGAAGTCAAATCAATTGAGATAATCTCCATTTTTTCCACTACACTTTTCCAAAGACTGAGTACTTTTCTAATTCCTCTCGCCTAAAAGACTGCAGTTCTGGAGTCGAACCGTTGCTGAATCCAATTTTTGAGGTCTTCATCCATTCCAAAATATTTCTCTCCAATTTCTTGCTTAAGAGCACGGAAGAAATGGTAGTCGGTAAGGGCGAGACCAGGGCTATACGGTGAACGTGGCCTTACCTCCCAGCCCAACTCCTTTATTTTTTTCTCTTGTGAGTCTTGCAACCCGTGGTTTTGCGTTGTCATGCAGAATCATCACCTTTGACTTCTCAGGCCTCTATACATGGAGACTGCGGCGACTTTGTGGAGTTTCCCCACACTATGTGGCAGCAGTAAGTGTCTCTCTACTTCTGAGGAGAGTTTCCCAGTAAACCACTCCTCTGATATCCCACCTAACACTCAGGGGAATCTTCCTTTCGTGAACATTGGCTTGAGGTCAGGCTTAGGGTTCTCTCCTTTTTGTACCCACTGTCTTCTTCTTCGGAGGTTGACATAGAGAATCCAGGACGCATCGCCTGTCACAATCCGCGGCAGAAACGATTTTCTTTCATATCTGGATAGAAGAGAAGGAGAGCCGTTGACCTTTCTGAGTGTCTGACAGGGCATGTGGAATTCAAGCTCCAAATTTCCACGCAAAGCCAGGATTCCTCAGATGGATTCCCACTATCATATGAGACACTTCGAGCTTCTCTGCCAGTTGACGTGTCGTCTGCCTACTGTCGGTACGAGGAAGATGGAGTAGTTCAGTGTCGTCCATTTCAGTTGGCCTTCCTGACCCTGCTTTGTCCTCGAGTGAATAATCTCCCTTTAAGAACTTTCCGAACCACTCATAGCAGGCGCGACGAGTAGTAGATCCCAAGCCATATATGGTTAATTTGGTCGGCTGCCTGACGTGCTGTAGATCCTTTAATGAATTCATGAAGAATGACGTGCCGAAAATGGCCATGAGGTAGATCTGCCAATGGGTCCGGATAATTGGATAGATAAAGAAGTACAAGAAGTTTCTTGACCTATGTCCGCGTGCGAACGGTAAACAAGTGTAATAAGATTACGAAGTCAACTATCAATATTGGCCAGTTCGTTTACAAGGAGAGCGGTGAAAAAAATTTTCGAAGTGTGAAAACTTTTTTCCAACCTAATATGTACCTGAAGCCTTGAATTTGTTATTCTTGTTTGCCTGCACTTCGTTATTTTGCATTGCTACTATGCATTCCACATAATATTTGTTCGTATTTGCTTGATTTGAAATAAAGGCCTAATTGCTCAGATTATTTTGACGTGTTGAACGTTGGAGTGAGATGGTATCGCGAATGCGATGGTTCGCTCCCTTATATTCAAACTCCCGCGGGCTGCTGTATCAGCTCGGGACCCCGATGAGGCGCTCCCGAGGCTCGGTCTGCCCGCGCACGCTATTGGTCGGCGGGGACCGCGGTGCGCCGCCCCCCCCCCCCGGCTCATTCTATACTTCGGTCGACACGTTGAACGGCTGCGCGGGCGCGGCTCTTGGGCGCCGCAGATTTGAGCCCGCTTCTACCACCATCCCGGGGATCTCCTGAGAGGAGCCTTGCCGCTCCTCACGACACAATACTGCCGGCCACACTACAGATAAGACGGCGAGCCCGGATGGGGCTCATCTAACCTCGGATGGCCACTACAGTCTTCCAGCCGGAGCGGTCTCATCTACCCTGTATTCCATATTATCTAGTATCCGACTCCAGAGTTATTCTGATGTGGTATTCTGGTGCTGATGTATGGAATAAACCTAAATGTATGTACTGTGCCTCATGTGACGGGGAAGGTGGTGAGTCTCCTATCAGTGTCTTATCGGTATTGGTATTGCTATGTATATTTGCTGTTGTTGTTGCTAATGGGCCAGTCAGGGGTTAGTGCTGTACCATGGGGTCTCCATGTAGTATTCGGGGGTTGTGTGTGCTGAATACAGTCCGGGTTCACTACAGCACAGTCACCACGCGGGGCCCCCGTCTGCCAGGGAAGGGGCGTGGCTTGTTCACACCATGGGTTCCCCCTAGTGTCCCCCCTTGGATGTTGGGTCTCCTTGTACCTCATAGCACCACGGGGTGAATGGGGGACTCCGCTCAACAGGGGCATGTTCCCTCGCGATTGGGGCCACCGATTCGCAACAGATGGTTTCATTCCATGCACCGTTCGACGAATGCTACTATTCTTTCTTACCTTTGCCTCGTACACTTGAGCGATCAAGTTCGCCATTATATTAGCCGCTGATGCTGAGGATTTCGATCTCAACACTTTAACGACTCGAAACAACAGCTCTTGAAGCGATTCTCGTAAGCTGTCTAATCGTTCGCTGAAGCCGTTTGAGAGCATTCCTCGATCTGAAAGCGTCCATGATATGCCACAATAACTATGAGCACTTAGTCTGCACCAAATTACTCACACTTCCTTATCTCATATAAAAGGCCTTTCATAAATTTGTAAATCTGGGGCCTGATTCATCAACCGTTTACAGCCTTCTAACGGTGAAAATACCGTCGAACCTCCTGATATTACCTTCATCAGCATTACGTTTGGCGGTATTTTCACAGTTACAGGGCGGTAAGCGGTTGACGAATCTGGCCCCTGGTCTGAATGAGGCTACTGGCGCGCTCCATTATCGAGCTGACAAAGTCACCATTTATTAGGTTGTCCCATAAGTACCGCCGTTTTTTTTTAACGATTCATTTCGGATTTCGTCGGCGGTGTCTTGCACAGCGCTATACAGCATTCGAAAGAGAATGACTTGCTCTAATAAAATGTGTACTGTATTTCTTTTATTTCTTTTTTCATCCTGAATTTTGTCAATTTTTAGGTCGTTAAAGTGAAAAGTGAAAAGTGGCCATCTGCCGCAGCCGCTTCTCACCGCTTAGGTTTGGAATTTTTTGCGGAACTTTTTATAGCTTTTGTAAGACAATGTTCAGTACTACAAGAATACGTGTTGGTGCTATTTGCTCATTTGTCCTTTATTGATTTTAGGTCATCAAATTGGGACAACCGAAGGAGAAGATTTATTTTTACCGACAGCTTCTGCTCTGCGGTAGGACTTTTTTGCATTGTGTTATGTGTCATTCGGAAGAAAATGCTTTGCTCTATAAGAATTTGTGTCGCATTAATTGGCTCTTTTAGATTTTTGTAGAATATCAGCAAAATTCCAAAAAGAGAAAAATCATCTTCACGAACAACTCCTTCTCCTTGTTCAGTTGTTGATATTCGACAGAAGTCTGCATGAGCCAATAAACGCAACACAAATTCTAATTAAGCAAGACATTCTTTTTCGACGGACATATAACACCTGGCAAAGAAGTCCAACCACAGAACCGAGCTGTCGGTAAATTTTCGGACGGAAACGTCGGACGTCCCGATTTGATGGCCTAAAAATCAATAAAGGGCAAGTGAGCAAGTAGGACCAACACGTATTCTTGTAGTACAGAACATTGTCTTCCAAGTGCTATGAAAATCTGCGCAAAAAATTCCAAATCTAAGCGGATAGAAGCAACTGCGCAGATGGCCACTTCTTCACTTTTCACTTCTCACTTTAACGACCTTAAAATTGACAAAATTCAGGATGAAAAAAGAAATGCAGTATATGTTCTGATAGAGCAAATCATTATCTTTCGAAAATATAGCGCTATGCAAAAGACTGCCGGCGAAATCCGGCGAAAAAAAACGGCGGGGAGTAATGGGACAACCCAATATGTTTTATACATGAAACCAAGATGAGATTACTACATGAACTCTATGACTCCCTTGATTTTCTCTAACTAGCTGCGATAAATGAGGTTATTGCTTTCTAATTTCATTTTCGTCGTTCGAAGTCGGAAAGAGGAAAGAAGAAGTGGCCTGGATTGCGATTGAACGAAGGAATGTCATTTTGAGCTGACCCATTCCCGTTTGGTTTGCCGGAGACTCTCACCTCCAGAACCATAAGATCTTCAAGCGGTTTACTTCTGCGGAATGTAGTGGAGATTAGCTTACACAGCAGGTTACAGATTTAAAGGCTTAGGACTTTAACGACTTCAAAGAGTCAGGTGCTTTTCTATTAAAAACCAGCTTAACGACTTAATTAATGGAATTTCGCAGAAATTTAAAGGAATTAATTATTTAATGGATTGTTTCTTGAAATTTGCATAGGGTCGAAAATCCATCATCAAACTTGATGGTTTATTTACGTGAAAGAAACAGTGTTCGCGTCAAACTGGACGCTTTTGATATCAAACTGATCACCTTCTATACCAAAAAGGGTGTATTTCAGATTTAACCAGACACTCTAAAATGGTTAAAACAATTCTTCGAATTACAAAAACTGTGATTTCTATAAAATTTTAGAACTTGTTTGGAAATTTGTCCATCCAAAAAAGTGAACAAAGTATCTGAAACTCGACGAATTTTCGGGCAAGAAAGCATCTTTGGGCTCTTTTCAAAATGCGAAAAAGCAACTTTTACAGAAGACTTTTATCGCGCCAAGCACTGTTTAAAGCTTATTTTTCAGTGCAGGAAGGCTATAGACACTATTTTAGTGCGTGCTAATTCTAAATTTCAAAGCGAGTCATATTAACCGGTACAATCAAAAATATATTATGGTACTTCCAAAGAGGACTGACCCAGCTTAGTTTGTGAAACGTTTGCGTTTTTTTTTAAATTTACGTTATTATTTGCTAGGTATTCAGTTTGATCATAAACTGAACAGCTTGAGGTGAAAATTGGACGCAATTGTACGTGAGTTTTTCTTTCGTTTGAAAAGTAGTACAGTGCGATCTTCTAAACTTTTTTACGAAGTTTAAACATTTAAAATTTAAAATAGAAAAAATAGAAAAAGTAGAACGATGCAGAAAGAAAATAGAAGAAATAAATTTAAAATGAACAAAATTATTTATCGATCGAACGACGCTCCTCCTATCCCTCGAGCGAGGAGGATCCATTGGAGCACTCTGGCACGCGACAGGGACGAATGCAGGCGCTGCGAGCACCCGCTCGAGCAACTCGATGATCAACGGGACGACAGGTGATACAGGTGATTTACTCAACGAGAATTTAACAAAAAATTTAGAAAATTAAGAAAAAAGAATTTATTCCTGAGGGCGCTGTCGTCCCCACTGCGTACCTGGTGTGGCCACGGCCAAGGCTCTGGTGATCGAGTACTCGATCGGCGATGGAGACAGAGTTTTGAATCGTTCGCAGAGCGAGGCAAATCCTGCGATTGTTGATGGCTCTCTGTAATTCTTTTGCTCCTCAGCCATGCATCTTCTGAATAGCCTCATCGGTTATTGTCTTCAGGAAGCAACATATTGTTCTCACATTTGGTTGCCGTCGAGAGAATTCGCCAGCACTTCCGTGTAACATGAAGAATCTTTGGCGACAGTTCGAGCGGCTAAGTCCAGGACGTTGAGTGGGAGGAATATCGAGCTGATCAGTGAGCACTAAATAGCTCGCTTTTTAGAATAAATAAGGACAAAGGATAGAGGAAGGAGTTACGCAATCACATTTTGGAATGCGCCATGCATTCTATTTCTACGGGATTTCGTGGTGGCGATTTGAGTACGTGTTTTGCCATACAACTACTTGCAATGGGCAGCCAAGCCCGCGCGTTATCCTTTCCAGACAAGTCTGCTACCATTTCAGCTACCCCGAAGGGATGGAAGGGTTGGTTGGACTGGGCGGCAATTCCGAACCAAGCACCTGGTAACGGGTGTACGCGACAACCGGCACCTCCTCCACTGCGCTACACGAGCCGATAAAATTTATTTGGAATTATTAGCGCGAAGAAAATGAGGCTTTAACGAAAAGAGAACCACCAACCTTGTCTTCTACTGTGGTCTTTCTTGGTGAATCTTTCTCTAACATTCCGATCAGGCCATCGATATAGTCCGTGGAGGCGACTATTTTTTGAATTGACAGAAGGTTGTGGTCGTGGTCCAGTTTAACTGGAGAGGTACTCCGAGTCTTAAAGACAACTTTGAATAGAAATATTTGAAAGACAGCAGATTATCCCCGGTGCTCTGGAAACGAACCGCACTCTTCCTAGCCAGAGTTCTGTCAGCGATGAGACTCTTCAGACAAAAATCTGCAATACTGTCATAGCTTCCCACAGCCAATTGCAGCACTTCACTCTCAAGCGTGTTCAGATCGTTCAGAAGTTTTCTAAATGTCTGGAGGTTAATTGCTATATTCTGATGACCCGGCTTCTGAAACGACTACCTCGAATGTGACGGCAGCTGGAGAGTCCAGTCATCTGCATCGAGTCTGCTCGATACAGTTCTTCCTAAGCTCTTCTTCTTTGATAGAGGTGTCTTCTGACCTCGAAGAAGTTTCTCACGAGCCTCCTCACGGTCTGGTCGAACAACTAAACGGAAATATAATTAAGGAATCGGTTTGCATCCAAACATATGCATATTTTAACTATGAATATCCTTGGAAGCAATGGACCATTTCCTAAATAAATCAATAATTTCGAAAGCATCACTACACCTATTTAAAACAACGATACAAAAAAGGAATGAAGTGTGAGATCTATTCTATTCGCGTCTTAAATTCTAGCCTACAAGCTCAATTTTAATAGGGGCTGCCGCAAAACGGCAAAAAAATGTAACCTCGTATGCTTCTGAAGTATGCGAAAATAGTCTGCTCATATATGAACACGTTAAAATGTAGGATAAAGGATAAAGGACGGCGTTACTCAATCCCTTCTGGGATGCGCCAGCGCATTCCACTTCTACTGAATGTCTTGAAGGCGTTTTTGAATGCGTATTTGGCCACACAATGACTTGCGGTGGCCAGCCGATGTACAAGTCAGTGCTTTATCCTACCCAGACAAGTCTGGTACCAATTCACCGACCCCGGATGGATGGAAGGCTTGGTTGGCCTGGACGGAAAATCCGAACCAGGAACCTGGTATCGGGTGCTCGCGACCGTCGGCGCCTCCTCCGACTGCGCTACACGCGCCCAAACACGTTAAAATAGAGATCTAAATAGAAAATGAACATGACACTTACACCTTTAAAAACACCTTTAGCCAATCCCATTGTGTGTCAATACCCAAAACCGCTTCCTAATATATAATAATACTTAGTTTGTCTAAGAATGATGTCATATATAAGTCGCCAAATTCTAAATCAAAAATTCGCGCATGGGACATTTTTAAGGATTGAGGACGACGTTAATAAATTTTTTTTGGAACGCGCCATGCACTCTGCTTTAACGGGATACACTGGCGATTTGAACGCAGGTTTGGCCTATACAATGGTTTGTCGTGGCCAGCAGATGTCCAAGTGTTTTATCCATTCCGAGCAACCTTGGTACCAATTCTCCGACTCCGAAAGAATAGAAGGCCAGGTTGGCCTGGGCGGGAAGTCCGAGCCGAGAACATGGAATCGGGTGAACGAGAGAGCCGGCGCCTCCTCCAACTGCTCTATTACGCGCCCTAGCGGTTTAATATAGAATGGCATAATCCGATAATATTTTTGAACCAAGCAAATAGTATGGCCTCACTAAGACCAATCTAACCTTCCACCTCTGCTGGACCTGATTCATCAACCGCTTACCGATAGGTAACGGTGAAAATACCACCAAACCTGATGCTGATGAATCTCATGTCAAGGGGTTTGGCGGTATCTTTCACCGTTATCGACAAGTAAGCGGCTGATGAAACTGCCCTCCCCCTGGTTTGTTGAATTGGCATCAGACTTATCTGGGAAGGTGGATATTTTTAAAAAGAAGATTAAGATAATTAAAAACTCATAACAAAATTTGAAATGATCCAAAAAAGCAGAAACAAGCAAAGTAGAGTGCTGATTAGCAAACGACGAAGATGACTTACAGTCTGGATTCATCCCGACCAGCAGACATTTCCGAAATCGGCAGTATCGGCAGGCATTGCGTTCAACTAAAAGACTCTTGATAGGTGATTTACTTAAATTGAGTAGCATCGGCTTAGAAGTAGGTTCTCTATGATACGATACGGTATAGTGACCATGTCCAAATGTTAAATTATTCATTTATCCAATAGTATCGCAACGAAACACGATTTCTCTCGGGGTCCTGCGAGCAGACGCTGGTATTTTGCTTTATCTAACATTCCTTCTCAGAAGCGTCTACTCGCACAAGCCTGTGAGGCGGAGTTAGATGCACGTCTGTCTGCCGCGATGAGGCAAAATTTGAATTTTTCTTAGGAATTTTATTATTCCTCCATGTTTTGTTTCTCTGGTAAATCCAGTTTATCGTCTTATCCCATATCTACTCCATGTTTGGGTTTGGGTACTCCTCATCACGTTTTCCCATGGATGAAACGCAAGGCCGCCTTAACGGTAGTGAAATTCCTTCACTCGTATGGTTTAGTATTCGTAAAATATTCCTACAAAGGTGGTTTAATTACCCAAGTTTAAGATAGATTGCCGCCGCGGGGTCAAATAAACGTTGGTGAGGAACTGCGGATTGTTAACCGTGGACTGTTGGTCGATCGAGTTTACTAGTATTCCCTGAACCGCCGCAAGCAATTGAAAATAGTTCTTGATATTACGTCAATTTAAAAAAACGCAACAAAAGAGGAAGAGATGATCGATGAAGAATAAACGAAGAAGAAGAAAAGTGCGAAGAGAATACCATAAAGATGCAAGGAAAAGAAATCTATACCCTTCCCAAGTAAAGCTTAACACTTTTCAAAGTAAATCTGACGCTTTACAAGTTACACTAGTCATTTAACTTGTCCACTTTTCAATTCGATTTCACAATAAAGCTGAACGTTTTTCAAATCAAAATGGGCGTTTTTCTAGAAACTAGAGATAAAACTAGAAACTAGACTCCATGAAAAGATAGAATATTTTATGTCCAAGAAAAATTTAATATAACTTTCTTTGAATTTCTTTAAGTCACCTACTCTAAAAACTGAATACACTGTCTGAAATTTTATAAAACCTTTATTTTCAAGAGAAATATTATTTCAAAGTGCATAAAAGCAGCAATTATTTTTTTTAATCGTCACATTTATTCGATAAATGTGTATTGTACCGAAGCCACAACAGTGATGATAGGAAAGAAAGTAAAGCTACAAAACGGCACCTCGTGAAGCAATCAAGACCTCAAAAGCCTATATCACATAAGACTTTGGCACAGCTCGGTCTTTAGGGTGACGAAGAGAAGGTCACAACCTCGCTGACTTGGTAAATTCCAAGTTCTCTAATCTTGAAACCACGGCATTCTCAAGATGTACATTTCAGTGTGTTCTTCTACCAACGAGGTTTCTAGCTGGAAAGTTATTAGGGGTTTAATTATTTAGTATGTTAGAGAGTGTAGATGCTGCTTATTCAAGCAGCAAGGTATGGTAAAGGATAAAGGACGGCGTTATTCAATTCCCTTTGGGATGCGCCACGCATTCTACTTCTACAGGATGTCGTGGAGGCGAGTTGAATGCGTATTTGGCCATACAATGACTTGCGGTGGCCAGCCGATGAACAAGTCAGCGCTTTATCCTTCCCAGACAAGTGTCGTACCAATTCACCGACCCCAGAGGGATGGAAGGCTTGGTTGGCCTAGGCGGGAAATCCGAACCAGGAACCTGGTTCCGGGTGCAGACGACAGTCGGCGCCTCTTCCGACTGCGCTCCACGCGCCCTTTTTCCCGCGATGTGTATTTTCCACAAACGGCTTTGTTGTACCGCTGTTAGGTGCACAACTCCACACAAATAGAACTGCTGCTATCAAGCAGAGGAAAACTCAACATCCTAGACAAGCCCGTGGCGCAATCTTTTCGCTTAGAGCTAAAAAGTTGCTGCCTTTCGACAATTAAATCTTTAAAAAATTAAAAATTAAAAAAAAATAAAAATGAAGCGCAAAATTTTTGATTATAAAAAACAAAAGTTTTTAGTACAAAATTACAATCACGTGTTCTTTTTGTGCGGCAAACAAATTTAAAATTTGAAAGGGAGTCATCATAAATTTTCGCAATAAATATTTTTTAAACCTTTTGAAGACTCTTAAAGTTAAACTGTCTCGTTCAACTTTTAAGACAACCGTTTAGATCTGCAAGATGCTCAACTTGATTTCAGAAACTTGTACAGTGAACAATTTTGCTTAAATAGCGTCCAATTTGACGTAAAAATCATACAAACCATATGTTGTGGCGCATGTTCTAAAGAGATGGTCATCCTATGATTTCGAAACATTGTTCTCGAGGCGCTTTTTAAGTGTAGATGTGCTATTTAACATACATTTATTGACTTCACAGTTCTTCTCGAATCGACACACATACTTATTCCGGCCGTCTTTAACTGCTCGTCGGAAGAAACCTTTGCAACCAAAGCACGCCAGAACTCCGTAGTGGACCTGAGAATAGAGATTGTCAGAGAAGAAACAAAAATTTGTTCGAAAAATATTAGACTGATGAACCAAACCGAAAACCGAATCTCACCTTAGCAGGTGAGTCCCCGCACACCGCGCATTTGCGCTGGCATTTATTGGTGAGCATAGGTCACTTCAATCAGCAAAAATTTATCGCCTCTACCTGAAAAAAAATAAAAAATTCGAAAATTCTGCGTGGAAAAATCGATGCAGGGAGTGCCGTAAGTCGATCAAACATGAGCGAGAGCAGCGCCATGCGGTAGGAGGTAATAGACTGAGGTGAAGAGGAGAGCGGCGGTGGCGGCGGCCGACCCGACAAAGCGCTGAGCACACGGTATGGAACCGTTCGATCGAATGAGGTGCACTTCCGGGGAGCATCTCCGAGCATCCAGTGCCGATTCTGGTGAGCTTCGGGTTCTGGAAGGGCAGAATGCAGCAATAAAAAGAGCCTCACGCTCCACAGTGCCCCCGATTCAAGAAAAGTCACCATGTGCGGTCTATCATTCCAGAGCATTTTTGTAGTTCTGTCTTTCAGCCGCAACTTTTTTCAGTACAACGATTTTATCAGAAAACCATTAACAACAACCAAGGCCGTTTAGAAATGGATGACTTGACCACGTGCCTTCTTCTGTCCTCCCAACGCGAAGTTCTTGCACAAGTTCCATACAAAGTACGATCTTCTTGGTGGTCTTGGCCTTCCTTCTGAAGACAGGCTTCGTCTGACCTCCAAATCCGGCTTGTTTACGATCATAACATCGTCGCCCTTGGGCGAACTTTTTTCCCTTGCGATTCCTTGCCCTTCTTGTACTGGGTAACTTTATGGTTGGTGTGCTTATGGCACTTGCCGTTGCAGAACGTCCTTCCGGCTTTTGGTACGTTTACCACGTTACCTCAAACTTGGGTAATTAAACCGACAAGCTGTGTCCGACAAATTTTGTGGAAGGAACAGAATCAAAAAAGTCAACGCATAAATGAAAAATGATAAAATGGTCGACATCAATCGGAACCTTGTGGGACCCGTCGCTGCACATTCTGCTCTTACGGAGTGTCAAGGAGGCAATTTGGATCTCTATCCTAGTCGGAGGAGGGCATCGCTAGGGAAACTAAACGAACACAAATAGGACGGCTTCTCTGACCAGGAAATTTCAGAGAAATGTGCTCTTGTAGGCCTAAAAATGTTAACTTTCAATAATCCAACTGTCGTTATCAATGAGACTTGATAAAGTGCCCCCACGCATTAGGATATATAAGGCAATTCCAATGCATATTTTGCCGTAGGAATGACCTCTAGGATCCAACCGATAAACCACTCACGAGGGAAGTCACTGAACTCGGTCCGGAGATTCTGAACGAGGCCTATATATGGTCTTGGAGGGCATCGGATGAGGATCACAGAACTGTTTCTTTTTTGCTAAATGCATCTGAATGGTCCAAAAATGGAAAATAGTACCACTTCAGGGCGGACTGACAAGGCAAACGTGACATTTGAAATGGCCCTCTCGTGCTCAGAACTTGACCTACAAAAGGTTTGCAGCTCAAATTAAAGTTTGATTATAGTAATCTAACAATTTTCTACGTTACCTAGACGAAGCTGCAGGCTACATTCAAGTGATTCATTCGCAACGGTGTCGGCAGCGATTGGATAGCCGAGTGGATAGCAAGGCGGATTTACGGGAGGGGGGGGGGGGGTCGGAGGTTCGATTCCGGGAATGTCCGTGCGATTTGCTCTGTGGAGTGCTGGAGGAAGTAAAGACCTGTCGTAGCCAAAATGTATTAATTATTTGCAAAAACTGGAGCACTCCACGGAGCAAATCGGATTGACACCCCGGAATCGAACCCTGGTCACTTTAGCCTTATCAGCCCGCACTGAAGTGATACATTTTTTTGCCATTTCTAGACCACCCTAGCAAAAAAGAAGGTATATGTCGCATAGGTGAGCAGCATTGGTATTTGGGAACGCCTAAACCAATCAGACATCATGCAATGCGCATGCCATTCAGAGAGAGCATGTACATTGATGGGCTGACATGTGTTCGGTCTGTGCTTTGTTTGGATATTATTGGCTGGTGCACTCCCATTTACCAATGCTGCTCATCTACGCGATATGTACCAAAGAAACATAGTACTGTGGTGATCCTCATCCGATGTCCCATAAGTTAATATAGGTCTCGTTCAGAATCTCCGGACCTGGTTCAGCGTGCTCCCTCTTCAGTCTTTCTCTTCCCCTATTTTATATTTTTCTTTATTTTATAATTTTATTTTATAGAGTGTCTATGCTACTGTGGTGGGGGGGGGGGGAGCGAGAGAGCGGTACCTCATTTAGTCACTATTTAACAGAGCTACACATTTAACTAGCCCAGAAGAAGCTAGCTTCCCTGAAGCTTCTGGTCGGCACAGGCCCTACTGCCATTGTAAGGCCTTGTAAAGCCTCTGCCATTAGTAAAGCCTTTCTACGATTAGGATAGATCCTCTTATTATTTTTTATTTTTTATTCATTTTTTATTCTATTTCTTACATTGATTTATTCATTGCTTTTCTGAGCGCGTGTGGAGCAGTCAGAGAAGGTGTCGGATGTCGCTGCACCCGACACAGCAGGTTCCTGGTTCGGGATTCCCGCCCAGGCCAGCGAAGCCTTTCATCCCTCCAGGGTCGCTGGATTGCTACAAGACTTGTCTGGGAAGGATAAAGCAGTGACGTGCTAAACGGCTGGCCACCGCAGGTCATTGTAAGGCCAAATACGTCTTCAAACCGCCTCCACGACATCATGCAGATGTAGAGCGCGTGGCACACCCAAACGAGATTGAGAGCGCCGACCTTTATCCTTTGCCTTTTCTCCATTTTTTCTGTGAAAATAAGACCAGTATCATTGCCGCAGATCGCAGAGAGGTTAAAGGATTATTGCTATTATAGTTAGCCTACAAAAAAGTTACAAAAACAAAATAATACAAAAATTGAACTTTGGATCGATCCATCGATGGTATCCAACCGATGAACCACTCAGTATTATCTCTACTATATTTTAAAATTTAATTTTATTATGTTCTGATTATTTTTGAAGACTTTTTAATGATTTTTCTTTTTTCATTTTCTTCTGTGTAGGAAAGATGACACGATTGCGTGACCACAGAGAGGCGGAACGCTTAGTTTTCCTGGGCGAAACTTGAACTTTGAATCGAATCACTACGCAAGCGACTACCTGACGCTCCTGCATTGCACTACACCCGACTAGCTGTTCTTAATAGAAATTCCGTCCACCCATCTCTCAGTACCTCTCTGTCTGCCTGTCTGTCTGAATGTACTTCAGTTTTAGGGGTGGCCACTGTGGAAGGATCGAATTTTGAGCGCTATAATCTCAGAGTTAAGCGATCAGAGCGGATTCACGCGAATTCATTTGCCGCTTCACAACATGCAAGCGATCGGTCGGCGAATGGCCAATCAACATCGATCGTCGCCATCTGTTTTCTACCAAAGTTCGCGAGCGGAGATTTGCTGAGGAAGCCGAGGACGTTCAAAATCGGAATCGTGCGAATATGCTGGTCGGTGATGATACTTCATAGTAAGCTTGCGATATCGATCGGGCGATGAATACCGACTGATATTCTTCACATCAGGCGCAAGTATTCAAACCGGTTCCTATGCTGCTGGCTGTTGTTGAATGAATAAACTGGCTCGCATAACGATGCTTTGTTGTGATCAAAATCCTAGCGCCAGCCGGGACTCGAACCCACACCAACTATCTGTCAGAGAGGAATGCTCTACGCCATTACACCATCGGCGCTGTTTGACCGAACGTCCAAATAGCTTTAGCGTTAAAATCGAATTTATAAAGCAGCTCGGTCTTTGGACTGGCGCTAGCTGATTCAAGATTCGGATGGAGCCCGGGCAAACCTAGCCTTCCATCTCTCCTGGGTTGGTGAGCTCGTAGCAACTATGTCTGAGACGCGTGGAACACTGATTTGTTCGGTACTAGCCAGTGCAACTCCCTTTAGTTTGCCTCCTGCGAGTGCAAAGTGCATGGCGCATCCGATTGAGAGAGCATACAACATCAACATCATAGAACATTTATTGAGTCAAAAAGTTATACAAAAAATAGTGTCAAAATTACAGCGAAAGTTGGCTTTTTAAAGCAGAACATCTAATTTCAAAAACTTATACAAAACTAGTTTAGCACAAAAGATTACAGTTAAGATTGGCTTTTCAAAAGCGTTTTCTTCCACTGTAGAGAATTTTGCTTTTTCAAAGCGATTTTGTAGTTTTCTGAAGATGTAGAAGAAGAAGATGTATTTTTAAGCCAAAACGTGATACAATGGTTATTAAAAATAAGATCGTTTCATGAGAAATTCTGGTACATGTCACGAAGGTGGGCTACAATGGGAGATGGGAGCGTCTCAGCCAATCATAACCAATCAGAACACCGACCGAACACACACCATCAAATCCCTACCTACCGTACCATGCTAACGGTACGCCCATTTAACGCGGCCTTATTGGCAGGCGCGTTCCCACCTCACAGTGCTGCCCACCTTCGCGACATGAACCAAAATTTTTTTACTTATATTTGCTTCAATAATTCGCTTGAAATGCATGGTTATCCACTGATTCACTATTCACTGAAAAGCGCTACCGTAATATCAGAAAGGCTCTTATCGTTACAGCAAGGTCTCTGATTTGCTGGTGAATGCCTTCGGAAGACAATGAATTTTTGTAGGAGGCATTTCGTGCTAAATTTTATTTAGAAAATTTTATTCATAATGGATTCTTCGAGGACTATAGAATTTGGTTTCTTGAGTTTGAATACGTAGACTATGTCCTCTAGTGATACCACCGAAACAAGGAAGGAATCGCTTTTGTCGATGCCATCATCGAGACATCGAAAAAGTCAGAGATAAGCGATGGATACGGTAGCGCTTCTGGATCGCTGTGATGGCGATGAATCACCCGAGTTGAGCATCGAGTTACGGGACGGGGAGAAGAGGGGTGAAAGGGACTGTGTGTGTGCGAGGAGGATTATTTGCACGCCACCCGATGGCGTGTGGGACCTGTTGTGTGCGTGTGTATCGCGAAGAGACCGCCGTTATTAACTGTCGCATGGGCGATTACCTCCAAGCGGTATCCAGTCGGTTAACAGTTCAGTAACCGGAACTGCGGCACTGCGATTACCTATTTATGCCTTCTGCGGTGGAATTAGAATGCTTGTAAACGCTTAAAAGAATAGAGGGTAGCGTTAGTCAACAAATGTTTCGGAATGCGCCACGCATACCCCCGAGAAGCATGGACATACATACTCCTGAACCAATACGAGGTGTACAAGACAGTTGATGTCTCCTCCGTATTCGCCCAGGGATGAGCTATATTTAAAAATGTATAAAAGAACTAATTATTTGCCCTTTACAAAAAGTGAACGTGGTCTATCGATATTATCAGTTTTTCAATCGACGAGGTCAATTTTTGGGTGGAATTCACCATCTGATGTGGCAATCGCGCAGAGAGTGAGTAACTGTTGAACAATCTCCATGACAGTAGACATCCTATGCTATGTCTGTCTGCTTAAGTCCCACCTATTTTCAGCTCTAGGTAGACCAAAAATTCAGGAAAACTAACAAGGAAAGGTTCACAACACAACGAAAACACAACGGGTGTGGTGATATAGGGATTGATAAGTGCTGCGCACGCGGAGCAGGCATAACTCCAACGCCGCGCGAACCCTCCTGGCGTCGTGCACGGTGCGCGATGAAATTGGACGAGTTGTCGCGGTCCGATGCTTTCGACAGGTACGTCTAGTAAATCTTCCTACAGGGACGGCTAGTGACCCGCGGTAGAGCGCGAAATTGTGTGCCGATGACGTCGACCGCGCAGAAGAAAGATCTAGCCAGTGCTGCTTCGGACACCCTGTAATAAGGGCTGTTATCCTTAACTGCCCATATTAAGAGCTGGTTGGCGACATTGATCTTTAGCCGTATAGCGTTTTGTCTTTAGATCAGCTCTAGGTTAATGCGGACGGATATATGGGGCTTCCCCTACTTCTGCCTTACCAGGATACTATCTCAACGGTAGGTCGGAACGGCGCAATTGCTGTATATGGGCAGAACCGCCTCTCCCTGGGTAGTAAAAAGCTGCAGGTATCTCGACCCCAATACAACTCTGCGCAGAGTTAGGGGCGACGGATTTCGCGTGTTGGCGCCAGGGTCAAGCTTGAGGTTCGGGAATCGAAGGGGGGGTCGTACTCTCTCATTTTTGGCAGAGTATTCTCTCCAATTTCAGGTTTTTAGATGGTTGCATTCTTTAATAAGTTTTTTTCAGCTGTGGCTACGACCATGCAGTTACATTCGCGTTTCCTGGAGATAAAGATTTCCTGTTCGCAGATTTAGAGTCAATTTAGAGTCGAGACTTTCATTTTTTCAGATTTTGCCAGGAGGTCATGAACATGGAGTTTTCTACCTGAAGGGGCGACATCTACTTCTAAAATTGCACTCTATTTAATTTTAAATGTTAATTATTAAGGACGACCTAAGAACGTTCCGTACAAGATTTTTGAAGCACTCTTCGAATCGATGAAGGAATGATAACCGAAAGACGGACTTGCCTCGAGAAGAATTTTCTCTCGTCTGCAGGAAACAGCGCCTGAGAGTGAAATCGTACCCTATAGAATTTCAAGCCCGTTTGACCCACAGTGATAAAACTATGTTTTCCTGAAACGATCTTCTGTATGATCTTGATTTGCCGAATGAATATCGACTCAAATTACAGTGGAATATTCACATATTCTAATCACCTGGAAGATGTTAGTTTTAAAACCTGCGTTTTGACACATAGAACCCATATTTATTAAAGCTGTGAGTTTTTTTTTTGTGAGTTTTTTAGAAGCTCCAAAGATCTCCGAGTTATAGCAGTTTGCTTGCAGCTACTGCGTTCTCTGACATGATCGATCGCAATTGAAGGATGGATGGACTCTTCGCGGAAAAAAGTTTTCTGCCTTCTGAAGGAAAAACGACAGAGAGTGGAACTGTGCCATATAAAATTTTAAATCGTGTTTACTACACATTTAAAAGAACTAAGCTTATCCGCTGTGATGACGATATGATTAGGATGGATCGTAAGCAAAGTTCTCGTTTTTCATGAAAAAATTATTTTTTAGCCGAAGCAGACCACCCATACGAATAAAATTCTGCCACAAAAATTTCCCAGTCTTGGTCAATGCACAGTGAAAAAATCATGATTTTCTGGATCGAACAGGATAAATCGACCTCCGGTCGACTTTGCACCAACGTCATCGGAGCATAAACTTTACAAAAAGGTTCATAACTCCTTGTTAAGTTTTTGAACTTCGGAGACTGCTCTAGCTTTTTGAAAACAAGAAGAAAAACGCTTTCCCACCATTTAAAAACTATTTTCAAAAAAGGGGTTCCTCATGCGCGGCGGACGGTTCAATTTTTGAGCGAAAAAAATTGAAGTGACTACACAAAAATGCTCATAACTCGATAATTTTTTCGAAGTTTCAAAACTCCGTCAGCTTATCAGAATCTAGAAGAAAAGTTATTTTCTGCTATATAAGAATCAATTTCCAAAATAGGATTCTTCATGCGCAGCAAGAGGGATCTAATTTCTGGTCCATTTCGCAAAAATACGTACCAAAAATCGAACCCCCCTCGCCCCGCATGAAGACCCCTTTCTTGGAAATCAGTTTTTATATGGTTAGAAAGCATATTTGTTTTGTTTTTTGATGGCCAAGCGGGATTCTTGATTTTCGAAAAATTAGTCGAGATATTATCAATTTTCGGAAATTGTGAACTGAATCTCGGATCGACCGTTCACCGTCATCATTGGAGTGATCTCACAAAAATTGTTATAACTCGACAAACTTTCGAAGCTTGAAAATCCCATTAACATTTCTAAAAGCAGACAAAATGCGCTTTATTTTCAAGTAAAAACCGATCTTCAAAAGAGGAGTCTTCATTGGTGGCAGGGGATCCAATTTTTGGTCCATTTCGCAAAAATACGTACCGAAAATCGAACCCCCCTCGCCCCGCATGAAGACCCCTTTCTTGGAAATCAGCTCTTTAAAGAGCATATTTGCTCTATTTTTTGATGGCCAAAGGGATTTTTGATTTTCAAAAAATTGGCTAAGTTATGAACATTTTTGTGAAATCATCTCGATGACGATGGTGAAGGATTCAGTTCACGACTTCCGAAAATTGATCATGTCTCGGCTAAGTTTTCGAAAATCAAAAATCCCGCTAAACCATCAAAAAATAGAGCAAACATGCTCTCTAACCATATAGGAATTCATTTCCAAGAAGGGGGTCTTCATGCGGGGCGATGGGGTTCAATTTTCGGTACGTGTTTTTGCGAAATGGACCAGAAATTAGATCCCTCTTGCTGCGCATGAAGACTCCTTTTTTGGAAATTGATTCTTATATACCAAAAAAGAGCTGTTCTTTTAGTTTTTGATAAGCTAACGGGATTTTGAAACTTCGAAAAACTTACCGAGCATTTTTTATGAGCATTTTTGTGAACGCTCAAGTTTATGCTCCGATGACGTTGGTGCAAAGTCGACCGAGGGTCGATTTATCCTGTTCGGTCCAGAAAATCATGATTTTTTCACTGTGCATTGACCAAGACTGGAAAGTTTTTATGGCAAAATTTTATTCGTATGGGTGGTCTGCTTCGGCTAAGAAATAATTTTTTTCATGAAAAACGAGAACTTTGCTTACGATCCATCCTAATCACATCGTCATTGCAGTTCCGTCATCGCTGCGGAGAATTATGTTTGTTTTGCTGTATCATTCACATGGCTTGGGTTTATGTAGCTTCATTTTCGTTTTTTTAATGACGTTTCCTTAGGATGGGAGAACATTATTTCCATAGGGAAGTCCATCGTCCATCCTTCGTTTTTCCGCTCCATAATCGATTCGATAAACGCTTCAAAAATATATAAGGAAAGCACTTAAGTTGTCGTCAGGAAGTAATACCCAGCATTTTATATAACACAATTTCAGAGCACAATTTCAGATGCAAACATCGCTCCTTCAGGTAGAAGAATGCTCCGTGTCCATGACGTCTTGAAAAAGACCGCATAAATTGAACACTGATGATTGGAAGACTGCTACCAGAAAATCTTTATTTTGAAGTGTCGAAAATAGTATTCAAAATTTTAAAGAATTTTATTGTGTTTTGAAAACATGTATTGTTCAGGGAACTTGTTTCGTTGTTCTCTTCAGTGCCGAAGCCGCACCTAAAAAGAAGAATCTATTAAAGAGTTCAAAATGCGCCAGAAACCTTGAAAAAATCAAGAAATACACGAAATAGAACAGTGAAAGAGAGAGGGAGGGGGTCGTACAAATTCCGCTTCTGAGGGGGGGGGGGGTCGTAAATTTCCAGCAAAAATCGAACTCCACGCTTGACCTTGGTTGGCGCCCTGTTGATTCACGTGTTCCACAGCTGACGGGCGCGCGCAGGATGAGGGCTCGTATCGCGTCTCAGCGCAGTGCGCAGGTGGCGTAGTAGGGAAGAGCTCGGGCTCGTGAGCGAGGGGTCCGGGGTTTAGATCCTGCGACTACGTTTGCTTTGCACTTTTGCAAAATCCATGTTTATCATATAGGTAATCCATCTAGGGGTATTAAAGTGTGTTATAGAGCTTGTTTTTACATATAACATACCACTCATACTGTTAACAAGGGTGGTCCAGGCAAGGTCACCGATTTCGCTGGAACTTTGTCTAGGGGTTTATTTTGGGTGCTGATCAAGAATCTGATATCCGTTCTTCACGATTCGGCTGGATAATATAGATACAAGCAGGATTACATTCTTAAAGTTTTTGCCGGTGACGGCAGGTAGAGACAGAATCGTGAAAAACGGATGTCAGATTCGTGATCAGCACCCCAAATAACCCCCCCCCCCGCTAGACGAAGTTTCAGCGAAATCGGTGGCCCTGCATGGACCACCCTTGATAACGGTATGGGTGGCCTTCGACCGAATCGTGAAAAACCGATGTCAGATTCGTGATCAGCACCCCAAATAACCCCCTAGACGAAGTTTCAGCGAAATCGGTGGCCCTGCCTGGACCACCCTTGATGACGGTATGGGTGGCCTTCGACCGAATCGCGAAAAACCGATGTCAGATTCGTGATCAGCACCCCAAATAACCCCCCGCCCTAGACGAAGTTTCAGCGAAATCGGTGGCCCTGCCTGGACCACCCGTGATAACGGTATGGGTGGCCTTCGACCGAATCGTGAAAAACCGATGTCAGATTCGTGATCAGCACCCCAAATAACCCCCTAGACGAAGTTTCAGCGAAATCGGTGGCCCTGCCTGGACCACCCGTGATAACGGTATGGGTGGCCTTCGACCGAATCGTGAAAAACCGATGTCAGATTCGTGATCAGCACCCCAAATAACCCCCTAGACGAAGTTTCAGCGAAATCGGTGGCCCTGCCTGGACCACCCTTGATGACGGTATGGGTGGCCTTCGACCGAATCGCGAAAAACCGATGTCAGATTCGTGATCAGCACCCCCAAATAACCCCCCTTGACAAAGTTTCAGCGAAAAATTTTTTGACCGAAGTCTTGTCGGTGGAGTCGGAACTTCTAACTAGTGCCACAAAATATCTATCGTCACATAGTTATAGCTTCACACAAAATAGGCTTAAAATAAGGGACACACAGAAGTGAACATTTTAGCTAATCTGTAGTTTGAAGCATATGTTATATGTAAACATGCTCTATAACACACTATAATACCCCTAGGTGGATTACCTGTATGATAAACATGGATTTTGCAAAAGTGCAAAACATACGCAGTCTGCGGGATCCAAACCCGCGACCCCCCGTTCACGAGCCGAGCCCTTCCCTACTACGCCACCTGTGCGCTGCGCTGAGTCGCGATACGAGCCCTCATCCCGCGCGCGCCCTTCAGCTGTGAACACGTGAATCAACAGGGCGCAAACACGCGACTTCCGTCGCCCCTAACTCTGCGCAGAGTTGTATTGGTGTCGAGATACCTGCAGCTTGTTAATACCCAGGGAGAGGCGGTTCTGAGCATATACAACACTTTCGCCGTTCCGACCTACCGTTGAGATAGTATCCTGATTAGCATAAATATTCGAGAAATCCACTGAACTATCAACTACGATGAAGGGGATGACATGTTCCATCCAGTCTCTAATACATACACCTGCCAACAGTCTCAACCCAATAGGTCACAGCCTTCTTATCACTAGAACACACACTCCAAGTTTGTGAGAGTCTGTAAGAACGCATGTACAATGGGTGTTCATCTTTAATTCTATTAGCGTTCAACAACTCCAATCGGTTAGTGAGATGTGCTGGAAACACATAAGAACAAGTATGGGATCGACTAAAACACAAGAAGATAAATCAATAAGAAGCACTGGAGCAAAGAGATGTAAAATAACAACGATATGCTGATATCAACAAAACAATTCATGTGAGTAGTATCAAACTAACAACATAGAGGACGAAGCGAAACCCTTCCTCAGTAGAGGATAAGTGATTGTTGTTCTCTGTGAACTGCCAAGTTTCCATAGTACACTGTAAGACTCTTAATTATTTTATTCAAACAACTTTGTTCAATCTCGCATCTTCCGCCTGGTCCGTGCAGTCTGGAATCATCCGTGCAATCCGTGCAATCTGAAATCATCGCTATAAAATCTCGAGCAGAATAAATAAACAGACAAAAATAAAAAAACAGGTTAAGTTGTCAGAAAGAAGAGCAGATGATAATTCAAGCGCACTTTGCTGGTGTAACGAGTAAGAACGGAAAGGCAATGATGTCAGAATTGATAACCGTGACATTCTTCCTAAACCCTCTGAACTTAACGCTGCGACGGCTGATGATAGGTTGCAAAATATGTCGAAGCCAGTACAGCACACTCTCTACACCTAATTTCCGAGGATATATTGAAACCAAGTACTTACAGCACTATTTTAGAGTCGGCAAAGCTTAACCGGAGAGCATTGACAAAATCAGAGTCGTAGAAAGAGAGCCGAAACGGCGACTGTGCCTTCTTTATATTTAGTAAATGCTAAGCGGTCATAGTAGTTAGCTGTACTATTAATGATTTCGTCTTTATACCTTATATCAAAGTATCTGAGTGGTGACAGTAAGCAGTTTTCAAGAAGGGTTTTAGGAGGCTGCCCTATGGGGTTGTTATACCCGTTTTTACTTCAAGGTACGGGGTAGTAAAGGAGCAAAAATTTTACCGCTCACGACAATTTTGACTTTTATAAATCCCATCAGTACCAACCCCTATTTTTAGTAAGAGATAGGTCCTCTTTTTTATAGTTAAGAATTGTTTATTACGTCTATTATCCCTTTTTAACTGAATTGTATTGTATTAAAAGGAAGGGGAAACCTATGATTTATAGTATAACAGTTGAATTAAGAGCAAACGCCATTCATGTAGAGGGTCTTAGAACAGAACATATGTAGAACATGTAGAACATATGTATACTAAATCTGATGATCTATTCAAAATATGTCGTATAGAGCTACCTATTATATATTTCTTCCTTAAGTATTACAAATATATTTTACAGGCTAGGTCTGTTAAGTTGTTGTCAAATCTGGCTGTCAGAATGTGTGGGTATCATGTCCCACTCTCAGGAAGTGCGGTCCATTTTATTCATTTATGATGATGGCAAATGTAGGTATTGAAGAGATAAGCTCACATGTGTATTTATGGTCGTTAATTCGTTAGTTTCTATGTGGTTGTTAACCCTGGTTAGTTCCTGTTTCGTTGTTAACTCCGTAAATGGTAAATTATCTAAACTGTTAGTTTCTATTTCGTTGTAAACTCCGTAGATAGTCAAATATCTTAATTGTTTGTTTAAGTTTGTTAAATTTTGTTCTCCTGTTGTTCAACATTAGATAAATGAATATTCAAATTAACAATTCACTTTAATTGGTTGCACACTAGTATGTTATTACATATTTATTCAGCCCTTTTATTATAGGCAACATGATTTTTATCTAACACGAATAGTCCACATAAATTACATTTAATTTTGAATTTTATACTATTTTCGTTTCAGCGTCCTGAATTTATGTCAATCAACTCGTTTGATTATAAATCAGGAAAACGTGAATAAACGCGTTTGGCGCACTGCAAGGAAGAGGGAGGCAGCCCACCAGTACTCAAACACCAATACAAGGTGACGGGGCACTTACCACGTGGGGAACGAGTTTTTACCCTTTAGTTTGATAGGAGGCGTACCGTTTGACCAAGGCCAACTTGCATTACACGTACGTACACTTCAGTTTGCGCGTACAATGTGGGAAATTCGACGTCACTTTATCCGATTGCTACGCTCAATGCGGTAGAAGCCCATCATGGGCTGTCTCCAGGTGCCGGATCCATCAATGACTTCATCAATGACATCAACTTTAACGGAGAATTGTGAGCTTATCAAGCGATATGGTGAGCGATATGTCGTGTTAAAAGCTCAGATAGTGACGCACGGATGCGTCACTCGAGCCAGACCTTGGAGTCCCTTCGCCTGCCCAATCCTGCGCTCTCTCTCTCTCTCTGCTCTAAAGATGTTCTTTGCCTTCACACTCTTTTATGATCACATATTTCATTGCTGCAGCTACATTTGTATGCGATTCTAAATAAATATACGCCTAAAAAGGTGTAGAAGATGTCAGCTCCGGTTAGGATGCGACTTCTGTTATAGCGCGGATTTCCTCCTGTCTCCCGTTATAAAAGGAGTGGACTGTATATTTAAGTTACAACAATCCTTTGGATTCAAATCCATTATCTTGGGCAAGTTCAACTGGTTACGACGGAAGAATATGCAATTTCAGAGTTGGTGATAAGTTATACTATACAAATTTTATAATATTTAATTTTAGTAATGTAAGGCAGAAAAGAGTACTGCTTTTTGGACATTTTTAACTTTGGATGGAAAAAGAAGCTGTTCGAATATAACAATAGCAAGAACTCTGGAATTCGGGTTATAAGAGAAAAGACACTGGTACTCTCCGGCAATGAGAATCTCGGGTAAAAAATAGTAGTACCTTTTTATTTTTTAGCAAGCTTAAATTATAAATGTTATTACAGTTTATACTTGGGAAAGAAGATAATCAAACTGTTCAAGGATAATCAGATGACGTTAACTGTATAATCATAAAAGATGGTTACGTAACGATTTGTGGTTATCTGGGAGTGACGGAGTTTGATTTAGTATGTTTGTGCTACTGAGTTGGCTGTAAAGATAGGTATGGATTGTTCTGATTGGAGTAGGACTGCAATATACGAACTTATGACTTCAACGGAAAGTTGGAATCTGGAGGATAGTGAAGCATTTATATGTGAAAATACAACATTATTTAATGTAGTCATTATTTTTTTAGTGTAAATGGTTATATAGTATTTAGTAAGGTAATATGTGTACTTTTTAGGAAGGTACTTTGTGCTGGAATAGTTTGAACTTGTTAGGCATTTACAAATCGAAAAATAAATAACGTATCGCAGTGGGGAAGAACACAAAATCTATGCAAGAGTCGAGTGTTAAATAATGATATAGAAACAGAGCGAGACAACTTCTCAGAGATCACTGAGAATAGCGGAGAAGCACACAAAATCTATGAAAGAGGTGAGTGTTCAATAATGATATAGAAACAGAGCGAGACAGCTCTTCAGAAGTCACTGAGAATAGCGGAGAAGAACACTAAGTGAATGCAAGAGGTGAGTGTTCAATAATGATATAGAAACAGAGCGAGACAGCTCTTCAGAAGTCACTGAGAATAGCGGAAAAGAACACAAAATCTATGCAAGAGGTGAGTGTTCAATAATGATATAGAAACAGAGCGAGACAGCTCCTCGCAGATCAATGAGATTAGCGGAGAAGAACACAAAATCTATGCAAGAGCCGAGTGTTCAATAATGATATAGAAACAAAGCGAGAAACTCCTCAGAGATCACAGAGAATAGCGGAGAAGAACACTAAGTGTATGCAAGAGGTGAGTGTTCAATAATGATATAGAAACAGAGCGAGACAGCTCCTCGCAGATCAGTGAGATTAGCGGAGCAGAACACAAAATTTATATAGAAGCAGAGCGAGACTTGCGGCAGCAGAGACCCTGCACCAGCCGCAAAACGCTAAGGCCTATGTCATACCATCGCTCACCCCGAGCGAAGCCTAATGGTAGGCTCCCATATCGACTCATCGCTCCGCGCGATCGATATGGGAGCTTATCATTAGGCTTCGCTCGGAGTGAGCGGTGGTATGACATAGGCCTAACATCACTAGGCCGAAGTTTTTCGGGATCTAGTGGTCGTTCCCCTGATCCCATTTGGATCCCATTGCGGAGGTGCTGCTGATGATGATATAGCCATAAAGAAGGAACAGGAAGACCCCGGTGGTGTAATAGACCAAGAGGTCGCCCGGTCAAGGTCAGGTCGATGTAGGCGGCAACCGGCTGCTATAAAAGAAAGCCGGTAGACCGGGCCCCCGTCATCATTTTCGTCACTGGCCAATGTCACTGCCTGACGTCGGGTCCGCCGCTGCCAGCTGCCGTCGTCTCCGAGCCCTGCCTCGCCATCTACGGAAGTCGGACGTCGCCACGCTTCTTCATTCCCCTTGATCACTTCTTGTTGATTTAATAAATATCTTTCATACACTGTCGAGGAGCACGAGAGCGGTTTCTGCTGAGGTCTCTGTACTCGGCGACGAATTTGCAATGCAATTTGCCTGGTACGATCCGTGCATCAGGAGCTAGAGCAGATGTGGGACGACACTCAGAATATTCTAAACAGTGCCCAGAACATTATTTCAAACATAGAGCAGCTGGAATAGTGGTTAGGTACTGTTGGTGGATATCCTATTGCGAGCAGAACCATTGTGCCACGCCAGACTAGTCCCTGCATTGTCTGCTTTTGAATGAGGATTACAGTAACAGCGCTGTTTCATGGCGCCCAAGCTTGTAAAATCATGGGAGAGTGCTGATAAGCCATTTGCAACGATTATATCGCAAACGCGCTGTTTACAAGCGCTGGTGCTTAGTGGGCTAACATGCCGGGAAAACAGCGAGTTAGAGTTAGAGTCTCGCTTGGCACGAACAAAAGATCTTGCAACATCAAGTTACACATGTATGCTGCTGATCATGTTTGTAACTCGTGATTCCTCGCACATACGTATTAATTTATTTGTTGCATCCCGAAGACGTGCTCACACGGAAAATCAATTAAGTAAAACAAAAAATCGCACGAGTAAAAGAAAACAAAAAGAAAAAGTAGCGGAACTGGGCAAATACAGTACCGCTTTTGAATAGAAGCAGCAAACACCGCGATTTGTTTTTGCGTCTTTTTGACATAACTCGCCTAAAATTAATTCTTTTTAAAAGTTAAGGATATATATGAGCTTAGGAGCTCGAGCTTTCTCGTTTTGTATGCATCGTTCGTATGGTTTCATGAAACTGCTCGAAATTGAAAACTTGCGCTCCATTGCGAAGGGCAGTCGTGGACGAGTTGTCGGTCGCAAGGTATCGAAAAACGTTGCGCGCTCACAATCCTTCCAATTCGTGGTTTTTTGAGAAGCAGTTCGTTCGATTCGTCTCTTCAAGATCTACACAAACATGTTCACAACTTCGCCAGATCACCGCGTTTTCGCAGTGGGTGGTTAAAAATGACTTAGCAGGCTTTCGCGGTTGGAGAAGCTTATATTCCAGGATTTGCATGTTCTCGGAGTATCTCAAGCATAGCATAAAGTGTACTGTCATGACAGGAATCCTCTAAGAGTGCGCCGTGCATAACGTGTATAGGATGAAACTATCAATCGACTAAGCGCGACAGCTCGCAAATTGCGCTGCGGGCGTGTTCTGAGAGCAATAATTCTGTGGAGTTTGAATCTTTCCTGTTGCAACTTATAGATTTTGTAAACAATAGAAAGTTCAAGAAGTGCGCTGAAACACAGCGACCTAGCTTATGACTGAACAAAGCTCCAGCGGTGCGAAAATGCAGGTAAACCTTGTGTGACACGATTTTTTCCGATTTCAGTCGACCACTGTTGGAAGACGCGATAAGCTGACGGCCTACAAATGTATAGGCAAGCAAACTAGTTAAAGCACTCTACGACGAAGTGCTCATAACTCTCCAGCTGCCTTTTAGAGTTACGGAGAGCAGCGGTGAAGTTTCTTCCGCCCTTACGCCCACTTTTGTTTGAGTTCTTGACATTCTTAATGGTACCGTTGTGTTCAGATCGAAAAGAACTACCGATCGGTGCCAATCACGGCCAATTCCGGGAAAACTGGTTTTTTGACAATTTTCCCTCGAGGACGAGGGCGCTCTTCGCCGAGCCTGCCCGACGATGACGTCATCGAAAATCGATATTTTCGAAATTGGCCAAATGTATTCTCCAAAACCATCTAGGAGTTATTTGGGGCGCTGATTACGAATCCGACGTCCGTTTTTAAAAATTCCGCCGATTTCGATAGAATTTGGATTTTCTTTCGGATAATTGAAGGTGGTCGGGTCAGGAACACCGATTTTGCTCAAACTTCGTCTAAAGGCAGGGGTTATTCAGGGTGCCGATAGGAGACCACCCATACCGATAACTGAGGGTGGTCAGTGATTCTGACCCTACCAACCTCAAATGGCTGTAGTATGCCAAAATCGGTGGAATTTTTCGAAATTTCGAAATCGTCGACTTTCGATGACGTCATCGACAGGGCAGGCTCGGCGAAGAGCGCTCTCGTCATCGACGGAAATTGTCAAAAAATCAATTTTCCCGGAACTGGCCGAGATTGATACCGTTGGATAGAGCATTCGAGCTGAACAGGACGGTACATAGGGTGTGTCAAAAACGCAAATGAGGGCAAGTAAGGGCGGAAGAAATTTCACAGCTGCCCTCCGCAGCTGTAACATGGCAGTTGGGACTAAGGCAGGTTAGGCAGCTGGAGAGTTATGGGCCCTTCATCGTAATGTACCTTAAATGATTTGCTAGCCTATGCATTTGTAAGCCATTAGCTGATCACATGTTCCTACAGTGGTAGACTGAAATCGGAAAAAATCGTGTCACACGAGGTTTGACTGCATTTTCGCACCGTTGTGACTTTGTCCAATCATAAGCTACGCTGCTGGGTTTCAGCGGGCCTTTTTAGCTTTCTTCCGCTCGCAACATCCACAAGTTGCAGCCGGGACGATTGAAACGTGACAGAGTTATTGCGCACAGAACACGCTCGTGCTTCCAATTTTGCACAGCAACGGTCGATGATCTCCGCACTCTTACCCGCCCAGATTACAGTTCTTGCTGCTCGCAGTAACACGGTGGTATCAGACTTGGCCCTTTACAAAAATATCGATTTTCGATGATGTCGTTGTCCTTCTAGCGCGGCCTTGAGCCGTCTTTGATGCGGAATTGTCAAAAAATCGATATTCCCAGAATTGGTAAAGATCGACACCAATCAATAGAGCTTTTCGAGCTAAACGGAATGGTACCATTACTTGCATCGAGAACTCAAAGGTGGGCGAGTAAGGGCGGAAGGTACTTCCCGTACACTCCGCCTCTCTAAAATGGCAGATTGGTCTAAAGCAGTTTAGGCATCTGGAGAGATGCGACCACGTCGTCGTAATTTTTTTTTAGTTTCGTGCTCGTCCACAAATTTGCATGCCGTTAGCTCTCCTTGTCTTCCCGCAGTAGTCGACTGAACTCAGAAAAAATCGTCATGAGGTTTACCTGCTTTTTCGCAGCGCTGTATCTTTGTCCAGTCACAAGCTACGTCGCTATGTTTCAGCGCTCTTTGAA
>OX377201.1:99697627-99731561 GCA_947396885.1 Heligmosomoides polygyrus polygyrus | reverse complement strand
AGACTGATACTGGACTCGGTTTTCTCTCCGAAGTGGAAAGAGTTCGTCGCCCTATGCGCTCAACAGCACGGGAGGAACTAAGTACTAAGTAAGTAAGTAAGTAAGTAAATATATATATATATATATATATATATATATAAATAAACAGTTAATAGCATGGGCTTTCTTAGAAACTAACTTTTGCAGTGTACTTTAACCCTTCACGACACACGCGAATTTTGACGAGACTGCCGCGTGGGACAGCGCGTATTTTTCCGGAGTTGAACGAAATCCCACCAGGAAAAGACGATGATAACAATGTGGTAACAGTTGCACTATCGGTTGTCCAGTTGATAATTGCCACGCGAATTTGCCCGATATTACCTCAAACTTGGGTAATTAAACTTTATTGAACTAGAGTATGTCGATAATATGTCAATAGCCCGGAAAGTCAACCACGTGTGCGACCATCCAGGGCGACGATTTGAAGGCTTTCGCGAGAGCAAATCTATCGCAGACATTCCGTGATATTACTGAAGGTTTACGGGGTAGCAATACTAGTGTTACAAAAGGTTTGAAACGCCTCGGAAAGGTGAAAAAGCTCGGAATTTGGGTGCCCCAAGGTTTTAGAGATCGCCAGAAGTTGTCGCGCTTCCAAATCAGTTCTTCCTTGCTTTTCCGGAACCAAAACGACCAGTTTTCGATCGAGTCGTCACATGTGCTGAAAACTGGGTTCTGTACGATGCCTGAAGATGATCCGGACAATGAATTGATGTCGACGAATCCTCCACCACACACTTCCCAAAGCCGAAATCCCACCAGAAAGAGACGATGGTAACAGCGTGGTGGTCGGCGGCCGTCGTGATTCACTGACCCTTTTAAAACCTAGGGCCAGATTCATCAACGACTTGCAAACATTAAGCAGAAAATTTTCGGCCAAAATTCCTTATAACCTCAAGATCTCGCCATATCGCCTTTGATAAGCCGGATTAAATCGCGTTTTTTTTCTGGAATTTCGGCTAATTTCTCCGTTAAATTTCTGTAAGTAGTTGATGAATCCGGCCCCAGGCCTAACCGTCACAGCAGGGTCCTACCGTAGCGAATGCAACGAGATGTACCAAAAATTGTGTGAGTTGCTTCCGGCACTGGTCAACAGAAGAGGTCCCATTCTTCTGCACGATAATGCCTTCCACGCTTCGGGAGTCACTATGCCAAACGGGGAGAAGGGGGTGAGGGATTCTGCCTCCATCGCCATATTCATCAGACCGTGCGCCAACCGACTTCCACATTCTTATGCATTTCCGGAGATTCCTCACTGGTAGAACCTTCGTAAATCAAGAGCATGCAAAAAAAGCCTTTCTAGAATTTGTCGCATCTCGATCTACTTACGAGGGTCTGAAACGTATGTCTGAACGGGGGGGGGGCGAGTCATATATTTATTTTTTTATTTATTCAAGGCGTAGACATGAGTCCACGCGTTACAAACTAACAAAAGAACTGAACAAGACAACTAAAATACGTGAACAACTCAATTAGGTATCAATTCTTGTGCAACGTTATCAACACATCTCATATGACACAGCACTGAAATATTTGTCAAGCAAGATACGTTCTACAGGTACGCGCAGACAGACTCGCCAGATCATCGTACCTACCAAGCAGCAAATTAAAATCCTTCAGGATCCTGTACGTTAAGAAGTCTGACCTAACTCATGCGTCCTTGCTGTGGAGGTTCGAAGTTTGAGCTTCCCCCTTACGGATCTAGTCAGCGTCCCATCAAAAAATTCTTGTGCGTAAATGGAAAGCTTGTTGGCAAGGATTTTGAACATCATGAGAAGGTCAGCGGTTTTTCTTCTCGTTCTCAGTGACGAAAGACCAAAAAACACAGATCGTTGAGGGCCACGAGGTATTAGGCTGTAGTTCATCGAATAACACCTCATCATGAGTTTCCTGGTGAAGTTGTTTTGAACACTTTCCAAAAGGTCAGTGTCCTTCTTCTTCGGTGGATTAAATACAGTAGTGCCCGATTCCACAATAGGTCGCACATAGGTTTTATAAGCACGAATATAGACTTCAGGGAGCTTTGATTTCAAAGCCCTGAAGAGATTGTATATACGAAAATTGGTTTTTTTTCACCAAAATTCTGCAATGTTGAGAAAAACATAGGTCACTGGTAACGTTGTAGCCTAAATCTCGAGCTTCATTCACTCTGTTGAGCAGGTCGCTGTTAATTGCGTACGTCGGCGTACGAGTCATCAAAAGACGAGTTTTTTCAGTTGAAAGTGGTAGTTCCCATAATTCGGCCCAACTACTAACAAAGTCAATCGCTGTCTGAAGGGTCTTAGAGTCTTCAGGCCCATCAATTCTTTTAAAAATTTTAACGTCATCGGCATACATGTTACATTTGACGCTCAAATTGTTAATGAGTCCCGGAAGTTCATAAGTATACAACAAGAACAAGAGTGGAGAGAGCACTCCGCCTTGCGGAACACCACTAAATGTAGGGAAGACTTAACAGAACTCACGCTTGATCTTCACTTGGTACGTTCTTCCAGACAGGAATTGCCGAGTCCAATCCATTATCATGGGATCGATTCCCACAGCTCCCATTTTTATGAGCAATTATGAGCAATTATTTAATAGCAATATAGGGAGAATTCTCATTCTCACCCCTCAATTGGTTTGAAAATGTGTTTATTTTTTGCCAAGTCGCTAAACCCAAGGAGTAGGGGGTCACAATGGGATACGGCGCAGCACGCGTTTGGGGCTCATGTACGCCACGATGCCAGTGGCTCCGTAGCCAGTGGCTCGGAGCACAGGTGGGTATAGGGTTGACTCGTGCGAGGGAGGTCAGGGGTTTGGTTCCGGCTGCTGCATTTTTTGATTTCTAACTGATTGGTTGTGATTTGAGGGACTCTGCCGTCTGTACCATTTTCAGACGTTTTCTGCGCATTTTTCCAGCTGTACGCTGTGATATTCAACATGGTGATAAATGTTCAGCACTAGTGATACACAGGTACAAAGTGCCCGTGTAGTGAATCGCGGTGTCTTCCTTCATGGCTATGAGCACGCAACCGAACAAATTGAAGAAGTACCCTTTCCTCCGAAACAAGACTTCCACCAGAAAACGTTATCATATGCCCACTGCTGCCTGCTTCTCCACGTCCATCAGTTCATCTTGTGGATCCCTATCTTCCTCTTCTTCTTCCACCACTTCCAGCTGTTCGTCGTCGTCAATTTTATACATCACCATGTTGAATACCACAGCGTACAGCTGGAAAAATGCGCAGAAAACGTCTGAAAATGATATAGACGCCAGAATCCCCCAAATCTCTACCAATCAGTTGAATTGCAAAAATGCAGCAGCGCAGAGGAACCAAACCCCTGACCTCTATCGCTTGAGTCAACCCTCTACCACCTGGCCGCCCGCCAGAACTTTCCGGACAATCTCATATTATACAATATTCCAGGAAATCTACCTTCGCGATTGTTTTTCATGCTCTTTACGTTATTTTGCTTCCCGTTCTGAGGAGCACTTAACAAATTGCTGTTCTTGCTGCCGAGCGGCATGTTCGGCCTGTTGATTAAAGGCCATACACCACATTTCATTGCATCTATGCATCGCCCAGATGTTATATTAACGTAGGACCCTGCAGCTACTGTGTTCCGCAGCGCCTCGCCTTGTCGCCATTAGCACTCAGGAAGTGAATTGACACGGCCAGCAGTTGATTTCTGCAGCTCTGACGACGCTCGGAAGTGCTCGATTAGAGCGTCAGTGTCGACGAACTTTCCATTCGACACATTCTATATGCTAATCGTATTAGGAGATCTGACGCATGCGCTTAGAAAAAGCCAGCAACGAGCTCGATTTAGCAACGAAGAAAGAGAAGACCTATCATCCCGTATTTTTAAATCAGCATTTGGAAGTTGACCGCGATCGATTCATTCGCTTATTTGACTATTCGATTACTTAAAAATAGAACTTTTCCTCTGGTCGATTCGAAGAAAACTCAAGAAATCGTTTGTTTCATTGAGTGGAATTTCGCGATGAATCGATATGGGAGCCTACCGTAATATTGCGTCGCGCGTCGCGTGCACACTAAACGACCTAAAGAACTTGCAGATTGAGAAACATTAGCAGTAGTCCGAAAATCAACTGAAACTGCTATTAGTACGAGCTTGAACTTGTACGATGTCTTAGGCCTATGGTATACTCCCGCGTCCAGCGACTGCCCAGGACAACTGTCAATGACGCGCCTTGGCTGCAGTGGCGGGTGGCGCAGTGGGGCGCGGTTATCAGTGGCCGCGCTATCGCTCCCGTGACGCATCGCAGAGTGGTGTTATACCTCCGAGGTGCGGGAGCGGAACATACCCTCGTGCGACGGGCAGCGATGCTCGCGGAGGAGGAGTGTTTGCCGTGCCCTATTCTTACACTTCCGCTCTCTTATTTCGACACTTCCTTGGTTCGTGACCTACCACAGTGATTTCAACACACGTCTGGTGATCTTTTGGTGGTCATGTGATGCCTCTGTTGTTCTCCTCGTAGGGTTTCCAACGTGGCTATGCTCATTTCGGGCTTTTTCTTCTGTGAACTTCCTCGCCAGCACCGAAATCAGCATTTCTCTGCCGGACAAGTCACAGGGAGGTTCTTTTGACATGTCCGGCACAGAAATGTGCCAATTGAACGGCATGTTAACCACTTCAATTTCGCTGACTCGTTGTATGTGCGCTGAAAGTTCTCGCACGCAGCACCTGATTCGCTAAAATTCTGCAAAAGTCTCCGTCTGCAGAACTGCCTGAACTATGTCAGCCTCAGCGACGGCGACGGCTCGCGACGCGCATCGCGAGCCGTCGCGTCGCTGTGCACTCCCTCATCGCTGCAGCGGACGAGAGTATACCATAGGCCTAACCTCCACTTTATACTTTCTCGCCGAGGTCCGCAATGGCCACGCATTGGGGCGAATTTAGATTGATCGCGTCTTCCAGCGCCGATGTCAGCCGGCCGAAATGAATCGCGCTAACTCCCGACCCATCACGCCGCTCAGCGTCGGATCGCGTTGCTCCCGAAATCTGCGCGATGCGGTTGATTGCGGTGGATTGGGGCACGGTATTGCAGCTCCAGCTCTCCCTAGCAGTGGACCCGGAAATCAGTGCACATTTACGTGGGTGCAAGTGCGCAATTGAGCGTAGTCGCGAGACCGTGTCGCAGGCTGTTCGGAATGCTCATGGTCGTCCGAATCTGCGCGACGCAGGAGACATAGCTTCTTTTGAATCGCGTGACTTAACGATGGAAGTATAAAGTAGCTGTAATTATGCCGATTAATCTGTTATTCAACTTAAATGTTGTTAATAAATGTTGTTTTATCACAAAAGCACATGGAATCCGTCTTGGAAAATGGGGTTTCTGCTCACATTTAAGTTGTGTAATCAATAAATTATCATTTTGTCTTTTAGGTGATTTTTCAAGTTCTAAACGTTAAATGAAGCACATCACAGGTTAGCCTGGCCAAGTTGTAACAAGATTGTATGTAAAAAGCATTCAGACCATGCACAATCATTCGAGTCGGAAATGCAGGGTTTTAGGCGGAGCATGGCGCAATCTTGATTATTTCCACGTCGCAGAAATCCCATTGCCCTGTGTTTTCATATTAGTCTCAAAAATCTTCAAAAACCTAACTATCAGCACTGTTAGAACCTTTCAAACAGTACCCGCATTTTTTGGGATATCCCCATTTTCGCAAACCGTAGTGTGCTTTTAAATTTTAAACCTTGAAAAAACATAAATCAATCGATACGGCCACTTTGTGAAGAAGTTAGAACATTTATTGAAACGAAACACAATCAATCGATTGCAAAATGCAAAATTTCGGGGGAGTGCATGGTGCCTTCCATACCGTCGTCAGAAAATTTCCATTTTCTCAAGCTTTCATATGAGCTTGTAACTTCTTCCGCACGTTAAATGTGAGCAACGTTAACTCCCTTCAAACAATGTGTACATTTTTTGAGACACACTGTGTAGGCCAAATCCGCATTCCAATCGCCGTCACGACATCCCGTAGAAGTAGAATGCGTGGCGCATCCCAAAAGGGATTGAGTAACGCCGCCGTTCTTTATCCTTACAACCGTAGATGCAATATTTACGGCAAGTGGCGTGGGTGTCTGTGGCGCAGGTGGAGGAGGCGTCTGGTCTGCCGTGCATCCCCGAAGATCGAGAAAAGATTCGCATCCCTTCCAAGCTACCCAACTAGTTTCATCCCCTCTGAATCGCTGATTGAAGTCGCCTAAACGCAGACCTTGCCCGGAGCTAGCCGACAAAGTCATTGCATGCATCATCTACGCTTTCAGATCACATCAAAACTCACAGAAGTATATAGAATGCGTGGCCCATTCAGAAAAGGAATTGGCTAACGCCGAACAATCCCCTCTCATTCTATTTCTGCCTCCAGTCTAAAGAGGTAAAAGGTGCTGTAATAGCTGTTGCTCAAAGACAACACAGCGTGTTTTTCCACGGAGTTTTTCCCATTGAAATGCGTCTGCTGCTGACTACTGTGAGTCGAAGTCGTTGCGTCGTGCCAGCTAATTGTTGTGTTTGAACGTTGTCGTCGTCGTCGCTGCCACCTCGACCGACCTTCTGCAACTCGCTGAGACTGGCTATATTCTGCATTCAAGGTTCAAAATTCAGATTCAAAATTCCCAAAACCACTATTTTCCTTATTTTTTTCATCTTTAGGAAAGAAAAATTGGATTTGAGAATTTTGAATCTACTCTATTGGGGTAGCGCACTTCGCTCAGTGGTTTTAACAAAAAACAACTGAAAACTGTAGAATGGAGCTATCCCTGAGCCTCATATGTAACTCGATGTAATTGGCATAATTGAGACTCCAGAATTCTTCATCGGCGAGCTTTCACTGCTTAACAGCTTCCTCAGGCCTTTAATAACATTACACATAGTGATACCATCGTCAAACTATACAATAATAGTAATGGTAAAACTAACCAAGCAGGCCTCGCCAACACAGCCTCACCACAGCGATGCTCCTTACAAATAAAGTTACTGTAAACAACGTTGCCACTGATCTTCTTAATCACTACATGATAAGCCTCAGCGCCTCGGTCTGCTCATCCCTATTGTTGATTTCGGGGTTTAGCCTGTCTATTGCAAGGGCTTCGAGCAGCTTCCTTTCTAGCGGGGTTATCAGTGAGCGGTGTAATACGTTAACTTTTATTTCAGGAGGGGCTTCATGAGTGTGGTGGAGGGTACGGTGTCGCGAAAAGCTGTTCGTAGGGTAAGAAGCGGGGTTTCGCAACGCTCGTGCATGCTCGTCCAGGCGTCTGTAAAGCGGCCGCATCGTTTCTCCTATATACATAGTTCTGACCACAGCCTTCACATGTGACCTGATACACAGTGCCACGTAGTTGACAGATTTTATTGGTTGTACAATACAGGCAGTTGTTTCGGCCACATTTCTCTTCATAGATTCTTGATGCAGTAAGCAGGCTCTTCAGATTTGGCGGTGGTCGAAAAACGAGTTTAACTGGAAGTCCTGACGCTTAACGCTTATCAAAAAACAATTGAATTAAAGCTGAACTATCTTTTAAAACGACAGATCAAATTGCCCTATCTGAGCTTATTTCTTAGTAACTTCCTAGCAGCGAGAAGGCACGGTGTTGGAATTTGTACTCGTTTTTCTAGTGCAGCCCCTCTCCGACTAAAATAGGTGCGAATTTTAGCTAATTTAATCTAAAAGCGTATTGTACGTTTACATACATTCGCTGCCAGCCGAAATAAATTCTTCGAATTTGTTCAGCATGGGACCAACTTCCCACCTCCAACGGACATCTCTGCGCAAAAATCGAACCAATAATCCAACCACTTCTACCTTTTAAACATCTATTTCTGGATGGAATTCAATATTTATCGATCGATATTGATTAGCCATTCCACAACGTTTTGTTGTCGTGAACTCTGTTCATTGGCCGACATGCTGGCGAAACTAGAGCTCTTTAACAGGAATAATATTTTGTTAAAGGAACATTTTAGTATGACTCTCTTTAAAGATTTAATTCACCTACTCAATAAGTGAACAGCACATTGTTGGAAATTTAAAAAGAGAATTGAGGAAAACAGTGGTTTAACGCTTGTTTCAACTAGAGGAAGGCTGCCACATTTTAGTGCCACAAAACGGATTGCGCCATGACCTCCTCCAAGACGTCGCGATTTTCACTCAATTGACAGCAGAAGTTCTGTTCTGTTTCTGCTTTTCTTCTGGTATATTTTTAATTTTGTAAGTCTATTATTCCTATCTATTATTTAAATCTTCGCCCAATATTCAACAGTGGCGCTGGCAGGCAAAAATAAATAAAGGATAAAAGGATAAAGGACGGCGTTACTCAATCCCTTTTGGGATGCGCCAGTGCATTCTACTTCTACGGGATGTCGTGGAGGCGACATGAATGCGTATTTGGCCATACAATGACTTGCGGTGGCCAGCCGATGGACAAGTCAGCGCTCTATCCTTCCCAGACAGGTCTGGTACCAATTCACCGACCCCCGAGGGATGGAAGGCTTGGTTGGCCTGGTCGGGAAATCCGAACCAGGAACCTGGTATCGGCTGCACGTGGCAGTCGCGCCTCCTCCGACTGCGCTACACGCGCCCAGGCAAAAATAAATACAATGCAGCTTGTAGTGTCCTTATGGGAACATTCAAAAAAACATTTTTGCCCAAAATCGTTTTGAAAGTTTTATTGGATTTATGGGCAATTGAATCTCATTTCTCTTGTGCGAAACTGGAATCGAAAAGAAAACAAAAATAGATTATAATACACGTGAAAAATGGCATTAAGAAACTGCCAGTCAGTAGTAATTACACATTAATCAAGGAAACAAGGGATTAATTCGAGGGATGCATGTCGCAATTTTTTCTTCGACGCATCAAGAACATAATATCCACATTTCTAACTACTCTAGAATCATTCCTTTTGTCATGAAACTCATGATTTTCTGATATTTCCGAATTCTTGTTATTGGACTGATATGATAAATTCTTAATTTATTACGTTTTAATTTAATTGAATTGATTTAAATTAATAAGAAATTCAGCGCGCTTACTAGCGGAGTCGGTCGAGGCGCCATCTGTCAGGTGCTCTCCGAATAGAGGTCTTTGGTTCGGGTTTCCCTGGTAGAACAACCAAGCTTTCCATAACTTCAGGATCGATGAATTGGTTCCGGACTTGTCTGAGGATGAAAGTACGCAGACTTGCCAATCGGCTGGTCACCACAAGTCATTGGATAGGGTCAACTACGCGTTAAATTGCCTCCACAATCCCATAGAAGTAGAATTCATGTCGAATTCCCAGGGATCTCGTAGAAGTAGAACGCATGTCGCATTCCGCAGGGAATTTGCGAACTCTACCCTTCATCCTTCTTTTGCTATGGATGGCTTTAACGCCAGTAACGTCATACAGACTTGGAATCCACATGCATTCCAAAAGAGTAAACGCTGTCCATGATGACCCTATCTCCAACGTTTTTGCCCCTGCAATTGCGGTTGTGACAAGAGAATGCACTACGATGACAGGTCGTTTGCCATTAAACAAAAATCTGATAAACTGAGCATTAAAGGCGTAATTTGTTTACGAGCATGGTATCAGGGATCTGTTAAACTTGTTTCTGAGTACCTCCAAATTGCTGACGTTGTTAAAATTACACCTCCATCTAGAGATGTTGTCGGTGCCATTAATGAAGCTTCCTTTATCCTAAGAGAATGTGGGAGGAGCAGACTAAGGCGCTATTAAAAGTAAGGGCAAAGGATAAAGGTCAGCGTTACTCAACCCGCTTATGGTATGAGCCACGCCTTCTGCTAGGTTGGCCCTGAAAGTTCTGGCGGTTTTTGTGCAACCGCTTTTCGTTCATTCTAGACTCTTGTATCACTCAATCGTCGGCACATTACAGGCTGTTCAGGCACATGGCTAGAAGCAAGCTTTTGTATTTCTAGATTTTACAGTTGTCCTTTCCTATATTGGTGATTTGTATTGTACTACATCCTATACCACGTATGCCTTATGCATCGTACAGAAATAAATAAATAAATAAATAAATAAATAAATAAATTAGATAATGCGGAATCTAATACGGAATTCTTCGCTCTATATGAGAGAGCAATTCGTGTTCAAACTACGCATAATAGTCATGTTTTTTTGAAAAATTTTTGAAGTATGTCGAAAGAGCAATTCCGAACTATATTTCATTTCAATTTCAAACTGTACCAGTCCGCCGTCGAAGCAGCCCGGCAAATCAACCATGTATCGAGGCCGAATAGCGTTGGGAAAAGGTTCGTGCAACGGTGATTCGAGAAATTTCGTTCTGGAGATTTCAACCTTGAAGATGCACCCGAAGCGGCAGACCTGCAGCAATCCACGATGACGATGTGAAGGTCTTCGTGGAAGCCAATGCATGACAAACCGTAGGTGAGATTATGGAAGGTCTAGGAGTCAGCAACACTGCTGTTAGAGATAGTTTGAAACGCCTCGGAAAGGTGGGAAAGCTCGGAAAGCTGTTGCGCCACGTTTTGAGTGTATCACCTGTATCACCTGTCGTCCCGTTGATCATCGAATTGTTCGAGCGGGTGCCAGCAGCGTCTCCATTCGTCCCTGTCGCGTGCCAGAGTGGTCCAATGGATCCTCCTCGCTCGAGGGACACGAAGAGCGTCATATCTTTCGTTCAGGGCTTTAACGAAGAAGTCCGACCAACGCGTTGGTGGGCGTCAACGTGTTCTTTTGACATCCCGCGGAATCCAGTCGGTGATGGCTCTCGTCCAGCGGGTGTCTGCGAAGCGCATTACGTGGCCGGCCCACCTAATTTTCGACAACTTGGCCCACGCGACAGCGTCTCTGATCTTCGAGCGTCGGCGAGGCTCGGAACTCCGGAGGCCTTCTCTCACATGCGTGAGTCGTTTCACTCCGAGCAACGTCCCCTCGATTCCACGCTGCGCGACGCTGATCGCGTGTTCATCCTGCTTTCGTATAGCCCAGGTCTCTGAGGCGTATGTTAGGGCAGGAAGAACAGTGGAGTCGAATAGGTGGACACGGAGTCGGACGTTCTTCGTCTTCTTCGCGACTTCTTCGACGCTCTTGAAAGCTCCCCAAGCCGCTCTTTTCCTCCTGCTCAGCTCTGGTGCTAGGTCGTTGGCCATGTTGACTTCGCGACCCAGATACACATAGCTGGAGCATTCGGAGATGTTCGTTCCGTTGAGCGAGAATGGGGCATCAGAAACCCATCCGTTCCTCATGAACATCGTCTTCGTAAGATTCAGCTGCAGTCCAACGCTTCCACATACACGATCGAAGTGGGCTAGCGTTCGCTCCGCCTGGCTGATGCTCGGTGTTATGAGCACGATGTCGTCAGCGAAGCGAAGATGGTGCAGTTGCCGGCCGTCGACCTTCACTCCCATGTCTTCCCATTCTAGTTCGCGCATGACGTTTTCGAGAGTGGCGCTGAAGAGCTTCGGGGATATGGTATCCCCTTGCCGAACCCCTCTCTTCACGTCGACGACGACGTCGTTGTAGAATGGTGAGATCTTGGTCGTGAATCCACTGTACAGCTCTCGAAGGACTCTGATGTACTGAGTAGGAACGCCCTGAGTGAGCAGGGCTTCGATGACCGCTTCAGTCTCGACGGAGTCGAATGCCTTCTTCAGGTCGATGAACGTAAGGCACAGCGGCAGCTTGTACTCTCGCGACACTTCGATGAGCTTCGTAATGGTGTGTATGTGGTCGATCGTGCTGAATCCTCTCCGAAATCCTGCTTGCTCGCATGGCTGTCCTTCGTCCAGCGTTCTACTAATCCTATTCAGGATGACTCGAGTGAACAGCTTGTAGACTACGGACAACAGGCAGATCGGGCGATAGTTGTCAATGTCGTGCACGTCTCCCTTCTTGTACAGCAAAACGGTCTTGCTGGTCTTCCACTGAGATGGAACCTTGCATTCGGACAGGTAGCGTGTGAAGAGCCGTGCCAAGGTGTTGATGAGCGCTGGCGGGAGGTTCTTCAGGTGTTCAGCTCTGATCCTGTCAGAACCGGGTGCTGTACGTTTCTTCACCGACGAGATGGCGTGTCGGATTTCGGAAGAGAGAACAGAGGGGACGACGTATCCATCCTGCGAAAGATGGCATGGGGGCAGGTGGACGTGGCTATCGAAGAGATCGGAGTAGAAGTCGTGGATGACCCTCTCCATGGTCCTTCTGGAAGAGGTGACGGTTCCGTCAGGACGTCGGAGAGCGGTCATCTTGGTCTTGAAGTTGGCGAAGTTCCGGCGGGCATTGCGGATGCTCAACCCAGCCTCTACAGCTTCAGCCAACACTTCCGCCCTTCTCTCCTTAAGATCCTCCTTTATCGCCTCTCTGCATAGCTTCGCAAGCTCGGACGTCAGTTGGTAGTTGCCTGACGCTCGTGCTGCTCCACGCTGGCGTATCAGTTCGAGAGTTTCCGGAGACAGACGTCTCTTGGTGGTCTTCAAGCTCTCGGCTCCCTTAGCACTATCGTGGAGATGGTGCACGAAGCGGTCGTATTCCTCGTCGACGTTGTCCATGACGGCATCTTCCCAAAGACCGGCAAGAGAGGTGTAGAGGTCCCAGTTGATGGTCGTTCTGGGACTCCTCTTCTTGAACTTCGCGGCCTTCTCTCCTTGACGCGAAAAGCGGAACCTTGCGCGAAGGAGGCGGTGGTCCGATCCCGTGTAGAACTTGGGGACAACGGAGACGTCGGTCAGGCAATATTTGCGTTGAAGATGATGTGGTCGATCTCGTTGTGGAACTGGCCACCGGGAGATTCCCAGGTCCATCGTAGGGAGGGAGGCTTCTGGAACTGCGAGTTTCCATGGATGGTCTTGGTCGACATGATAAACTCAGACAGCCTTTCACCTTGCTCGTTCCACTCCAAACCGTGGGTTCCGATGTGAAGTTCTTCCGGCGACCTTCGTGGCCCGATCTTATCGTCGAAGTCGCCGACGATCACCTTGTAGAAGGTGTGATCTTCCTTATAGAACTTCTCCAGCTCCACGTAGAAGGCATCGACCTCTTCGTCGTCGTAGTCGGATGTTGGGGCATACGCGACAAATACAGTCAAAGCTGGCACGGAACCACATCGCTTCAGTCGCAGACGTCCGATTCGGCTTGTCAGAGACTCGTACGAATCGATGTTCATGGCCAAGTGCGTGTTGACGAGGACACCAACGCCGCCTACTCCCTGCTGTCGCATGTTCCGAGGAACAGTTCTTCTCCGGAGTCGTAGGCGGCGTGTAGGGGGTGGTGTCTTCTCGTCTCGGTCAGTCCGATGACGTCGTACTTGATCTTCCTGGCTTGCATCATCAGGTCCTCGACGGATGCATCCGATGCAAGCGTGCGGGCGTTGTAAGTACAGATCGTCATCCTAGTCCTTCTCAATTTGCGCAGCCTGGTTAGGCCCTGAGATTTTAGCAGCCTCTCCGTACTCGTCCTTCCCATCGCTGCAGAAATGGGGGCTCTTTCGGGGTCAGGGGAATGAGGCCCTTTAGTGCTGCTGTTTTTGACTTGAGTACACACGGGTAGCTAGTTGGGCTCTGTCGTGCGGGCGAAGAACTCCGGGCAGCCAGCCAGACTGCCCGAAGGGACGGGGCGAGACTTTTGAGGCGGCCTCGAATCGCCTTACGATGTACTACCAGTCTACCGAGTGTAAGCTTTTGGCCGAGCCGACACAGTTACAATCCGCACAGTCACGGACACATCCGCGCACACTGTGCACGAACATGCCGCTCCCACGCACAAGGAACGCGTCGACCCGACACAGCAGGAGCAAGGAGTCCATCCCCTGCATCCCACCTGCGTCTCTGGGCAGTACACGGTCGCATTTGGTTCGCGTTTAATTCCCCTATCCACCACCCGGGGACGCGCCACGTGGCCCTGCGACAAGCGGCCCGAGATCCCTCTTAACAAGAGAGCCCGAAGGCTCTCTTTCGAGGGAGATCCGTGGACGTTTTGAGTGATCGCCAGAAATTGTCGCGCTTCGAGATCAGGTCTTCTTCGCTTCTCTAGTATCAAAACGACTCGCTTTTGGATGGATTCGTCACGTGCGATGAAAATTGGGTTCTGTACGATAACAGAGGACGATCAGGACAGTGGGTTGACAGCGACGAACCAGCCAAGCTGCTTGGAAAACTGTCGCGTCCACGACTTCCTAAAAAAAACTGAAAAAAATGGAAACCTCTTATTGACTCCAGATTTGCCGGCAGAAAATCTTTCTTTTTAACAAGTAATACAATCATTATTTAAAACTTTTTAATATTAATTTTTACAACTTCAAGGAACGAAAGAGAGGCTCCACGCCTTCGTAGACATTCCTGAAAAAAAACTTATTAAGAATTAAAAACATCGCCCAAAAACCTGAAAATAATAGAGAATCTTCTGCCAAAACCGGAAGAGTACGACCCCACCTCTCCAGACGAGGCTGCAGTTCGACCCTTCCCCCCCCCCTTCGATTCCTGAACCTCAAGCTTGATCCTGAGCAGACACTTTCCAAGACCCAAAATCCACTAAAAAAAGACGATGGTAACAGTGTGGTGGTCGGCAGATGGCGTGATTCACGACATTTTTCTGGAACCTGGCCGAGCTGTAACAGCAGAGTCATACCGTGGGGATGTACCGAAAATTGACGGCACTGCTCAAGAGATTATGCTCCATGTCCGACTGTCGCTGAATTTTGGCATGTCGTTGAACAGTGGTGTAGGATGTTGGGAAGCTGTTGAGCCAAGATTGTTATGGAAGATGTAGAATGTGCAGGATATACCATTTTGACGTCAAATTTGACACTCTTGTAAGCTCGCCTAAGACTCTTTAAATTAAAGAGAACTTTCCGAATTGCAACAAACTTTATACAGGTAAAAATACAGACTCAATAAAATGGTTAGAAAAAATCTTTGTTCAAGAAAAATTTAGAATTACTTTTTTGATTTTTTTGTACTTTAGCTGCTTTTTGTACTTTAGCTTTTGTACTTTAACATGTTTTCTTAAACCTTTAATTCACTTACCCAATAAATGAACACTTTATTTGAAATTTTATGAATTCTAATTCTTCGTTGAAATAAAGGTGGTTATGACATTAAAGATCGTACTTCAACAATGACAGTCAATAGAAGATAACGTTTGACTTTACATCCAAAAACCTTTATTTATTAACCAACATATTACTATTGTAAGTGAAAGTATCAATCCCTATTAATCAATCAAAATCGTGACGAGATTTTCGAGTGCATGGCGCAATCTTTTAGTGCGCTTTATAGTTGCTGCTTTGCTGCGCTTTGAAAAAATTTTATATGTTATTTTTTCTCAAAAATCAAACATTTTGCAAAATTATTACTCTCATTCGGGCAGCTCAAGTAAAAAGAAATCAAAAAAAAAGTTATTCTAAATTTTCATTGAACAAAAGTTTTTTCTAACCATTTTATTGAGTCTTTTTTATTTGATTTAAAAGTCTTAGGCGAGCTTAGAAGAATGTCCAATTTGACGTGAAAAGTGTCCAATTTGATTTGAAAAATCTCCAATTAGATATGAAAAGTGTCTAATTTGGTTTGAAAAGTGTCCAATTTGATTTGAAAAGTGTCCAATTCGACCTGAAAATGGTATATATTCCATTCTTCTACCTCCATTCGTCACGTTTCGCAAATCACCATGTGAAAATGAAAGGAACTAGGAGTTGAAGCTCTGCCTCACCAGCCACACTCACCAGACCTTGCGAATACCGACCTACCACCTTTTTAAGCACGTTCAAGACCTCTTCGCTGGTAGGAGCTTTGCATATAAGGTTCACGCAAAAGAGCCCTTCCAGAATTTGCCGCACTTTCGCTGATAGGACTAATCAACCAGAAGCTGGCTCGAAGAAGTGTACTGAATCGAACGGTGCTTCCATCGACTAAATCCTATGAGTATGAAGAATGTTATGATCGTTTAAAGTAGATTAGACAAAACAGTCGGCCAACCTAATATTTGAATCATCCGAATCATCGTTCTTGTTAAAGCTGCTCATATGTGAGTCATCCCAAGTTGCTGAGCTTTTTCAAAAATGCCATCATTCGCTCAATCCTTTTAATTGGGTTTTAAGAAAATGACGGATTCGAATTGTCCGAATCGAGTCATATCCAACTCCACCCAGTTCTGCCAGTACTTTCCGACCATCCTGATACCTCCGCGAGACTACGCATTCAATTGAATGCGTATTTCGCCCCAACAAGGACTTGCAATGGCCACCCGATAGAGAAGCCAATGTTCTAGCTTTACCATAGAAGGTTGAGGCCGAACTGTTTTCAAAACTTTTGGACGGTGATCATTGCCCCGCGGTGAAGAGGATTCGGAAGCCCGGTAGCTCATCTCTCCTACACCTGTCTCGATTCATTAGTATCCCATTGTGTGTGTGCAGGAGTAAAGCCTCCGCTTCGAGTTGATTGCTCACCTTTCACATTCGGTTGCTTCGAAGGGTGCTCCTACTGATCCCCTTCTTTGGCAACGCTTTATGGCTGTTTCGCCTTCTCAAATCGACCTTTTTCTACACATTTTTAGGAATTTGCTGTCTTGAACGCGTGGTAGTAGTCGAAAGAGGCGCCAGCTGTCGGGGTCGGTGGGTTGGTATCGGCCCTGTCTAGGAAGGATGCTACACTGATGACTTGTTCATCGGCTGGCCATTGCAAGTCATTGTATGGCCAAATACGCATTCAACTTGTCTACACCACAAGTAGAATACGTGGCGCATCCCAAAAGGATTGACCCTCGTCTGACCACTATGCGAAGTGGGGAGTAACTTTAAGACACCTCAAACTTGGGTAGTTAAACCTCTGCATTCTCCATAAAGTACTGCGCTAAGCTTAAGGATTTTCAGCTTCGGTTCAAGTCTAGATAGGGAACCACCTCGTATAACCTTCGCTTATGGCAGTTTTACCCCCGCCACAGCAAAGGTTGGTGTCGTTCTACGATTTTATTAGATATGTAGGCGTAAGAATGGAACCGAATGCAACTCATTGTATATCCAGTTGGTACCTCCTGCTACCGAAGTTTGCTGCCTTTTCCGTATGCTCTTAAAGCTTTATTTTTTCAAGTTTGCGGCACTTCTCTTTAGAGCAGATGGAGTTTTTTGTAATGTCTGTTAGCGAAATTTTTGACGATGACAGCGTATAACGAAAACGGTCTCACTAGTTGTTTATTGGTTTTGTTTCAAGGTCAGTGAGACCATAAATTGCCCTGTGTTTCCAGTCGCAGTGTGCGCATAGCCCGTTGAAAATTGGTGTCTTTAATCTCTCCTATCGTGGGCGTTGCCTACTCAATTGCACCATAAGGCCATTATATTATTTTTATCATACAGGTCGTGCTCTCCAAACCACTTCTTCTTACTCGGAATCAGTTCTCAATATATTGTTCACCTCTGTATTTCTGTTCTTTCTATTCTTCGCACATCAAATCCATATCAAGTGCTAAATTGATGAAGTTTTATTTTGTTTTAGACGCACTTCTGAGAAGGGATAAATAAATAAATAAATAAACAACTTTGTTGTTCTTTTTGTCCTCTGCAGCAGTACTTTACTCTTCTTTCTTTTCTCCAAGCTATGAATGAAAGCCGTCAAAGTGCACTGCCTGTTATGTCGCAAAATCGAGGAAATCGGTATCTACTATGTACCACTGCGCTTAAAGTGGAAATGACTGTCTACTGCTGCATCTTACCAGCAAAGGCTTTCCAACAAACGCGGGAAGCCCTCCTATCTTTGACTTCCTCCCGTTATTTTTCGTCCTTTGTATATCTTTGCATTTTGGATCCCTATAATATTCATGCGTACTTGGCCCGAAGCAGCTTGCTTATCACTCACTTCTGACAGTCGTCCATCACGCATGCTGGCATGCTAGTGTCAAGGAGTAGCATCTAAGGACTGCTGATCTTCATTTTTATTCGAAGACTATCTAAATATACTTGAGAATTATGGAGAAGCAATATCAAATCTCATGGTTTGTTTCGCCACCTCCCTTCAGACAAACCGTTTTCTTATAACACCTCGTCGGTGGCTCATCAGCGAAGCAGGAGGTGTTATTTTTTTCTATATTTATTTTTATATTTTTATATTTTTATATTTTAATTTTAATTATTTTTAACTTTTTTTATTTTTTTATTTTTTATTTTTCCGTTAATAATTTTTAGATATGTTAATAATTTATTTTATTTTGATTTTATTTATTCATTATTTTATTTTATTTTATTTTTATTTTATTTTTTAAAATTGTTTAATTAATGTATTTATTGTCAATATTTAGTAATTGTGAAAGTCACTAAACTTACTCCTCCTTGTGCCGACCGGTTTTAGAGGTTTTCCTATATAAAGTAACCATACCGTGATCTGTTATACCTCTGTTATCTGTTATATCTGTATGGATATGTGTTATCATTACGGTATTTATTTCATTATTCAATTCTTGGTATATTAGCACACTATGTAGTAATTTTATTAGATATTATATTATATTAGATATTTTATTAGACAGTATTTTCCATCATTTCACAATTATATCAACTAATATCACTGCTTCCACATTCCCTTCACCGTCGTATCAATAAGATCTATTCTTATATATGTGCGTATATATTAGCAAAGTAAATTTAAGCAAGAACTTCCATCTATACGAGTGTTCCCACTAAGTTTATTGCTTTATTATAGTTGACTAACATTTTCTCTTTTTAGCATTTTGTTGATATCTAATAGAAATCAATAAACGCGACACCCGTTCTTATAGAGCAAAAAATTCTCTTTCAAACGACATATAACACCAACCCAAAAACGCCAACCACAGAGCAGGAGCTGTCGGAAAAAATAGCCATCCTCCTTCGGACGTCCCAATTTGATGACCTAAAAATCAATAAAGGACAAATGAGCAAATAGCACTAACACATATTCTTGTAGTACAGAACATTGTCTTCCAAATGCTATAAAACTGCGCAAAAAATCACAAACCTAAGCGGAAAGAACAAGTGCGCAAATGGCTACTTTCTCACTTTTTCACTTTTCACTTCAACGACCTAAAAATTGACAAAATTCATGATGAAAAAAGAAATGCAATGCATGCTCTGACAGAGCAAGTCATTTTCTTTTGAACGCTATGCAGCTCTATGCAAGAGACCTCCGGCGAAATCTGCAGTGAATCGTTGAAAAAAAACGGCGAAGACTTATGGGACAACCTAATATTAATATTATAGAATGCGTGGCGTATCACGCAAAGGGTTAGACTGGCGCCGATCGTTATCTCTTTATCATTTATAAAGTGCCTACCTTGACTTTAAATATAATCCGTTTATTTTTGTTTGAAAAGAGTCCAATTTAAGAAAAACGAACAAAAATTGTGTAGTTTTAACCTTTGGCGCGGTGTTTATCGCTATCCTACTTCTTCGTCCCTACATTATAGTCATTGAATTCAACCTCAAATTCTGCATTCAAAAATGTTAATAATGTTTTAGTAAAACTTTGAATAAAATTCCAGGACTAGTAAAGGATAAAAGGATTAAGGACAGCATTACTCAATCCTTTTTGGGATGCGCCACGCATTCTACTTCTACGGGATGTCGTGGAGGCGACTTGAATGCGTATTTGGCCATACAATGACTTGCGGTGGCCAGCCGATGTACAAGTCAGCGCTCTATCCTTCCCAGACAGGTCTGGTACCAATTCACCGACCCCGTAGGGATGGAAGGCTTGGTTGGCCCGAGCGGGAACTCCGAAATAGGAACCTGGCATCGGATGCACGCGACAGCCGGCGCCTCCTCCGACTGTGCTACACGCGCCCATTTACGAAAAAACTAACGAAAATGGTATAGTTTTAAGTTTCGGCACGGTGTTCGTCGGCTATCCCACTTCTGCGTCCCTATAGAATCCAACCTCAAATTCCGCATTCAAAAATGTTTATTAATGTTTTATTAAAACTTGGAATGGAATTGCAGCAGATAAATTCTTAATTTTTTTCCAAGAATATTTTACTGCAAATTAGAAAGCTTATTAAGAGAGGTCATCCACATTTTTGAGGTCAACAACTGCATATTAGTTTTCAAGCGGAGGGAACGATAGTTTGTTTTAGCAACAATAGCTTCCTCAGTGAATGAACCACGAAGTCGCTCTTTCAAAAAAGCACTTTTCACTTTATGCAAGCTGTGGAAGCAATCGCTTTCGTTAATCTCTGAAAAGCCAACTTTTGCTGGATCCTTTTGTGCTGAACTGATTTTGTATCATTTTGGCTAAATAAATGTCATATATTTGTTCTATGTTCTACCACTCCCCTACCTCTGTTTCTTCCGGCGTAAGCGCTGAAGAGCTATGCCATTTATTAGTAACTAGAAGCCGGTCATCCCACTCCGAATAGGAATTATGAAGCGCTCAGAATCTTTCGCCAGGTGGTTCAGCCTCGTACTTGTCTGACGTGAGTGAGACCAAAATGAGTGGCAGGTGCCTCCTGCTAAGGACAACTGTGCACACAGGAAACATCCACGAAAGCAATTACGTGGAATTTTCACCCCCCCCCCTCCATGCGTTTCTTGGAAGACGACGACAATACTTATTCTTTACATCTTCCGACCAGAACTCAAAGACCGGCTTCTTGGGATGCGCCATGGGAGGAATGCACAGAGCAGCACCTCTCAATAGGAGGAGCCAACGCGCCATAGTAATAGCATTCCAATTATATCCATGTCAATCGTCCGAACGTCCACATATTATTCGACGGCCACGTCACAGAGCTTCTTCCTTGTCTCCGCGCTTGAAAATTCGTCTCTCATTAAGTTTGCCATGGCTATAAATAATTGGAATTATTTTTTAATTGTCAATTATTAACCGAAATTACTAGTTGCCAATTGTCCTATAGGACAAGGATAAAGGACGGCGTTATTCAATCCCTTTTGGGATGATGCGCCATGCATTCTACTTCTACGGGATATCGTGGAGGCGATTTGAATGCGTATTTAGCCATACAATGACTTGCGGTGGCCAGCCGATGAACAAGTCAGCGTTGTATCCTTCCCAGACAAGTCTGGTACCAATTCACCGACCCCGGAGGGACGGAAGGCTTGGTTGGCCTGGGCGGGAAATCCGAACTAGGAACCTGGTATCGGGTGCAGGCTACAGTCCGCGCCTCCTCCGACTGCGTTACACGCGCCCCAATTGTCCTATAGCAGTAGCAATTGCGTCACATTTGACTACAAGTTTACTAAGACATTTGAGGCTAACTTCACACATATGTGCAATTTTCACTTTGAATAGGGCACATTTGAAATCAAATTATACACTCCTTTAAGCTAGTTTTAAGACTTTTGAAATCAAAGTGAACTCCTCAAATCGAAATGACCTTCAGGCAGGAGAAACTAAGCACTCAATAAGAATAATTCTTAGAATAATTCTTATTCAAGAAAAATTTCATATAACTTTCTTTGAGATTTTTTAGAATAAATTTATAAAAGTTTTATTTTATGAACAAACACAATAAATTGTGTATCGAAAGACTGGATTGCGCCATGCAGTCGAAAAGCAAGTCGCAAGGTTTACTTGATTGATAGTGTAAATACTGTTACATGCAGCAAGAAAGTTAACACATTAGATTGGACACTTTCCAAATCAAATTGGACATTTCTAAACTGGCCTATAAACTTTGAAATCAAATTGATCGTCTTCCAAATTGAGACGAGTTTTTTATAGATTAAACTACAGACTTTCCAAAATGGTAAGAATATTTTTTGTTCAAGGAAAAGTCAGAATAACTTTTTTTGAAATTTTATTTTTTACTTCAGCTGCCGAATGAGTCCTATAAGTTTACAAAAATTTTATTTTTAGAAAAAAATAATAATAATTTTTCGTTAAAAAACAGCAAAACAGCAATCATGTCCTAAAACGATTGGATCGCGCCATGCATTCAAAAAGTTCAATGGAACGTTTATTTGATTGATAATGTAAATACTGCTTACATGTACCAAAAAAGTAGGATATGGGTTTTTTTTGCAATCATTTGTGTTTCACCGCCTGCAAGTGTGAAACTGCATGCAAACAAAAAAATTTCTATCAATCGAATAAAAATCGCGAAGTTTCGGAATGGCGCGTTTTACGAATACTAAGTGACCACTTTCCTGCTCTTTAAAACTAGTTTTAATTCATTCTTTTTAACAAAAATTATATATTTTATAAAACTTCTAACTATGTGTTCTCTTATTGGAAAGTAAATTAAAACTTCAAAGAAAGTTGTACTACAATTTTCTTGGAACAAAAAATTATTCTAACATTTTTGGAGAGTCTTTAGCTTAATGTAGGACAAGTTGATTCTGTTTTGAAAAAGTTCTCTTTGATTTGAAGTCTATGGTTAGCTTAGATCATTGTCCAATTTGATTTTAGAAGTGTCCAATTCATCGTGAAAATCGTATTTGTGTGTTTTTACAATTATTTATGTTGCACCGCTTTCAGGTGTGAAACTGTATGCAAACAGAAATTCTGCTGTCAATCGAATAAAAATTGCGCCGTCTCGGAAGAGAGCATGGCGCTTTTTGACACTAAAAAATAGCGGCCTTTCTTGAAATAAGCTTTGAACCGTTATTGTTTCGTAAAATATGAAAATTTTATAAAATTTCAAACAATGTCTTCATTTATTGGGTGGGTAAATTAAAGCTTCAAAGAAAAATATTCTACAATTTCCCTAGAGTAAAAAAATTCTGACTTTATTGGAGAGTCTCTTGGTTAATGAAGGAGACGCTCATCTTAATTTGGAAGAGTTTGCTTAGATTTCAAAAGTCTTATCCTAGCTTAGTTGGGGTCCAATTGGATTTGGAATGTGTCCAATTTGACGTGAAAATTTATACACGGCAAAACAGTTACGGAAAAGAAGCTCACACCGAAAAAGGAATAAAAACATGTTAATCAACGAAAAGAACAATATGCCAATACTCTAACAAGGAGAGCCTTCAAACTGGCGGTCAGCTTTTTCGATGCAATTTTTACAGGATGTAGGGTCACGAGTGGGGAGTCCAAAACCACTGTTACTTTTTTCGGAATACGCTGCCGTGGTCGAAAAAGAAGACGCATCAGCATGAGCGCGAAGTTCATGACGTCCTGCTGCCACCTGGTCCAATGTGGTCGGTTGGCGTAGTGGTAGGGTTGTAGCTTCACAGAAGCATGGTTGTGGGTTCGATTCCCCCTTGTACTGGTGTTTTGTACCCTGACGTGACCCTACATCCTGTAAGAATTGCATCGCAAAAGCTAACCGCCAGTTTGGAGGCTCTCCTTGTATAGCTTCGAAATGAGGATCGAGGCCTTACGTTTGACGCCAGGCTGTTAGGGAAACGTGTGCTCAAGTTTAAGATACAATGAGCTAGCTCTGTTTACAGGAAAATTAGCTCTAAGTGAGTTTTTTAGCTCCGTCAAAGGCGATTCTGTTCTGTCTGCCACGAGTGATAAACGGAGCAATACCGAAAAGTCGAATGCAACCGATTCCCTGATACGATTTTGTGAACCATGAAAACATCAAAAGGATCCTTTTTCGAACTAAGAGAGGAAATATTGGAATATTTGTTCCTAATCGACGCTCAGATTATTCAAGTTTAGTATAAGTGGCCAACTCTATTAAGAAGCTTTCGCGTTTTTCGTTTATTAGGTTGGAAAAAAGTCTTTTCTTTTTTTCAAAGATTTATTACTTTACAACTACAAGGTTAAATTAATTGATATAAACTCCATTTTGCTCCACTACACTTCTTAAAAGACTAGGTACTTTTCTAGTTCGTCTAGCATAAAAGACTGCAGTTCTGGAGTCGAACCATTACTGAAACCAATTTTTGAGGTCTTCGTCGGTTTCAAAATATTTCTCTCCAATTTCTTGCTTGAAAGCACGGAAGAAATGGTGGTCGGTAGGAGCGAGGTCAGGGCTATACGTTGGATGTGGCGTTGCCTCCTTGCCCAGCTTCTTTATTGTTTCTCTTATCAGTCTTGCAACATGTCGCTTTGCATTGTCATGCAAGATCATCACCTTCGACTTTTCAGGCCTCTTTTCTTGGAGAGCTGCGATGACTTTGTGGAGCTGGGCACTATATGTGGCAGCAGTAAGTGTCTCTCCACTTCTGAGAGTTTCCCAGCAAATCACTCCTCTGATATCCCACCAAGAACTCAAGAGAATCTTCCTTTCGTAAACATTGGCTTGAGATCAGGCCTAGGGTTCTCTCCCTTTTGTACCCATTGCCTTTTTCTTCGGAAGTTGTTGGCATACAGAACCCAGGGCTCATCGCCTGTCATAATCCGCGGTAGAACTATTTTCTTTCGTATCTGGACAGAAGAGAGGCAGCGATGGAGAGCCGTTGACCTTTCTTAGTGTCCGACAGGGCATGTGGAATCCAAGCTCCGAATTTCTATGCAAAGCCAAGATTCTTCAGATGGATTCCCACTATCCTATGAGGCACTTCGAGCTTCTCTGCCAGAACACGTGTCGTCTGCCTACTATCGCCACGAAGAAGATGGGGTAGTTCGGTGTCGTCCAATTCATTGGCTTTCCTGACCTTGCTTTGTCGTCGAGTGAATAATCTCTCCTTAAAAACTTTCCGAACCACTCACAACAGGTGCGATGAGTAATAGATCCCAAGCCATATACATGGCTAATTTGGTAGGCAGCCTCACGTGCTGTAGATCCTTTAATGAATTCATGGAGAATGCCGTGCCGAAAATGGCCATGAGGTAGATCTGGCATTGAGTCCGGAAGATTGGATGGATAACGAAGTACAAGGAGGGGCTTGACCTGTGTCCGCCTGCGTACGGTAGACAAGTGTAATAAGATTACGAAATCAGCTATAAATATTGGCTAGAGCGTTTACAAGGAGAACGGTAAAAAAATTTCGAAGTGTGAAGAGACTTTTTTCCAACCTAATAATCTCCAGCGAAGAAAGACCAAAGAGCGCGGTCCCTTGAGAGTCCCTTTGAATAGATCCGTAATCCATTAAGAAACATTCTTCTCATTATAAGCCTCCTTTGGAGATGTCTTGAATGAATGCTGGAACGTCCATCTTCGTACCAGTGGCTTATCACCACTTACTCGTGATGTCGGGATTCCTATGTGACATCTATGCGATGTCATCCCCCTACTTCATCTTCTAAGGAAGCGTCGCCGGGGAAGGGTCTCTAGTTTCCCATCTACACTCGACAGTACACAACTCTGCCTGTTTTCCACTACTGGTGGATCATATGGGGGATTCTTCTGAATAGCGCTGACGACATCATTGCTATTATTAGGACACGGTATCGACGACAACACCTCAGCGACATTTTCTATCTAAGCGTCTACGTGTTCGCCTTCTCATCCAGCGCATGAAAAGTGGAAGGGATAGATTCATAAGACTGAGTTTTTTAGAACAGTCATCTTTAGCATCGTGGCCCTGTTCCGTGCTTTTTTGAGTAGTTGATATGTCAGTTTTCAACTGGATCTGGTTGCCAGTTAGCTTTCCTAGAAGCAGTCAGTCGAATTTTCTGAGAACCGGACCTAAACACGTAGTCTCCAGCTTCTCTCGGCATTGTAGATAGTTGCTGCTAGTGTTTTTACTTAGTGCCGTTCGAGGTTGTTATGGTGGACCTTTATTGCCAAGCCTAACGTTTCGACGCTTCCGTCTTCCTCAGAGGCCTGAACGTGGTGCAAATATTAGATCTGCGATTTACCCAAGCGCTAGCTCCACTCTAGCGGTTTAGAGAAATCACTCCTGAAAACCCATTCAAAGAGGGATAAACTCACGTTTGATCCACCTATGGAGTGCTTTCGCAGCTCTCTGTTAGTACGACCGGGCGAATGAGACTTACTGTGCGCTGCTGGATAGTATAAGATAAAGATGCACATGCGCACACCTGCACATGCGCCTTTCCATTCTACAGCTCGCATTTTGGCACGGAATGTAGTAAGTCATTCGTCGGGCGTTCCTGACGGTCGTTCGTGCTACGGTTTCTTGCAAAAATCCAGAGCGCCTCCAATGCTTTCTTTGCCGATATTTCTGTTTCTACCGCCAACACCTTGCACCTAATCTCAAAGTCGCTACCGTTATGCTCCTCAGCTCTATGCTTTCCACGAGGTGTTCTGATGTTACCACGTTGTTTACTAGTCAGGTGTTCTCTAACTCGAATGGCTAGCTTTCTCCCTGTTTGCCCTACATTGCCGTTGTTTGCCTCTTCTTTAGCTCTGTGGGTGGACCAACCTTTGTATAAAGCGATGATACATCAAAAGACTCCACCACGCAGTCACTTGTAATGTTAGAGGTGCGTAGTTTTCGAGAAATGTTTGCGTATTAGCCAGGTGATATGGGACCATAGGCAAAAACTGGCTTACAATTTTGCTTAGGAACCACGATATTCTATCACTTGGTCCACCCACACAGCTAATGATGGGACGAATATAGGGCAAACAGGGAGTAAACTAGCCATTCGAGTTAGAGAACACCTTACTAGTAAACAACGTGGTAACATCAGAACACCTCTTGGAAAGCATAGAGCTGATGAGCGTAACGGTAGCGACTTTGAGATTTGGTGCAAGGTGTTGGCGTAGAAACAGAAATATCGGCAAGGAAAGCATTGGAGGCGTTCTGGATTTTTGCAAGAAACCCTGGCATGAACGACCGTCAGGAATGCCTGTCAATTACGAATGACTTTCTGTCTTTTGTGCCAAAATGCGAGCTGTAGAATGGAAAGGGCGCATGTGCAGGTCGTCATCCATTCTATCCGTCGCTGCACAGTAAGTCTCATTCGCCCGTTCGTACTACAGAGAGCTGCGGCTCCTTTGGTGAATCTAATGTAAGTTGAATGGTGTATCTAGCGTATCCCTCTTTGAATGGGCTTTCATGGGTGGTTTCTCTAAGAAAGCGAACCGCTAGAGTGGGGCTAGCGCTTGGTGGGGTTAATCGCAGATCTATTATTTGCACCACGTTCAGGCCTCTGCGGAAGACCGAAGGGTCGAAACGTTAGGCCTGGCAATAAAGGCCCACCATAACAACCTCAAACGGCACAAAGTAAAAACACTAACAACTATAAACACGTAGTATTTTTTTAAACTTTACAATGACGAATACTAGGAAAAGGAACGTATCGGTGCCATCTCCGAGCAAACATTCCTTCCGTGCGATAATCTCTACATTGCCAGACATCTTTTTCTGTGTTTTGTTTAAGCACCAGTTTCGCTAAGTTGTGTTGGTATTCATTCCATTTGGTTTTTACTAGAGTGTTATTTATTCTCCACTTTTAAAAGCTCGTTTTTGTGTTTCTATCACCCTCTGCGAAGTAGCTGGCACAAGCGCGGTTTGAGAGAGCTTATAGCTCGATTAGCATAAAGATAAAGGAGTCGTTACTCAATCTCTTTAAGGATACGCCACGCATTCTACTTATATGGGATGTCGTTGAGGCGATTTTATTGCGTATTTTGACCACACAATGACTTGCGGTGGCCTGCCGATGAACACGTCAGCGCTGTACTCTTCCCGGACAAGTCTGGTGCCCATTCACCGACCAAGAAGGGATAGATGCCTTGGTTGGCCTGTTCGAAAAATTCGAACTCACAACCTGGATATCCTCGCGTCAGACCGCGTCTCCTCCTACTGCGCTCCACGTGCCAGGCACCCGACTTACTTGCTTACCTAGATACTTACGATTAGACGGCTCGTCCTTACTGGTCGTGCAGGCCCCAACGCAATGGCTATTTGATTATTTCTCTCGCAATCGTCATCCATGTTGCTCGTAGGCTCGATTGGAACGATGACCACGAGCGTCAGCCGCTTCTGAATTAGAGTTTGACAACGAACGCTGCCTTTTGATGATTCCGACGAACACATCTGACCATCTCGTTGGAGGTCTTCTTCGAGGACGCTTGCACCCTCTTGGAATCCACTCCGCTGATATTCTTGTCCAGCGGGCGTCCGTGCTTCGCACGATATGACCGGTCCATCGGTGCTTCATCTTCGATGTGTATTCCACCGGGTCTCTTAGTCGTGACATCGTGCGTAAATCGAAGCTGTGAAGACCAGCTCGGTGTTGTGATGACCGGCTGAACTTGAGAAGACATCTTTCGAGCGCTTTGTGAGAAATACGCAAGGACTTCGACGAGGACACAATGTCAGCTCACGTTTCGGCGACGTAGCAGAGTGCTGGGAGGACGGTTGAATCGAACAAGTGGGCGCATAGATCGGGATCCGGGAGTTGGTCGATGGCTTTTTTGGGAGGCCCATAAGCCGACCACGCAGCCTTCCTCCTTCTTAGTAGTTCTTCCTTCCTATTGTTGTCTATGTTAATAGACGGATAGACCCCGCACGCGACTTACCTAGAAAGAATAAAACACTGCCCATCGGCTAGCCACCACAAGTCGTTCTGTTGGCCAAGCATTCAGTTTTATCTACTTTCCACGTTGAGGCTGAATGCACGGCGAATAACGGCGGCTGGTTCATGTCGCGAATGTGGGCACCGCTGACAAGTGGAAACACGTTAGCTAAACATAATGAATCAGGACACCCACCGAACGTGCCAGCCAAACAACGTTCTTACCGTACTCAACCACTCCGACTAGTACGCCCATTAGGTGTGGCCCCTGATTGGCCGTTACCGATCTCCCATTGCTGCCTACATTCGCGACTAGGACCTCACGACTTTAGTGAATTTTCGTTACTAGTCGCTATTTTGGCATGCATGTGAAATTGATAGCGAGTCAGCCAATCACAAGAAATTAACACAAGAACTTTAGAGACTCGGGGTGGCTCGTCCAGATCTGGGTCGTTTCCGCATCCCCACGTAGGCCACATTAACGACTAGTTCAATTTTTTCGCGTCGATGTACTTTTCTATTTGTGGACCTACTGTAGTTAACTTGCAAGTCTGAAATCATTATGTAAAGTAACAGTAACAAGCCGTAGAGGCCTGCCTGGATGAGCAGAAACACTTCCGCCATCATCTCATTATTCATTGCCTTTGCATACTTCCGATGCATCAGCAAGAAACGAGGACATCTGAAGTCCTGTCATGCGCTTAATGAGATCTCATATGCAATTACGTCTTCTTCCGACAGGCAGCGGCTAGCAGGCGGGCTGATGACAGGCGGCTCGGAGTTCTGAATGACGACAGTTAATCGGCTTAGCAGCCAGCAGTCAGCCTGTCTACTACGCCGTGTCATCTCGTCGCTATGGCAAAATAATACACGGGACTTTTGTCCAGCTTATACGATCGTCTCCCATCGGACGAGCCGTCGTCGTCGTGTTCATCGGATGCTCGCCGTCAACATTTTCCCTACAGCTGGGCTTAATTCCACAAGTTTCTGTTGACAAGTAGATGTTTGTATTCAAGCACCCCTTACGGGAATAGATACTGGATGTTTTGACGGGTAAGGTAAGCGGAGAAATACAATGACAAAAACACGTCTCGATAACTAGTATCAACAGCGGAAGGAAGAGATATTACCTGTAATCGTCGGCATTTCATCCTACTCTGTGCTAGAATGCCGCATTAGTTCTGTCCGATTTTCTACGGCAGTTTTACGGTGTAATATCTCAGCTGAAAATGAGGCTCATTGCTCTATATCCCGTGGCAATCAATGCACTTCTGCTAACGATATGCCTGGCACTCATTCCACTTCAGAAGAGATCTGAATTCCTAGAAGCCATGAAGCACTTGAAGGCAACTCCGATATCTGCTTTGTTGGAAAAGACTTCCTCCTTGAAGAAACCATCGAAGTGTTTGAAAGCCACATCTTGGTCCAATGAATAAGCAGGTTGTGCCAATCTTTATATCTTAACTAGTTTCATTTTTGGATGGTCAGAAGTGAGATATGCGGACAGACGTCTCATGGAGAGGGATCGGTCTTCTTTGATTCGCCAGTGCAGGACGCATTTCATGCAACTTTCGGTGAGCTACATCTAATTTACGACAGTACATCTCTGCCTTGATAGTTTCGTCAGGTCCCAAGAAGTCATAGTGAATATCACCTATGTCACCTGTCGTCTCTTTGATCATCGAGTTGCTCGACCTAGTGCCAGCAGCGTCTCCTTTCGTCGCTGGTGCATGCCAGAATGCTCCAATAGACTATACTCGCTCAAGAAGCCCGAAGGGCATGTCGTGACTTTCGCCACGACTCTTCAAGGACCCAGGGTCTCTGCACCCTGTTGGTCCCGCCGTGCAAGCCGACGAATACGCAGCATCGATCCGGTCCGAGGAAGTATGAACGCCGCGCGCGCGGGCTTCAGTATCCTGTCTGCCGCCGCCCCAAACGGTCGTGTCCTTCCGCCATCCTCTCCTCACTATCCTAGACGCTAGACGCCAGGGATTCTGGAGCGAGCCGAGTCACCAGCAGCAACGACGAGGATGAGGAACGTCCCTGGCATGGACATCAGGAAGAGGTAACCGCAGGTGCGAGGCGAGGAGCACCGCGTCGTGGGCACACGCCCCAGACAGAACCGCGCCGGACCCTAGGGGGCTGTTGTGTGGGACTCCCCCAGTGAGTGTAGAAGGGCAGGTTGCGTAACTTGTAGTTATGTATATTCCCAAGAGATAGTAGCATGTGTGTAATACATTAAATCTGTGTGGCCATCTGTGTATGCAGGAGTTAAGAGAAGACTGGTGGAAACCAACATCTTTATTACTCGCAATACTATGAGAAGAAGGGAAGGCGCAGAGACGTGCGGGGAAGGGGCACAGGGTTATAGGCTCCAGTGAGCTAAACGTCATCGCAGTCTCGTTCCTCTGGTTCGGCTGGGGCAGCAGGGCTCTACGTAGATGGTGCCGCGTGGCTGGAAAGATGAGCGTGCTGTAAGCCCCCACCGATACTGCCATCACATGGCCTCGGGTCTGGACCACTGTTACCGATGCCGGTGACGGCCAGCCCGGGGCACGACAGCGTTGTTATATAGTTCCTTCAGGGTTTTCACGAAGAAGTCCGACCAACGCGCTGGTGGGCGTCCCGGTGTTTTCTTGATATCCCGCGAAATCCATTCGGTGACGGCTCTCGTTCAGCGGGTGTCTGCGAATCGGCCGACCCACCTAATTTTCGTCGCCTTGGCCCATATGACAGCGCCGCTGACCTTCGAAAGCGTAAACAGCATTTGAAACAACTACTTCAAACAATCTGTGACACGAAAATACAACCATACAGAAAATCAAGCAATTCAACGCCAATAATAGTGATTGAAAGATTCCAAGACCCGATTTCAGGACCTGGTACGGATTTCTCGCCCGGCCAACAATGAATTCCATACCTGCGGTGTTAGTGAAGTGGTACTGGACGGGTGTGGGAAGGATAAAGCGCTGAATTCTACATCGGCTGGACCGCGGAAGCCATCGGCTGGACCACAGTTGTTTGGGTCAAATCTGCACTCATATCGTCAACATTCCAGAAGTAGGATGCGTGGCGCATCGCCAAAGGAATTGATTAATGCCGTCTTTTATTCTGCTATTCTTTTAAGCTAGCTTCGTTTATCGGTCTATAGCCTTTACTTTTGGAACTCTAAGATTTCTGGTGAAACCAGTTCCTTCTATAGAGAACTATTGTAATCCTTATTTATTTATTTATTTATTTATTTATTTGAATATTTTATTATTTTTCTCTACTTTTCTTCCTTTCCTCAGCATTTTGTCTATCATTCCATGTCCATACCAACTAGCCGCTTCCTCACGCCTCAAAGATGTTTCACGTATTGTGTGACATCAAGCTGTTGTCGGCCGTTCGATGAAATGTGATAATGAGAACATTTCAGCGACTGCATAACTCGAATAACGTCTTGCTATTCTCCTCGCTATCCCAGCCCGTGTTTCTCTTTTCTTATTCAGGCTACATATTATGTCCCGGCCAAATTTGAACCTTTTTTGCTGCAAGGCGTGCGGTAGCGCATTCGGATGAGGTGCTGGCCGCCGTGTGCACCGCACCCCGAGGTTCGAGTTCGGGTCTTTTCAAGGAAAGAATACATTCCTTTCAAGCGAAGACTTGTCTGAGAAGGATACGACACTGATCTGTTGATCGGCGCGACACCGTAAGTCATTTTTTAGGCCAAATACACGTTCAACTTCTTTCCAGATATCCCGTAGAAGTAGGATGTGTGGCACGACCCGCCAAGCGATTGACCAACGTCATCATTTATCCTTAGTTCCGGAGACAATAAGGGTGTGGAGGCGTGGAATTTCAGGAAGAAAAGTACTTAGGTGGTGTCATAAACATATAAATAATCCAAAAACACCTCTCTATGCATCGAAGAAGTCCATGCGATTTAACATTGATGTGCGGCACCTTTAGGATAAGGGTAAAAGGATAAAGGACGGCGTTAATCAATCTCTTCTGGGATGCGCCAACGCATTCTACTTCTACGGGATGTCGTGGAGGCGACATGAATGCGTATTTGGCCATACAATGACTTGCGGTGGCCAGCCGATGAACAAGTCAGCGCATTATCTTAACCAGACAAGTCTGGTACCAATTCACCGACCCCGGGGGGATGGAAGGCTTGGTTGGCCTGGGCGGGAAATCCGAACCAGGAACCGGGTGCACGCGATAGTCGCGCCTCCTCCGACTGCGCTACACGCGCCCCAAATTGGGTATAAGATACTATAAATTGGGCATAGATACTTAGTTGATGTCGTAAATACATAAATAATCCAAAAACACTTCTCTATGCATCGAAGAAGTCCACGCGATTTAAAATTGAAGTGCGGTACCTTTAGGAGAACATGAAAAAGTCGTGAAACATATAGCAGTTCTTCTCTATGTAGCTCCTATCAACCAGTCGTCCTCAACTCGCTCACCGGAAAAGGGAAGGGACAATGGCCCCCTACAAATAATTCTGACCCTGCACCGATGATCTGCCGTCGTTAATCCTATTACGCCCCGTTGTTTGATCGCCGGACGTTCCGGGGCTGTTCTCTGCATGGTCGATGCTGCAAATCGACGGTTACTATGTAGTAGTTGTGCTTACCTGGTGCAGTTATAAGACGACTTTCATTAATTGTTTGTGGCACTTTTTTCGCCAATTATTTCCTCACTTTTACGGTACACATTTTGTTCTTTCGTTGAGCTTATAAGATATATTCGTTTTCTCTTTTCGTTTTCCATATTGCTATTATTTTTCCCTGATTTTTTATATTTTTGTTAGAAATTGGTCCCATGCGAATTTCGCTCCTTCGACATACCTCAGTACGCCTTTCAAAAACAAAGATATAAAACAACGTTGAAACAAATTATTTAGTGAGATAGAGAAAAAATCTACACAGAAAGTAGCAACAATGCGCAATGCAAGTTGAATTTTTACTTAACAATAGGCGAACGAAAAATATTAGGGGGGGGGCAAAAGTAATGAGACTTTCCATACCGTGTCCATATATCTCGTGGCTGGAGTCCGGTTTCGTGTTTCTCGTATTTGTATGTTTGTTTGCTGCTTACTGAAGGCCTTCCGAGAAGTGACCACTTTCGCCCTTTCCAGAAGCATGCCAAAACCCCAGTCCGTCTGGTGCCGTAACCCCAGTCTGACCAATCGACCTATGTCGCGCAAATCTCCACCAATTCCTAACCCCGAGCAGCCTGGATTCAAAAGTCACGCAAGATGAGAAGTACGTCTTCTGCCTTGAACCTGCCAAGCAGTCAGTCTGGGTGAGGCCTGGTGACCTGTTACCGACCTTCGTTCGGCGGGATGTTCACGCCGAGAAGCACCTTCTGAGCTTTTGAGTCCGCGCCCATGGACCGGTATACTGGAAGCTGTTTTCCAGAAGCACGACGATGGACTCCAAGGCCATGGTGATCGAAATAGAAGAGATGGACCGACGACTCGCACTTGTTCGGTCTCAGCGCTTCAAGAAGGTCGTCTTCTTCGACAACGCCGCACCCCATCGGGCAAAAGTGACCACGGATAAGCTTGCTCAGCTGGGCTATGTTCACATGCCTCACCCACCGCATTCGCTGGACAT
>OX377201.1:99671340-99697427 GCA_947396885.1 Heligmosomoides polygyrus polygyrus | reverse complement strand
TAGCATGGAAGTGGCCAACTCGATGTGAAAATGCTAGAGCGTTGAGTATATAGAGAATATATACCATTTTCACGTTGAATTGGACACTTCTCAAATCAAACTGGACACTTTTCAAACCAAATTGGACACTTTTCAAATCAAATTGGATACTCTTAATCTGGACTGTGAACTTTGAAATCAAATTGAAGGTCTTCCAAATCGAAGCAAGCTTCTTAGTGATTAAATTAGAGACTCTACAAGTTGGTTAAAACAATTTTTGTTAAAGGAAAACTTGGAAAAACTTTTTTGAATTTTTTTTTACTTCAGCTGCCAAATGGGTGAAATATTTTAAAAGATTGTTATTTTTTGAGGAAAAATATTCAATTAAATTTTGTGTTAAGGCACAGCAAGGCAGCCGTAATGTCGTACATCAAAGACTGGATCGCGCCATGCACTTGAAAAGCAAGTCGCAATGCTTACTTGATTGATAGTGTAAATACTGCTCACATGCAGCAAGAAAGCTGTAATATGTGTGTTTTTTTACAATTATTTGTGTTACACCGCTTGAAGGTGTGAAACTGCATGCAAACAAAAATTCTGCTATCAATCGAATAAAAATCGCAAACTTTCGGACGCGGCATGTCGCGATCTGTTTTCGCAATATTAAATGGCCGCTTTCCTGCCCTTCGAAACAAGCTTTAAGTCATTTTTTTGCTTGGAAAGTAACATTTTTATAATTTTTAAAACAGTGTGTCCTGTTGTTAGAAAGTAAATTATAACTTCAAAAAAAGCTATACTATAATAATATTTCCTTTGAACGAAAAAATTATTCTGACATTTTGGGAAGTTTCTAGTTTAATGTATTAGGGGGGGGGGGGCCAAAAGTAATGAGACACCCCACGCCGTGTCCATATATCTCGTGGCTGGAGTCTGGTTTCGTGCTTGTTGTATTTGTATGTTTGTATGCTACTTACTGAAGCCCATCTGAGAAGTTACCACTTCAGCCCTTTCCAGAAGCATGCCAAAACCCCAGCCTGTCTCATGCCTAAACCCCAGTTTGACGAGTCGACCTGTGTCGCGCAAATCTCGCCCAATTCCCAACCCAGAGCAGCCTGGGCTCAATATTCACGCAAGATGAGCAGTACGTCTTCTACCTTAACCCTGCCAACCAGCGAGTCTGGGTGAGGCCTGGTGAATTGTTACCGACCTTCGTTCGGCGAGATGCTCACGGCGAGAAGCATCTTTGGAGCTTTTGGGTCTGCGCCCATGGATCGGTTTACCGGAGGCTGTTTTCCAAGAGCACCGTGATGAACTCCAAGGCCATGGTGAACGAAATAGAGGAGATGGGCGGGCGACTCGCTCTTATTCATTCGCAGCGCTTCAAGAAGGTTCTCCTCTTCGACAACGCCGCACCCCATCGGGAACAAGTAACCACGGATAAGCTTGGCCAGCTGGGCTACGTTCACATGCCTCTCCCACCGTATTCGCTGGACATCTCTCCATGCATCTACCACTACTACTTGAGCCTACAGGACTTCCTAGTCGGGAGGGACACAAGAACCCAAGCAGTCCTTGACAACCATATCGAGCAGTTGATCAACACCAGGCTCAAGCAGCTCTGGAAGGATGGGATCAGGAAGTTGGCTGAGCGATGGCAGCAAGGTTCTTGCCCTTAACGGCAAATACACTCCTCAGCATCGTTGAGTTGTAATTGAGTTATAAGGAGATAAAGATTTTTTTTCATTTTGTCTCATTACTTTTGCCCCCCCCCTAATAGAAGAACCTTATTTCAATTTGGAAGAGTTCGCTTTCATTCGAGAAGTCTTAGGTTAGCTTAGAGGAGGGTCCAATTTGGTTTGAAACTGTCCAGTTCGACGTGAAAATGGTATAGCTACAGTAGTACGTAGTATAAGATAGAGACCGCATGTGTAAAGAGACCGAATAGACGAATGAAGTGCTGGTTTCGAGCTTGCATTTCCGCTGATGGAGGACATTTCGAAAACGTGTTGTGGTTTCGTTAGCATGCTCCTTAAATAATAAATAGTGCTAGAAAGAAGAAATTTTGTTTTGAAATTCTGGTTTTTGGCCATTTTATGTTTGTCTCAATATTTACTGGCCACCCTTTATAGTGGGTAAGAGTTGAATCCTGAGGTTTTCCTCCTCTTCTTTCGACGTGGAGCCATCCACAACTCTCGTAACTCTATAGCAAGGTCTTGGAACCTCTGAAAACCCTTCTGCACTTACTTTTTTATTCTCGTGAGCCTCTCGGACGGTGATAAGGCGCCATAGAGGTCCTCCTATTGGAATAGAAACCACCGACATGCACCATAAGTTAACCTCTGCTCTCTAACCGTACATGGAATGCTCGACACCTCGTCGAGCAGGGATCATAGCTCGCCGAGCGATGCAGCCCGCCGGCCGACGGCGACACACAACTTACAGGAGGGAGCGTCCTCCGAGCCGCACAGATTAGAGCCGATGCAGTGCTATTTGCATTAATGAGCACTCTTTCTCCGAGTGCTGTGGGGGCTGCAGTGCCTGGGAGGGAAGAGAGTCCGCGAACCGGCGTCTAATTGCCGTGCCCATCATGTCACAGACGATTTAGCTGGCCGTCGTCGTCGACTTCGTTCGCCTGTGCTCGTCTCCACATTTACGCCTTGGCGACGTCCGTCGTGCCTCCATCTGATTCTGGATGGATTGGTGTTGGCACAGCTTGTCCGCTCTTCTAGTTCTTATGCGTCGTCTGAACGCCGGAGCAACTTTTTGCCGGTTTGTGCCGTCTGATTGTAGTGAACTGGCCTTTTTCGAGCCAGCCGTGATATCACCCGACTGCGCCGGGCTAATTGAGTCACAATTCCGGAAATCGGCGCTGAACATCCTCCGTCCATGAGCTCCGCAGACAACAAGGAAGACAAAGAGGAATCCTTGCACGCCTGCCTCGTCAACGTCTGTCTAGTCAGCCGTCCCAATGGTAGTGGTTGCCTTCTTCGCCTTCTTCCTTGCTTTAAACGCGAGTTGTGCTACGCATTCTACTTCTACGAGAAACTCTGGAGGCTATTCTGATAAAGGATAAAGGATAAATAACGGCGTTACTCAATCCCTTCTGGGATGCGCCAGCGCATTCTACTTCTATGGGATGTCGTGGAGGGGACATGAATGCGTATTTGGCCATACAATGACTTGCGGTGGCCAGCCGATGAACAAGTCAGCGCTTTATCCTTCCCAGACAAGTCTGGTACCAATTCACCTGCCTCAGAGGGATGGAAGGCTTAGTTGGCCTGGGCGGGAGATCCGAACCAGGAACCTGGTATCGGGTGCACGCGACAGTCGCGCCTCCTCCGACTGCGCTACACGCGCCCTTATCCTGATACGCATTTGGTATAACACGCCTTGTGATGGCCTTATGTTTGTTATGTTTGCACCACAAGTCGTTGCCGCTCCTTGAAAGGTCAGCAAATGCATGATCTGCATCGACCTGCGTGGTGGCAACAGCGCATGAAAGGCCGTCCGTAGTTATTTGCTCAGGACCGGGATTCATTTATTGCTATTATCGTGTACGGTATTCGCTATTGTACGTAGGCCCCTGTAGGATATTCAAATATAAGCATGTGACTATCCGTGATAGGACCCACTAAAGCTGCGCGCCAATCGAGGGCGTAAATACCCAAGTAAATTCTTTTAGATGATTTTACTGTCGATCCCAAGGCGAAAAGAAGGCAAGGAGCCCTTTTGTACCTAAAAGGGGCTCAGTGAGCGAACAGTTTCATTAACAAAGGCAACGACCACAATAACACAACAGGAAGGAAATGGGAATGATGCGCTGATGTGAAGAAAGGATGCCGGTGCTCCCGACCTAGTAGCGCAGAAGGCAGTTAGCGGAATGAGTCGCAGTTGTGGACCATGTACGGTGTCGTCGACCGGGCGATAGTGATAAGCGAAAACTCCTCAACGTCGTCGACGATGAGCGAAAGAGATAATGTAATGAACGCGGCATTAGCGCACGACGATGGAACGGAGCAGGAATACTATCGGCGGTAGAACTATAGTAGTGGTAACTCGCAACCTAAGTTAAAGAAGAGAGAGACATTCTGGATAGAACGTGATAGAGCCTACGCGGCTTCCTTGACAAGACTCGTACCCAAACGTCGTTTACTGTGCGCGGACGTGTGACGCGATGCATGTGTAGTGGCCAGATTAATCGGGCGACGCGATTCATCAATTCGGTCATCACTCAAGGCATCGCGTCGCGTGTCGCGCGCACTCTAAATGACCTCTAAAGGCTCCCACAGAGTTCTGCGGCAACGCCGCTCGCCGCAATGGTTAAGGATAGGGCAGGGAAGCCGCCGGTGGCGAGCTCTGCATCTCTGCCCTATGATGAAGGATAAGGCAGCGGCAACGCCGCAGAACTCTGGGGGGCCTTTAAGCCCCAGTTTATACTTGAGCAGCTGGGCGGCGTGGCACGATGGTCGAGATAGATATAGACCGGGCGGCGCGAAAAATCGATATCTATGGCGCCCGGGCTTTAAGGCCCATGCACACTTCTGCGACAGCGCGACGGCCATGATGAAGGATAGGACCGCGACGGGCGGCGCGGCATAGCGACACGTGCCGCAGAGGGGGGGCATGCACACTTTTGCGACTATCGCGGCGGCTATCGCCGGCGATGCCGCGCTGAGTGCCGCAGGCTGGAATGGTTCAAATCATTCCTAGCGGCGCGACATGCACTGGGACGTCGGTCCCGTTGCCTATAACGATGCTCTAACGCGACCGCGCCGCGACCGCCGGATTTCCCGGAGGTAGTCGTCGCTCCACTTGCCGCGCCGCGGTGTCGCAAAAGTGTGCATGGGCCTTTAGTGTGCGCGCGACGCGCGACGCGATGGGGAAACAAGGCCATATTCCACTGCACTCTACCCACTGCAAAGTGTGCACGCGGCTTAAAGCCGCGTTTATACTTCAGACGCCGAGCGATGCGACGTCATGCATAGTGGCCAAATTGATCGATCGCGTCGCTGGATCAATGTGGTCACAATACGTGGCGTCGCATCGAAGTATAAACGGGCCTCAACGGAGCAGGCGCAGTGACTCTAGGCTGAGTGAAAGATCCCTACTAGGAAACTCGGCCCCTTCTACCCCTCATCCCCATTTTTAAAAAGTTTATTGATACTAGGTTTCCTTACGTAATGACATTTTCGCAAAAATGGAGTTTTAATCAGTTTCCGATTTTTCATAAAGATGTAGTCGACCTTGCTGTTGCTATGTAATGGCTTTTTTTTGGGGGGGGGGGTGGCAGCGCATTCGACGGAGGTGCTGGCTATCACATGTGCCACAAAGAAAAGTTCTTGGTTCGGGTCCCGCCTAGATCAACTGGGCCCGCCATCTCTTTGGGTCGATTTATTTGTACCAGACCTGTCTGAGAAAGATAAATCATTGACTTGCCCGTCGTCTGGGCACCGCAGGTAAGGTGATACACGCATTTAAAAGATCTCCACGATTAGCCGTAGAAGTAGAATGCACGGCGTATTCCAGACAAGAGTTGACTAATCGGCTTTATCTTGCATCCTAATGGTTTCTGAGACGAACGTTCGCTGACAAAGCGTTTTTCGTGGCAGTCCCCATCCCGATGACCAGAAGACGCAGCAGCGCGTTCCCGCCGCCTCCGACGTTCAGTCTTCGTTCGTCGCGCACACTCATTGGGCCGCTATTGTGTGCGCTGAGAACGCAGTAGTGCACTTCGCGGCTTTGTTCCAGCTCTGCTTCAGCATAACTGTTTTCGTTCAACGACGCCGTCGAGGTCTATTTTGGAGTCGAGGAGCAGACGAAGCACGCGGCTTCTTCGTCTGGGGCTTCCCTTCGAAGTGGCTAAGGGCGATGACTGCAGGTTTACCTCTTCCCAAGTCCTCGCTCTAGTTCTAGCCGAGCATTTCAGCAAGATCCCAGCGCTGGCTTAGAATCTGAGCCGTTTTCAGTCCCAATTGTCGGCTTCGCTTCTTGAAATGGCTCGTGGATCGTGAATGAAAGGCTATTTATCTCTAGCGACGTGATGTCGACATAAATCATCCCTTTATTACTGAACGACTGGCAATTATGTGTTCTCCCACGCACTTCGCACATAAATTATAGCGCTTATAGGGCTCCAGAGCAGCATCGCGCGAGATGCGACTTAGCGTAGCTTATTGATTGTGCGACGCTATCAATCGATATGGACGCTTTTCTATTTCGTTGTGTAACGGTGCGATAGAGCTCTGAACACCGCTCTCTGCCCGTATATATTATCTTCTCATTGAATCGGATAATTTTCAAACCAAACTCGACATCCGTTGCGTTCAATCAAACGGCGCCGGTGGTGTAAAGGCGTAGAGCATTCCCGCCCGGTCAGAGGGAGGTGCGGGTTCGAGTCCCGCCTAGCGCTAGAAGTTTTGACCGCATCAAAACATCGTTGTAGCAAACTCGACACTTTTCTGATCAGAGTGGATACTCTTCCAAACAAGGTGACGCTTTTGAAATCAAAGTGAACATCTTCTATTAAATCATAACGAACATTTTCCGGATGAAACAAAAGACACTCCGAGACGGTTAAAATAATTCTTGTTCAAGAGCGATTTAGTATGACTTTCTTTGAATTTCTTAAAATTCACCTGTCTCAAGAAGTTAACACTGTTTGAAACGCCTTTACCTTCCAAGGCCTAAATCTCCAAGGAATAATGGTTTAAAGGTTCATGTCAGTTTGTTTATGCCTAGAGAAGATGATAATTAGGTTGCAAGCTGTCATAGCGATGATTTATTTATTCAATATGAGGTCAAAACTTATTCTAAAGTGCAGAAAGGCACAGCAAATTTTTAAAGTACAAAAAGACAGCAACTTTTAGTGTGCTAAAAGAAGAGATCGCGCCATGCATTCGTATAGCTCGTTGTGATTTTATTTGATTGATGGTGTAAATACTGGTTACTTGAAACAGCAATGTGAAGAATTTTTTTTTAATCACACATTTCTGTGCGTCGTTTTTATAGCTGTTACTCCAAGCACATAAAATTTTGCTATCAATCAAATAAAAATCGCAAAAAATTAGTCTAGTGTATGGCACGATCTCCTCTTTAAGTCCAACAAGCGATCGCTCCCTTTTTTCCATTTAGAAAAAACAATTGATTTTTTTCCAAGAAAAATAAAAAAATTAACAAAATTTCAAACAATTTCGAACAAATGCTTCCACAAAATGTGCATTTTCGTGGAGGCAAACTAAAAAAAAAGAAAGAAAGTCGTACAAAATTTTGCTTGAACAAAAAAAAATTCTAGCTGACTGGAAGAGTCGATAGTTTAAGCAGACCCTCGCAATTTGAAAAATGTTCAAATTGATTTCAATGGTTTCAAGTTGAATAAAAACTGTACGATTTGGTTAGAAAAGCGTCGACCTTTGCTTCTATCTCTTACCTAGCAATTAAGGCATGGTGGCGTACGGAAACAGGGTATTGATCGATATGGATTGGGCGATCGATCTTGTCCATTCGTTCTCAATTTTGCCCTGCAAGCAACATATTCGAGCGATTTCTATCAGGAGTAGTAAAATTCCGACAAAGATTGACAATTGATTTATATTGTTGTTACAGGATGTTTTGTTGCGATCAAAACTCTTGCGCCAGGCGGGACTCGAACCCGCATCTTCTGCTTTCCGGGCAGCGATGTGCGCCTTACACCACCGGCGCTGTTTGACCGCACGTAACGATGATTATTATTGATATTGATTGACTGGTCGATTAATTTCAGTTTCTGTTAAGCAAGCCCATCCGCCTACGGTTATTTACGTGCAAATCCTATCTCGGACGGCCAACTCTGAATAAAAATCAATGGTATCGATCAATATTGATTGTTCTAACTGTTCTATTGTTCTCCGGTACAACTGGTTAATGTGACCTATGTACCGGGAAGGAGACCACATTAACATTAGTCGATAATATTTAAGGAATATCAGCGGATGAAGAAACTTGCAATTATAATATTTAACGGGGCGCGTACAGAGGCAGTCGAAAGTGGTGCCGGCTGTCGCCTGCACCCGATACAAGGTTCCTGGTTCGGATTTCCCGCCCAGGCCAACCAAGCCTCCCATCCCCCTGGGGTCGGTGAACGGGTATCAGACTTGTCTGGGAAGGATAAAACGCTGACTTGTTCATCGACTAGCCACCGCAAGTCATTGTAGGCCAAACACGCATTCAAATTGCCTTCACAACATCCCGTGGAAGTAGAATGCGTGGCGCATTCTAAAAGGGGTTGGGTAATGCCATCTTTTATCCTTTTATCCTAACGCTCCGCTTAGTGGGAATGGCTTCGTCACTCGCACATCCGCTGAAGTCTGCTCTTATGGATAGCCACGTCGCCCGTCATCCGGCCTTCCTTCCTGTCTTTCGAGAATAGGTGGCGTCACTCGGTGTCCTAGGCAGTTACCGGATGTCTCGATAATTTCCCGAGCAGTTATAGCTCTGCTTCTTGGTCAATCAAGTCTGTCGTCGCAATAAAGTCTCATAAGGGTGGAGAACGCTGGTGACTTCTTCCGTCTTCCGAATCAGGAGACCTCTCTTAGAGTAGATGTGGTCGTTGGTCTTCTTCTCTTCCCTTTGCTTATCTTCCTTCAAAACTCTGCAAGTTCGTTCAAATAACGCTTAAGAGCTGTGCAATTGACGCCCTTAATTGCACATTCCTTGGATTGCTACTTTTTTCAGCTCCATAATCACTTTAGTCGAGTTCTAATTGGTAGTAATCGAATCTCAGTGGATGTCGTCGTTATTCCGACAACGGACATCTGCACCACTCCGACGACGACAACGACGACTGCGTCGACGTCGGTCGGAGGGCGTCGAGGAGTGCCAGAACATTCTTGCAATCGGTCAGAGTGAAAGCGCTCCTTTATCCCGCGATTAGGATTATCTCAGTGTCTATCCCGCTCTTCTGGTGTCAGACTTCTGGGTTGTTCGCGGACCCAGTTTCCAGCACGCTTCTTCATGAGAACTAAAATCACCTCCGTCCTTCTCCCAGAATAAGCTGCACTCTGTCGCTTTCCCTCTCACTCGATTGCTCGCTCGCAGCGACTTTATTGAGGTACATTTGCCGGAGTGCTCCATTTCGGTCGAAGAAGTTCTGAGTGCATCTGACGATTTCCATCTCAACTTCCCTTCCTCGACTTCCGTTTCCGAGTGTGGCGAGGTGGTCACGCAGTTGAGCTCAGCTGACTTTAGCGACACGATCTCGCTTCAGTGTGAATTTTAGCATGAATGAGAGCTCACTGGTTTATCTATTTCTTTTTTACTATTTTCTCGTCAAATTGAACACTTTTCAAAGCAAATTGGAGACTCTTTTGAGCCAGGTTGAATCCTTTAAAATCAAACGGAAATCTTTCAGATTGAGAGCGAGTTTCCTCCACATTAGAATACCCATCGAAGCGGCTAGAATAACTTTTTCTAGACGGCTAGAACTCATGATTTTATTAGTGCTAATTAATTGAAAGCTAGAACTGGTTGGTTTGATCGATATCATTTTTTATTTTTTTTTATTTTTTGTTTCCTCTTATAGTCGCATTTTAAAGGATAAAAGGTTAAAGGACGGCGTTACTCAATCCCTTTTGGGATGCGCCATGCATTCTACTTCTACGGGATGTCGTGGAGTTGTTCTGAATGCGTGTTTGGCCACACAATGACTTGCGGTGGCCAGCCGATGAAAAAGTCAGCGCTCTATTCTTCCCAGACAAGTCTGGTACCAATTCACCGACCCCGGAGGGCGGAAGGCTTGGTTGGCCTGGGCGGGAAATCCGAACCAGGAACCTGGTATCAGGTGCACGCGACAGCCGGCGCCTCCTCCGACTGCGCTACACGCGCCCAATAGTCGCACTTTAGGTGCAGTAATAAATCTATTTAAAAAGGCAAACAATATCGATCGATATAATCGATTTTTCATGGATGTCGTTCAAGCGCTCCGAAACTTTAGCCGTGGGGGTAGTCGAGGTCGCTGAACAGGAGTCTGAAGTTCGATTTTGAAGTGTCGATCGCCACCAATCGATACTGATTAAATTATTGACTTTTCATGAATATCGCTCAAGCGGTCCGAAACTTCCTGGAGGTGGTCGAGGTCGCTGAACACGAATCTGAAGTTAGTGTTTAAAGTGTCAATAGCTGATTGATTAAATTATCTATTTTTCATGGATATTGTTCAAGCGGTTCAGTACTTCAGCCGTGGGGGTAATCGAGGTCGCTTAAGGGTAGTCGATGAACGTTCTGCATTTATAGTCTTTACAAGCACTTTAATATCCTCGCCCAGCTGGAATGAAATGATGATTCTGTGAATATTTCATACCATTCAAAGATGGTGAATTTTTTCAGTGTCGTGTCACTATAATAGCCACGCGGGTCCTGCTTACGTTACGGGACTTTCGGACTAGCTCAGTTGCCCCCCGATGCCGTCCTCGTATCAGAGATCCTCGCATACTTCTCACACTCGCCGGGCTCTGCGAGTTCGAGTCGGCTCCCGCGGACGCCGTAGCACTATCTCGATACTCACGTAACGTCATCAACCATGTGATGTGACATGGGTCTTCATAGGCCGGTCTGTCACAAGGGCCTGTCGCCTGCATTCGAGTGTCCGTGATTAGCTTAGCTCGCAGAACGAGCAGTTTCCAGTGGCACCAGTGGAGGAACGGACATCGCCACCAGAGGGCGTCCGAAGCAGCGCTGGTCTGACACGTTACATATGGACTTGAAGGTTGCTGGTGTCCACCCTGATCTAGCGCTGGATCGGGACTGGTGGCGTCATGACACCAGAATAGCGGACCCCGCTACGAAGCGGGACAGACGCTGATGAAGAAGAAGAAGAAGAAGAAGAAGAAGAAGTGTCACTATAATAGCGGAGCAATTACGGGTAGATTTATAGTTGGTGGTCTCAATCTTTTCTGAGTAGTAATCAATATCTCTGGAATAGCAGCCTCTCTTCGTAACCTTCTACTGCCCCACTCGACGTGGTTAAGGTGTTCTTTCTGCGGGAACGATGACGTAGATGGCAGCTACACACAAATGATGATGAGAAGTTATTAATTCAGCGAAGGCGTTGAGAAACCGTCAGTGCGGTGGAGAGACCGCTCCTATGGCTGGTATAATATAATATAATAATTATTTATTTATAATTTTATAATATAAATTTTTTAACAAAAATGTTGTGTTCAAGGGAATTCAGCATGATTTTCATTGAAATTTTTCAATTCGCCTCAGTTTTCATCCAGCAGCGGTTCATAGTTTTATCTTAAGTTCTACACATGCTTTTGTAGTGTTAATTATTGAAAGCTAGGCCTGGTTGCTTTGATCTATACAATTTTCTTCATTTTAAACTTTTTTATAGCCACCCTTTAGGTGCAGTAATATTTATTTATTTATTTATTTATTGCTGCTGCGTCCTGCGAATGGATTGACCGACGAAGCCTAGTGTAATCTAATCCATCGCTTAGGTCCGATGTTGCAAAAGTGCAGAAGTTGAGAACAATTTCAGTTGTAGCGTGATCTCTAACGAATGCGGAAGTATTTTTCGAGCGATTTCAGAAAAAAAGAAGCACCCGGTCGTCCATTCTGAATTCCTATCATACCTAGGTTAGCCGAATATGGTATACACCTCTTTAGCAGCTGCTTCTACAGGGATTGAGATCGCCAATACTTACATATAGGCGTGATCTATCTATGAGGCAATAGACATCTTTGATTACTGTAAGGCTTCCAGTTACGGTAGAGATACAGTAATGGAGTCCCTCTCTAGACTTCGGCCAAAAGAAGCTTTCTACCTAGTCTTCTTCAAAGAATTACAATTTCTTCACCTATTACTTCCAAAAATTTGCCCACTTCAAGAGTATTCATGAACTTGGAATTCATTCAGCTAAATGAATATTTTTAGCCCTGGGGGTGACATCTCCCCGTTTTGTCAACGGAAACATTGTGTCATTCAAACATCTAACATCTAATTCTTCGCACTGTTCATAGGCTTTACAGTATGCCCGTATCTCATTTTCGTCTGACAGTTGAATTGCTGGAGCGGACGCCAGCGGCGTTTTCATTCATACTTGGCGTGTGCCAGAGTGATCCAGTGGTTCCTCTTGCTCGAGCAACACGAATTCACACTATTCGCTCAGGACTTTCACAAAACGTAGCAGCCCTACAGATTCTGATCATTCTGAATCATTTTTCATTTTTTGATCATTTTTATTTTTTGTTTAACAAATTTCAAATATACGGCTCCTATCCAAGTATGGACTCAGCGAATGCCTTCAGTATGGCTGACCTTTCCCATCATCGGCTTTATGGAGCGCTGGCAATCAAACGTGTGTGGTATCGTTGACGACGCTAAGTGGTGGCGCCGCCGACATGACCACGACGGCGAAGGCGATTCAGACACCAACAATCGGAATAGTTTCGCTCCTTCGACGACGACTGGCGAGTAGCTGCTGGCGAATTAGCAGACGATTCTGGACGCAGCTGTTTCCGGTTCTGTGGCGAATTCGGGTCTAGTGTGCAGTGGCGGGTTGGGCTATCATGAGCAGAGCGCATCTTCTCCACAGCGTCTCCTTTGCGTGAGATCTTGATTTCTGAACCTCCTCCAAAGATAGCTTTCTACTAACCACGCTGTTCGGAATGGACGAGGTGTTGACTTGTCCATCAGCTGATTCCGAAGGTCATCGTGCGAGCAAAATATGCCCACGAATTGAATCCTCGATATCCCGTTGCCTGCAGAATACGTGGTGGAAAGGGTGTTGTGTCCGGATTTGGGCGTTTTTAGACCAGCTGTGCTTATTTTATGTTCACATCTCTTGCTTTTCTTTGCTTCAACAATACGTAGCCAAATCTTTGTCAAGCGGATGCCACAGCGGCAATAGGCGATTTCCGTGCTCTAACAATTTTTGAGAGTACATTCTCACACAGCTGTCGAACAAGCCGCGGAGATCTGGAGCCGGATTCATCAATCAGTGGGTATAGGTAGAGACACCGTAGGGTTACCCGCAGTGGGTAGTAAGTACGATTCCACCTCATGAAAGGAATCAAGGGTAGAGTAGAACCAAGTCTCTCGTGAGAACAGCTGGGCCATCAAAGCGCATACCCACGGGTATGCTGGGTATAGGGCGTGGAAATACCAGCGATGTGGACATACCCACGATTCATGATAAACCTTACTCGCAAAATCGTGGGTATACCAGTGGGTAGAGAAAAACTCCGATCGTCGTAGGTACATCCGTATACTCGTGAATTGTTCGCGCCCCATTGATAAAATGGCGCTCCAGTGAAATCAGCTGTGGCCGGATTCATCAATGACTAACCCGTGGGTGTAGGGGTAGAGATACCTACGATGAAGTCTGCGTCTCTGATTCTTGCCTTATCTCTACTTTACTCCTATGTTATCTCTACTCCTTATACCCTGCATACCCAGGGGTTTAATTGTTGATGAATCCAGCCCCTCTTCTCGCAGTAGGCCTAGTTGTACCTTACCCTTGATTCCTTTCACGAATACGAATCCTACCCACTACCACTGCTGGTAGTGGGTAGTGGTCTCTTACGGTACCTCTAACCATACTCATTGCTTGCTGAATTCGGGTCCTGATTTCATTGGAGCGCCATTTTGTCAGTTTGGCGTGAAATCCTAGCGGGTGTGCGGATATACCCACGACGACCGTCGAATATTCTCTACCCACTGATGTACCCACGATGTGGCGGGTAAGATTTATCATGAATGCCTCATTGTGGGCACGTCTACCCTCTGTAACCGCATACCCAAAGGTATAAGCGTTGATGAATCCGGCCCTTGTATGGCACTTTCAGTGGCGATGCCTTAGTTTGTGCTTCTCTGATAAATAAAAATGATAAAGCTTTCACTTAATCCCTCGCGTAGAAGCAGAATGCGTGGCGCATCCCAAGAAAGGTTCGCGAACGTGAAATGCATCCTTTGTTCTGTTAGGCAAGCCATTTACCCTTGAGACATCATGCTTCCCATAGCGGTGAAAAACGAGGATTTTCTACTCCTTTCGAATGCACCGTGCACCCCACTTCTTTTCAGTTTATGGACGCATTTTTTCCAGCTGTGATGGCAAAGATCAGGCGATGGTGAATTTAGCACTAACCGCCCGAATAATTTATGAAGCTGTGGTTCTTCTGGTTACGCTGCATCAAAAAACCTTATATATTCTTTTCTCGTGGAATTTTACACTTTCCAAATCAAATTTGACTCTCATCTAGCAAACTTAAGAATTTTGAAATCAAAGCGAACTCCTACACATTGAAATTAGCTTCCTCTGCTAGAGACTCTCCAAAAAGGTTAGAATAATTTGTTGTTCAATGAAAATTTTAGTATAACTTTATCGAAGTTTTAATTTACCTATCAGATAAGTGTTATAGTGAGTAGCTTCACTTTCTTGTGATTCAATAATCACGGAGATGCTGAGGCTGACATTCGCTGTAGGATTGCGAAAGCGACAACAGTATTCCGGAGGCTAAAGCCACTGTGTACGTCGCCGTCCATTTCAAATAACGTCAAGCTGCGTACGTAATCTTCGATAGTCGTCCCCATAGCAATGCACGCTAGCGAAGCACGGAAGATGTCAGCTAGCACCATTGTACGGGTCAACGCGTTTCTGCATACAACAAATAATGATTGCACGTGACGCAGACTACTTGACGAACGAAGAAGGATTACGACGCTGTCACTCGAGCAACCTTTATGAAACCGTTAGGCCTATGGTATACTCTCGCATCGCGCTGGCGACGGGCTCGAGGCAACTGTCGATGATGCGCCTTCGCTGCAGTGGGAAGGCACAGTGCGTGTCGCGGTTGTGAGTTGTCGCGCCGTCGTTCCCGCGACGTGTCGCAGAAGGTGTTAAGGCCCATGCACACTTCTGCGACAGCGCGGCGCGGCCATGATGAAGGATAGGGCCGCGACGGGCGCGGCGCGACATAGCGACACGTGCCGCAGAGGGGGGCATGCACACTTTTGCGACACCGCGGCGCGGCAAGTGGAGCGACGACTACCTCCGCGAAATCCGGCGGTCGCGGCGCGGTCGCATTAGAGCATCGTTATAGGCAACGGGGGCGACGTCCCCGTGCATGCCGCACCGCCAGGAATGATTTGAACCATTCCAGCCTGCAGCATTCAGCGCGGAGTCGCCTGCGATAGCCGCCGCGACAGCCGCAAAAGTGTGCATGCCCCCATTCCGCGGCACGTGTCTCTGTGTCGCGCCGCGCCCGTCGTTGCCCTATCCTTCATCATGGCCGTGTCACGCTGTCGCCGAAGTGTGCATGGGCCTTAACATCTTCTGCGACAGCAGTGAACAGCGACGAACGACGGTCGCAGAAGGAAAATCGCCTGTCGTGCACTACTTTAGCACTTGTTTCGACCACTAGTCGCGTGGCGTCGCTGTCGCTGTGCAATCGCGCGTCGTTGCGGTGGACCACGTATACCACAGGCCACAGGCCTCGTGCCTGCTTACGATGAGTTTTGCAGAGCGAAATGATATCGAGTTCACAGTGCTCGACGCATCGCTCATCGCTCTGCAAGCTAGCGCGACGGTGATGTGCCCAGGACCAACGCTAAATACCGCGCGCAGCGCGAAAAAGTATGCCATGCCCGCGATGGGCGCTGGAAGCCATCGCGCATGTTGGGGCCGCCACTGTTGTGGCGGTAATGATGAAGTTTCCTCTAGCTATTCTGCCGCGCGCGGTGGAAAGGTTAAAGAAAACTTGGAATGGAAGTATGTCCTCGGTCTTACGCAACGCCGAATTCGTTTTGAGTTGAAAACGAATCCGGCCCAGTAGTTCGCAGTTTCAACCGCAGTCGGAAGATGAGAGCAGCGTTAATAGAAGTTTTATTAACGACAAAGTTTTTAGCAACACAATGATAAAACGAGGTGCGGTCTTATGTACGAATGGTCACCGCGCCCGCGACGACGACTGTCGCGTGCGTGATGAGCTCCGCAGCGGTCGTGGGAGCTGTGCCTCATGACTTGCTGCAGACACTAGGTTTGAGTTGTTGATATTCCTTTCTGCTGTTGCAGGAGCTGAGGGAAAACATGCTCTGGTCTAGAAATTAAGTTCGAGTTATAAAACTAAGTAACTTTCTAATGCTCAATGCTATATGATGCTTCTTCAGGAAAAGCTGAAAATATGACACACTATCACAGTGAAACTGAGTTTGTATACACTTTCTAACACTTGGTGTGCAAGTTTTGATGCAGGTCTAGATACCACTGGCCGCTGAAGTCACCCAATTGCGACGTCTTCTGCCGCGCTCGCCGCGCAAGTCGCCGCGTCCGCGGCGACCATTCGTACATAATGTCCCGCAGCCTGATAAAACAGATAACAGCAGGGCTACCCGCAACGCTCGAGACCCGTTTGGCGCGCTTCGGGAACATTGCACTGGAACCCGGCTACCGTAATCCTAAAATCACTACAAAGCGTCAATAGTCGGTTTTATTCTACATTCTACCTAAATTATAGTCTTTTCCCTATTGTGCTGCTTCCCATTGTAGCTCTAGGCACCACACTTGCCGGACACATCCCACGCACGCTGGTGTACCGCCTGCCCTGATCAGCTATGCAATGGATTCCGCCAGAAAAGTGAACCAGAGGCTGTCCAAAAAAAAACAGGTGGCGTCGCACATTCATGAATGACTTGAAAGTTATGAATATTTCTCGGCAGAAGTGCGAAGAAATAGCTCAAGACAGACAGCAGTCGAAAGAGTTCGTCACCCTCTGCGTTCAACAGCACGGGAGGAGATAAGTACTAGCTAGGGAAGGGTTTCGACATTCCATCGAACTTCAAGTGGAGACTATGGTCATTAGAAAGAGATCGAGGTCGTTGATTCAATTCTTATGGCTGGCGTCTTTTTTTGCACATCATGATTTATCTTGGAAATGACTTTTAATTTTGAATTATAACACTATTTTGTCATCCAAATAGAACAAAAAGCATTTCCGCAGTGGGATCACTTTGAAGCTTCACGCCCTGTGGGCAGAGCATGGTCCAGAGAGACAAATGGCCTATTATGTGACTCTTTCACAGCTACAGCAGAGGTCGAGGAGTGATTGCAAATTTTTTCACCCGAATTTCGCCCAAGGGGTTATTTGGGTTACTATCAATTGATCACGAATCTGACTTCCGTTTTGTATTACGGAGTAGGGTAGGATGCGGTGCGGTTGAGTAAGGCCGACGCTACAGTATCCTACCGTAATCGACCGAAATGTTAACTGACTCCTCGACCTCTGGAGTTGTGATGGTCAACAGTGCTAGGCAACCAAATGAAGGCTTTGTCGCAGGTTTGCAGGGTTGTTTGTGTCCCTAGGTTTTCATACACTTTAAAATTCTCGTTTAAGGCAGGTTAGTTACATTGATGTATGAGATGAGCATTACGTGAAGAACATGTTTGCTTCTCATATTTTTTGCTTCGCTTTATGAATGCTGAAATTATTAGAACATCTTTAGCTGTCCAGTTTAAGGTATTTACTTTATATGTGCAACATAGTAAATAAAAATCAGCCAAAATGGAGTAAAAACAGAATAAAATGTTAGTTCTGAGATAAATCATGATGTGCAAAGAAAGCGGCAGGCATGAGAACCGAACCCACGACCGCGCGCCTGACAAGTCGGATCACTACCACTGCGTCACCGCGTACTGAGCTCCCATCCCTCACCGCCCTCGCACCAGCTCTTTCGCACGTCCAGCCCGCAGTCAGCCCCTAAACTTCGACAGGTCACAACTCGCTCAGGAGTCTCATATTGCAACTTCGACACCCACATTCATAACGAGCATTCCGAGCTCTTTCTAATGATCTTGCCCTCCAGATGAAGTCCCATGGGAGGTCGAAATCCTTTCCCAGAAAGTACTGCGTACTCGATATATGATCACATTGTTTGAAATTCTACTAAATTTTTATTTCTGACGAAAAATAGTGGTTTGAAGTTTGCTTTCAAAAAAGCGGCCATTTTTCAGCGCAAAAAACAGATTGTGCCATCCCTTCTTAGCCTCTTGCGCAGGAGTTCTGATCGCAACAAAACATCTTCTAACAACAAGCAGCCTCTCTGCCAGCCGCTCCAGGCTTAAACAAATTTGTAAAAACACATATTCTCACTTTGACGCTTCATGTTAGCAGCACATCAATTTTGGCGCAGGATTCTAGCTCAATAAGCTAAGAGCTTCTAAAGCATCGCCTTAGAAATCGTCGTATCCCTCTGTCGAGAGCACGTCATCGTCAAAACCGCTAACATCTATCGATATTCGATTGTATTGATCGATACAGAATGGCCGGGTTTGCCATAAGCCGTGGAGTGCAGCTGCCGTCTCGCGTCTCTTTTCTTCTATTCCGCCACGGCAAGACTCACATTAACCTTGAACTGAAGTCTCCTTCTCATTTCATTGGTGGTGCACCTGCTGTTCTGTTCCTGTGGAATTACGTAGCGCCACGATTTCTACGCTGACGTAGTTCGCTTCCGCAATGGAGATTTTTCGTTTCCTCCTCGAACACCCTTTTGTTTTCAGGAACTCTTTGCTGCTGGCCGGATGGAATGATTTCGATTTCTGTGTGTGCAGGGAGCTTACGGATTCTGTCTTCTTTATTCATTTTGTTACAATTTTTACGCATTTTTTTAAGACGACCCACATCCCCTTTTCATGATCGTAAGTGGCGCCAACACCTCAGAAATACCTTAAATCCATCTTTCACTCCCGATTAATATTGTACTCATTCGTATAGCACAGGATAATTTGTGTTTCTATAAGACCTAAGGAAGTTCGGCAAATGTTGCCAGTATCAGTTCCAAATTCTAAGGCTAAAATTTGCTTTTCCACCAGACCCTACAATTTCTCAAAAGCAACTTCGTTGTATAAAAAATCACTCAATTTGCGAAAAATGCAAAAGCTCTCATGGACAACACACTTCAAAGTGGTTGAAAGTGAACCAACCATAGGAGGCCATAGTGACGCACTTTCATCGTAGAACGGCAATGTCATTTAATTACTCAAACTATTTAATGTATAAAAAGTAAATAATTTGTAGTACTCGCAGTAGTAGTAGTAGCAGCAGTATAGTAGGAGCATAATAGCAATATTTTATAACAAAATTTACATATAAAAATTAATTAATTAAAGTTGAAAGACGCGATTAATACATAAAATAAGGTTATCTTGTAAAAATGTTTAAACGAAACAAAATTACCTGCATTGTAGTGTTAATGTCGCGACCCCGCGATCGCTCCTCGGTCCTGTGATTGGCCGGGCGCGCCGTTTCCCACGATGGCTTGCCGATAAGGCACTTAATCCGGCCGAGGCATGGGAAAGTGGCTGACGTCAGCAGCCGAGGGGCGCAAGCTCCGCCCTTCCGGCACTGCCAGTCTCCATCGATCGTCCCTGCGCTGCGGCGGCGCAGGCAGCCGCTCCCGCGCCTATACTCCGTCCTGCCGGATAGCCATCGAGGGGCCCTGGATCTGCACGACGTTCGGACGCTCTACGAGGGGACAGCACCAGGAGGGGGCCGTGGGGTCTAGTGAGCTCTACGCTCACCCCCGCGGCCTCAGGATATTCAGTCACTACGGCCGAGGAGGACTCCTGCTCTATTCTCTATCCGGTCTATGGTATTCGCTGCTATACGAGGACTGCAATAAACCTTATGGACTCGCCGTGTGTCCAACCGGAGGAAAAGGGTGAGTCCCTCATTATATCTTTCAGGCCACTGCAGGGACGGCGTGCTAGCCGCCTGCAGGTTGGGCCGCGGTGGCCCATGTACATATTGTGTGGGTGTGTTTCTCTTATATCCCTTAGCTAGTTTGGGGTTTGGGTCCGTCCTACCACGGACGCATGGGGAGGCACGGAGTGCAGTGGCAGGAGGCGAGCGAGAGGGCAATACGAAGAGCTGGAGTTCCATCAATACGTTTAGGCAATATGTGCGATGTTGGCAATACGTGGGGAGACCTGTGGGGCTAGGTAAGATCTGGGAACCCTCCGGTGCCCTTGGAGCGACACGGAGCCGCAAAGGCAACATGAGGAACGCCTCAGCCTGCGGGGCCACCGATCGCAATAGTTAAGCTGTCGCGAAATTATTCGCCGCAACAGATCGCTCCGTTTCGGCTTTACTAATCGAAATAAAAACCTTCTGAATCTATTCATTCTTGCCAATGAAATGGTAAAGAAAACAATACTGCACCATAAAAATTGAGATGAGTATAAACGAGGCCTAACGGCAAGGAAAGGCGTTTACAGAAGGGCTTGCCTTTACTTTACTTTATTGGGACGTGAAAAGACAACGTTCAACGTTCACGTATGAAATAACACAAAATAAACCTTTATACTTCTGCTTAAGCCTGGAGCGGCTACTACAGGAGATAGAAGTTCTTGCGATGGATGTTCAATTGCGATCAAATCTCTCGCGCCAGGCTGGACTTGAACCCGCAGCTTCTGCTAAAGAATTGAGATCACAAGAATTACCGAAATCATGAAGGACAACATTGGCCAATTCAGAGAACTGTTTCTGTCGCAGATAAGAATTAAAAGCTCGGAAAAAGCAATAGTCAGTGGGGGAAAGGGTGGGAGAATATGATGGGTGAGGGAGAACGTCGATACCTGATTGGGTCAGCGGCCACAGTTTTTGCAACTTCTCATACATTTGGCCTAAATAACTGCACTAAAGCTCTGCTGTGACTGCCTGACCAGGTTGCAAAGAGCTGTAAAGGGTTACATCATCACCTAAAAGTAGGCATAAATTTTTAGGGGATTAGGAAAAGATATTGGAGGAGCATTTTTATCTACTTAGACCAATCCTCGCTTCTTGTTGTCGTAAAGGATCTATTTTTCAGCTACAGCTAGTGGGAGGTTAGTGATAATAGCATATCTGATAGTCTGAGACCATTAGCAATTCCTTATTTATGCCATTTTCACGTCAAATTTGACACTTCTCACGTCGACTTGGGAATTATTCTAAACAAGCGTGATGCTTTTCAAATCAAACTGAACGTCTTCCAAATCAAAGCCACCGAGTTTTGGTCCAACTAGAGGATTTCTAAGGAGAGCAGGATAATTGTTTGCTTAAGGAAAAATTGGTATAATTTTCTATGGAATTGTTGAGTTGCCTGAATGAGTGTAATAATTCTGTGAGGCATTTTATATTTTGAGAAAAAACAATAAATTTAATTTTGTTTTAAAGCGCAATAGGGCAGCAATCATTTAATACATTAAAAAGGAACCGCGCCATGCATCCGACTAGCTCGTCGCGTTTTTTATCTGATTAATAGTATGAGTGATACGCTAACAAGAAGCTTTAAGAGATAGATTTTGAAGATATGTATGCTCTTTAAAATTGTTTGGTTGTATATAACAGGTGTGAAATTGCATGCAAGCAGAAATTTTTCTATCAATTAATCAAACATCGCGACGTCTTAGACGAGACCATGGCGTAGTCTTTCTTTATGGTACAAAAATGGCCGCCTTTCTGCTCTTTAGAACAAGCTTTAAACCTTTATTTTTCCTCAAAAAAAACAGAGTTTTATAAAATTCCAAACAATCTTTCCTCTTTCTGAGTAGGTAAGTAAAATATTGAAGAAGTCGTTCTAAAAATTCGAAGGGGTTCATTTTTTCAAGAGTTCGTTTCTCGAATGAAGCGCCTCCAGTTCTACGTTGAAGAAGCTCGTTTTGATTTCAAAAGTGTAACAACGATACTTGTATACTGCAGCATGGATCAAAGGTAGACAATCAGCATCCTGTGCCAATCATTGTACGTGTAATCGTCTCCAGATTTTCTCGACGGCTCTCCCCACTCGGTTTTTCTACGAGATCAACATCGCCAGAAGTGAATTTCTCGAAGCAGAGCCTCACCGTTCATTCGCAAGGACAGTCCGTCCCGAAAGCGCTACTGAAGTTGCGATATACCTCTGCCGCAGAATGTCCTGATTTAAATTCGTAAAGCAAGGTAGCTCGATAGTCACGTCGGTTCATAATTTTACGGAGCTCTGGAAAAGGTGGGTTAGAAAAATTAGATCGACGTCCACACTTTTTTTTGAAAAAGTATGAGAAAAGGAACCGAACGATATGTGTGGCCTTCTCTGAGACGGAATGATTTAGTGTAAAAAAAACATTTATTTATACATACCTCGAAACAGAGATTAATTTTGCGACGGTCTAATATGATATGGGTTATCTTTTCTGAAAGCGCACGGTGTACTACGATGAAGTTCGATCTTCTTCGCCTTCTTGACGACGCTTTGCATGAACATTTTCTTTGAAAGAATATAGGTGCACATCATCGCGTTTGACACAGCTTCTCCGTCTACGGTTGCAGCATGAACAGTTTCGCCGGAGTTCCCGCAGAAATGAGCTCCAGCTAGACGTCCACAAATCACTCTTCTTAGCCTTTTAATTGCAGGACCCTTCGCTTTTTGTACCGGAAGCAGAGCAGCAGGTTGACTCGAAGTTTTCTCCCATGAAATCCGACATTGTATGGGCTTCGCTCGCGCTGGCACTTTGCTGAAGAAAAACCCTTCGGAACAACGCCGTCGACTTTTTATCAGATCCGGTCGAATGGCGAAGCACGGAGCTGGAAATTGTCGACTGCCAATACGACCCTCTGCTTCTTTGCTGTCGTCGTTCCCTCTATTTGCAGGGATTCTTCAGGTGTTTCCCTTGATTCCTCTTCCTGAATAATAACATAGAAGCGCTTCATGAGCACTTCTAGACATCAAAGAGGAGTAGCAGTCGAAGTCGATCAAGACACCGGAGCACGTAATAGCGCAGTCGGAAAAGGCGCCAGCTCTCACTCGTATTTTGAGTTCGTTAATTTCTGAGCTGCCCCGCCCTGGTCAACCGAGAATTTTACCCTGTGGTGTTGGTGCCCTCTGAAAATTGATAACACGCTGACTCGATCGTGGACTGGCCACTGAAAATCAACGTATCGGATAACTACACATTCCAATTGCATTCACGATATTCCGTAGAAGCAGATGCGGGGCGCACCCCGCAAGGACATTGACTAACACGGATATTCTTGCTCTACGAGGCGTCCATTGTTCCAAACAATGACACGTGAGGCCTTAAAACTCGCATTTATTTATTTATTTATTTTATTTACTTAGATACATCTAATTTATGCTATTTTTTATTTAAATAACATTGTGATGTATTTATTATATTATTATATGATCAGGCAGTCGCAAAATAAATCGGCGAAAAGAACCGCGTACTTGAAACTGCTATAACTCATCTTAAACACAACTTTATTAATCGAAGAAAAGACCTCAAGATGGGCGCGTGTAGTGCAGTCGAAGGAGGCGCCGGCTGTCGCGTGCACCCGATACCAGGTTCCTGGTTCGGATTTCCCGCCCAGGCCAACCAAGCCTTCCATCCCTCCGGGATCGGTGAATTGGTACCAGACTTGTCTGGGAAGGATAGAGCGCTGACTTCCTCATCGGCTGGCCACCGCAAGTCATTGTATGGCCAAATACGCATTCAAGTCGCCTCCATGACATCCCGTAAAAGTAGAATGCGTGGCGCATCCCAAAAGGGATTGAGTAACGCCGTCCTTTATCCTTATCCTTTATGTAAGACATCTTCAAGACTCCTTCTTAAAAGTCTGTGGAGCGCACATTATGTAAATAGAAGCTCCGGCATTGTTGTACTTTTTCAGTTTCATGACTCGACGGAAATTCGGCCGATTACGGCAGGTTACGGTTGGTATGTGTGACTAAGGATGTCGCGGTAATAATCCGATTTTGCCCAAACTTCGTCCCTGGGGCTATTTATGGTGTTGAAATCTGACATCCGTTTTAGCACTAGCTGGAGTACGGTATATCACCAGATAACCCCTATAGACGAACTTTGGGCAGAATCGGTGACTATGATCTCAGATTATTCACCCGCACCCACCGTAGCCTACCGTAATCTACCGCAATTTTAAAAACGGATGTCAGTTTCATGTTCGTATCGACAGAAATTTTTATAAAGCTCTGGAGTCGTGGGGGTACAATAGCGTTCAAGCTCGAAAACTATTTTTTCACGTATATCAAGAATACTGGGCGAAACCCAAAAAATGGAGCAATCGACGAAGATTTTAACCAGTGAAACGCAGGTTGAAGAAAGTTTGCCCAACCAGGGTACCCATCAGTCGAACGGACAGCACGACAGGTGCTTGCCCTGGAGACCCGTGGTCAGGGTAACAACCGCTCTTCTCGAGCAAGTGGACGGATTCCGATTCAGACTCCCTCCCCCTCCCCCAAACGACGACGTGTTTTGTCGGCGATGTTTTCGACGGTGATGGATGTGGCTGAAGCGTTTAGTTCGGTGGCATCGGCATCATTTCGTTTAGCGACGGCCTCATCTCATTGACGAATCCCTTCTCTATCCACCAACACCACCACCACCTCATCGTTGTTCCCCATCGTTGTATGCCACGAATCCTCATAGATGTCGTCATCTGAGCTTCTTTTCGGTTCTATTGATTCTAATTTTATGGCCGAGATTGGCTTTAAAGTCTTGTGACACTAACAGTTCTGGAAAAAATGCTTACTGAGTTACACTTTCCGGCGAAGATGTTCCTCCATCGGTCGGCTTGCAGAACATGCACTTGTTCATCCACAGGAAGCTGACGTTCAAATTAGTTCCTGCGTATTGTCCTTCGAATGATGTAGGCCGATGTGCTGGAAGCTCTCGATTCCGTTTCTGAAGGATCTTTTGGAGCCTGAAACCATAGCAACAGCTGAGCTTTTCCTCCGGATTTGTAAGCTCTGAACCATATAAACATTGAGATACCTCCGCTACCCTGGCTCTCGTTATTTTCAGAAGAAAATAAGCTCCTACTTTTTACATATTTCAAAACCCTGAGGAGCTTTCGCAGATGCCAGTTCCATTATCTCTTACTTCGTCGCTTCATTAGCTATTCATTCGTTACTTTGACTTTTTCTTCTTCAATACGGCTCCTAGGGAAACCTCCCATGTAGAAGACAACACACTTGCGAGGAGGATCAGAAGCACGGGTTCAATGTGAAGTTTCTAGTCATTTGATTATTGTTTGGGAGGAGCTCCTTGCAGAACTTCAACCTCACTTGAAAGCTGAAGACACACCTTTATTTTGCCGTAATAGCTGCCCTTCAAAAGCAGATTGGCATCAACCGTCACCGCCCTTTATCGGTGAAAATACCGCCAAACCCCCTGTAGCCAGATTCATCAACGACTTACATTAATCTAACGGTGAAAATGTCCTTGATAAGTCGCGCTATTAGGGATAGGGATTTCGGCAGCATTTTCACCATTAGATTGTTGTAAGCCGTTGATGCATCTGACCTCTGATATGACACTCATCAGCATCAGGCTTGACGGTATTTTCACCGCTTTAGGGCGGTAAACGGTTGATGAAGCCTTCACTCCCTTCGTACTCGGTAAATTGGTACCGCACTGGACTAAAGGAGTGAACGAATTGGTACCAGACTTGTGTGGAAGGGAAATAAAAGGGTAAAGGATAAAGAACGGAGTTACTCAATCCATTTTGGGATGCGTCACGCATTCTACTTTTATGGGATGTCGTGGAGGCGACTTGAATGCGTATTTGGCCATACAATGACTTGCGGTGGCCAGCCGATGAACAAGTCAGCGCCCCTATCCTTCCCAGACAAGTCTGGTACCAATTCACCGACCCCGGAGGGATGGAAGGCTTGGTCGGCCTGAGCGGGAAATTCGAACCAGGAACCAGGCATCGGGTTCACCAGACAGTAGGCGCCCCCTCCGACTGCGCTACACGCGCCCGTATGGCCAAATAGATTTGAAATCGCCTGGTAGAGTTATAGAAGTAGAATGCGTGGCGCATCTTAAAAGGGATTGAGTAACACCGTCCTCTACCATTTTTCCTTTAACTATTAAGAAGAATTGTCACGTTAAATGAAAATATTTCATTATTTGGTAAAATTTATTTATTCACTACATGGATAACCATGCAAATGAAAAATAAGGCAAAGCTGAACATACGTTAAAGTAATTGTAAACAGGAAAAACAAAACAGGCGACAAAAATCAACATAGTACAGTTGAAAACTACTAAGTATAAGCATCCTTAAGATATCGGTCAAGAAGTTTTTTATACTTCCTT
>OX377201.1:99625202-99671140 GCA_947396885.1 Heligmosomoides polygyrus polygyrus | reverse complement strand
AATCAATCGAGTGTAAAATGGAAAATTTCAGACAAGTGCATGGCGCGTTCCATGCCTCTCATATGTCAGAAAATTTCTATTTTCTTAATCATACTAGCCTTTAACTTCTTCAGTACCTTTACTACAAAGAAAGTTATCACCTTTAAAACAGTGTATACATTTTTTGAGACACCCTGTATATAAGTAAAAAGTGAATAAACTTGATCAGCTGAGTGTGACACACTTCCTTCATTAGGATCGCTGGACCACGCCCTACCCCCTGCTCTTTGACGATGGAGCAATTGGCGTCTTCGGGTTTTCTAGACGACCAGGTGACGTCGGTGATCCAACCGCGATCGTTTTTTTGATGACGTGCCATATCACTCTCCGTCTCATGTTGACTGACTTGTGTATGACGGACATTACCGGCCGATCAGCTGTCCGGGCCGCTTTTCTGAAGCAGCTGTTGTAAGAGTCAAGTTTGAAATCAAAATTTTCATCTGAGTGATCCCAAAATAGAATTTTTCAAAGATCCGCCTCTATACTGTTCCTTCATTGGCTCACTTCCTATCAAGTCTGACTACGTTCGTCAATTTTTTTATAATTAAACTCTTTTAAACTCTTGAGGTGTCCTAGCCTACCATGCAATTCTCTGCTAACCCGTCTGTTCGTAAGCAGTTTGCTAAAGACCGAAACGGAGGCTGACAGCGTTCGACGACATGAAGCCGCAAGCCTCCAGAATGATGTTTGTTTCATGTGGTACTTCCGTGTGTATATCCTAGCAAGAACTTCTTGTTTACCGTCGCTTCCGGTTTTAGTGACATTCATTGCTTGACGTATGTGATGGACTTGACGTTTGTTTATTTTTGCCGATCACGTAAACACCTCGTTTCGTACCGCTTACTCGCTCTAGCGATCACGTCATTCATAGCGACGAATTATGTCAACAAGATCTATTTTTTACCGTGTACCTTTCATTCTATTAGGTTGGCCACTAATTTCGTGGACTCTCAAGCGCCTTCAACAAAAGTGTTCATGCACAAATAACAAACAACAGTTTTCAACCAAAGTAAGAGCTGTTGGAACGCGGGACTGCTTCCCATTTATCAGCCACCTAGCCCATCCCACAGCTGTAGAATTCTTGTGGTTTTGAAGCCAAGAATCCTTGGAGGTGCATTTTGACATGGTCCACATTAATAGGTCGTCCTCCAACCAAGAAGTGTTGCAGCGAGCTATAAAGGTGCTAGTCATTTGGCGGACAGCCTGTGCTCTAAGGTGGGTGAGTTAGACGCTCCCAGTTAAGGTCTTCGATTTTTTGAAGCTTCCGACTCGTGACGTGTGATCTGGCGCTATCCTGCTGATAGATAATTCTGCTTCTGAGAATCTGTCTGAACCGATTCCAGCAGAGTTCAGCCGGCGCGCGGCCAGGTTGAGAAGAGTAGATTACAGCATTAATGCTGGAACCGTTCTTGACTAGCTCCCAGAAGTTAATACCTTCTTGACACCACCAAACGGAGGGAACGTAGCGGAGGGACGCCTCAAAAAATAGAAGACCTTGACTGGGAGCGTCAAACTCATCCACCTTACAGCCCAGACCTTGCGCCGAGTGACCACCACATTTTTAGTTCGGTGCAATACTTCTTGATTGGAAGACGATTTATTAATGTGGACCGGATCGAAATGCACCTCCAAAGATTCTTGGCCTTGAAAGGACAATAATTCTATGGCCGTGGGATGGACCAGCTACCTGATATATGAGAAGCACTTCTGCGTTCCGAGGGATCTTATTTTGATTGAAGATTGTCATTTGTTATTTGTTAATAAATACTTTTGCTGAAGATTCTTGAAAGTCACGAAATTAGTTGCCAACCTAATACAATAGAAATGCCCAGAAAGATATGAATAGATTTTTATTAGGTTGTGGACCAGTGGCGCTGGAACGACAGCCATTGAAAGATTTATGTGATCGTTGCGGAAACGAGCAGCTATCCTGAATTTAGGGTTTTCGCGTCAATTTCTCTATGGAAACACTGGTAGTACGTATTTGGTTCATAGATGTGTGTAGCCGCGGCTGGACTGAACTGCTTCTTTGGCTTGTCACGAACTAACTATTTTGCTTCAATCGAGGTCTGCTCTGCAATGTCATCTACAGGCGAAATTCTTGGACAATCCGAATCTGATGACTGTCGTATGGGTCTTCTGACATTCTCTAAGGTGCAGCAGACTTGCTTAGAATTGGTTTAATCACCATGGCTGTGGTTCTGGATGAGATGACCAAGATGCATGAGCCAATCTAGTTAGCTTGGCTCTAGGGCTTATGTCCTTTGTCAATAGCCTAATTTTCCTCCAAAGTCTCTAACAGCTTGAAAGGGAGGAGCAATTTTGTCAAACATCCAGATTTTGGATAATTTTTAGGCCGACAGTTTTTTTTTTGTCCTTAAGTTACCTTCAAAGAAAAAATAGTTTTTGGCACTAAAAGGGCGCGTGTATCGCAGTCGGAGCTGTCGTATGCACCTGTTACCAGGTCAAGATCCGGATCTCCTGCCTGGACCGAAGGTGCCATCCATCCCTCCGGGATCGGCGAGTTGGTTCCGAACTTGTCTGGGAAGGATAAAGCGCCGACTTGTTCATCGGGTGTCCACCGCAAGTCATTGTATGGCCAAATACGCACTCAAATCGCCTCCACGACATCCCGTGGAAGTAGAATGCGTGGCGCACCGAAAGAGGGTCCTTTATCCTTATCCTCTATCCTTAGGTTAGGTCGAACTAGTTCTAGGATTAGGTTGATGAATAAGTTCGTGGCGTTTTCTTCGTGGAGTCTTATTTAAACGATTTACTTTTGCCTGAAAAACTTTGTATTTTTTGGAAAGTGCATTTTCTGATCTACATATCACTCTTATTTGTTTTTAGAATAATTTAGTTTTTATTTATTTTTAGGCTCAGAAATAGAATGCCCAGGAGGCAAAAATCAGCATTTTCTCCACCTGCTGTTCTTCTCCTGGAGCCACCTACTCCTATCTTTTCCTCAGGTTAACGAACTGGCGCCACTTCTGCCTGACTTGTCTGGGAAGGATAAAGCGCTGTTCATCGGCTCGCCACCGCAAGTCATTGTATGGCCATATACGCATTCAAATCGCCTCCACGATATCCCGTACATCCCAACAGGGATTGAGCAACGCCACGCTTTATCCTTTATCCTTTATCCTTATGACCGCGTGTTGCTCGACGACGGACGAGACTTTGTGAAGCAATTTAAAGACGTTGTTCGCTGTTGATTTCAGTCTGGTCGTTGGCCATCCAGGCCCCCAATTTTTCGGCAAGTGCCATCGAGTGAAGAAGGCTGAGAACTGTTCTTTAATCGCGGTTCATTTTATCCGCTAATCCAGTACTTCTTCAGCGACCGTTCTCTTCCAAAATTGTCTTATGACGCTCTCCATCGAATTCCGGACGTACTCGGCCACGTTGGCTGTCGTCGAAGTCATGGTCACCGTTCTTGAACTTCGCAAACTATTTCTGTGATGCAGATTTCCATATGACACCTACTTCGTACACCTCTCAAATAACCCGAGCTGCTTCGACTGCCTTTTGACCTCGACGAAATGCGAAGAAGAACGGGTTTAAAGGATCTCTCCTAGTGGGGTGGGGCACGGCTAGCTAAGTGAGCTGAACCCACCCATAGTTGCGCATCCCATTTAAGAGATTGAAAATCGTCAGGCCATAGGACAATTCAATGTATTGTCTTTCATTTATTTATTTATTTACTTATTGCAGTCATAAGTGCGCTCTAATCGAACCATACAAAACTGACAACGGTAACAGAAATACAATGTAGTGCAACTTGATTCTATTCGTCAGATTAGTAAAAAAAATTCTTCATTTGAACGGGAAGAAATCGTAGCAGATCAAGCTTAGACCAGTAAAATGCAGTGTGTTCCCTCCCCTTCGACTAGGATAAATCCGGTGTCGAAAGCGCTGATCTTTGCATCCCGTTCACTCAATTTCTAAGCCTTAAAATAACAAAAAGCTAAATTATTTTGAAAAGCAAATAACACAGCTTTATAGAGCATGAAGAAGGGCTTTCTATTAAACAAAAACATTTCGAAAAATAGAAAGGAAATTGTCATAACGATGTTTTGTTGCGATCAAAACTTCTAGCGCCAGGCGGGACTCGAACCCGCACCTCCCTCTGACCGGGCGGGAATGCTCTACGCCTTTACACCACCGGCGCCGTTTGATCGAACGCAACATCCACACCTCGTGGGACCGATCAGCACTCACCCGTATCCGGGTTGTGCCGGCCGCTGATATCAGCATGGGGCCAGTTAAGCTGACGGTCTTGATAGAAACAATTCGAATCAGTTTACTGATTAGAAAGGAAATTGTTTAGATAAAACTCTTCGAAGAAAGCTATACGAATGTATTCCTCAATCCAGTACATTCAGGGCGCTACTACATTAGTCACATCTTTTGACCGGTCCATGCTTGATTTCATCCGAATCCAAATAAGAACCTGAATTGGGAGAATTCTTAGCTCCATTAAATTCCATTTTAGTAATTTTCAGCCTTCCTGATCCTTTGAAAAACGCTACACTCCCCGAGGAAGCCGCAGATAAAGTAGTTGTGATGTGACAAGGCGCAGGAGGTGATTATAGGCTTACCATAGACAATTACACTAACAACGTTACCGACGACGATATTCGACTCACTGAATTCCCCCGTGAGTCAGCGTGTTTGTGATCGACTATCACACTGTGCTGTCTGGCTTAGTTCAGTGTCTTTTGCAGAAGACGGGCGTAGGTTGAAAAACCTTGTGGGGGCAGAGTTTCCTCTAAATAGAGAACTCCTTTCTCCTTGGCTTCTTTTTTTCCTCTTTCAACGGCCATTTATTTTGTCCGGATGCACAAACGGAGGAACAGACTTGCAGATTGGCTGTTACAAACGACGTGGTAACCTTGCGAAAGAGAATGAACCCGTATTCGTTGCCTACCCAGACGGAAGTTCTTTTGCCTTATAACCGATATCCATTGAGGTATTATTAGGCATGATGGTATAATAGCCCATAATTTTCTGGGCTATTATACCATTTTTATTAAAATCCATTACAACAAGATAGTGACAAAGAGTATTAAATCTATAATCTCTATCTATAGCCACAACTGTTTTCCTACGATTGGGCAGAGAGTTGATTGCATTCTCCCAGAAGGAAGCCGGTCTGCTGCCGACCCATTCATCGACTGCGCACTGAAGTTCTTGACGTTGCGAGTATCGTTTGTTCATGGAAAAGTGAGCAAGGCTTCTGAATGCTGCATAGCCACAAGAGCAGGTATCTGGTGAATACGCAAGATGTGCCATAATTTTGGTAGACTCCTTCCTCATTGTCTCCTGTGTTCGTGCATTATCCATTAACACACGAATAGTACCAAATCTCGGGTACTTCTCAAGCATCTTACGCTTCATTTCCAGCACATCCTCAGTGAACAAGTCTGCCGCAATCGTCTATTCATCTGTTAAAAGCGAGTAGTGGAAACTCCAGTCCGATCGGTCTTCTAGTATGCATCTTGTCTGTGATGCTGTACATTCCCTTCCGGAAACGATTGAACCAAGTTTTACACGTTGACTTGCTGCAGGTATCTGGACCTAACAAATCGACGACAGCTTTGTGAGCAGCGTCCGCAGACGGCCTAGAATGAGAGTGATGGAGAAGCAAGTCGCAATTTCTGCAGTCGGCAATTTCATTTTCAAGAAACTGCCAAAGTGCGGACAGTAGGCCGATAGTGGTAGTCGATATGCTATTGCGAAATATATTCTAATCACCTTGTTGTGCCAAGAGAAACCCCGTTTGGATCCTATATAAAGAAGATGTAACGCGCCAAACACTCATGGTTCAAATAGCCCAGAAAATTATGGGACACCCCAATTGTTCCAAATTTACGGCGAAACTAATGTGCTTGCTGTGCAAAAGTCCCACAGTATTTCCGGAGCATCGAGAACGCTAGTGAGCAACGGCTGACTGCTCACTCTGAGCTTTCACCACTCACCTGTAATCAGCTCCGGCGAATGTTAAGCCGTTGTTTTCGAGGCGGGACCGCATCGGGAGGTTTCTCAGCCCAGAGGTGCTTCCATCTAGCCGATATATACTGTTATGGTCTATCTTGCAGTCTCTTCTGGCTATTTCATTTCGCAGCAGTCACCCATTCTCTGCAGCTGCAGCTCCCTTCTTCCCAGTCGTGTTCATCTCATCGTCTGCTTTCGCTCCGGGTCGTTGTTATCTAATGCGCAACTACATATTTGTTCTTTCAGGAACTTGCTCTCCTATGCCAGTCCCGTGCTTCAGATGAGTGAATTTCTCAAGCTCGTTTCCAAGTATGGTCTACAGTCGTGAAGCATGTATGGGTACAGTAACTGGTATTTGATCGTGATGGCTTCTGATGTGACGATGCCTGTAATTTCCTCTTATTGAAGCTTTTATCACCTCAATTAGGAGTTCAGCAAGCTAGGAAATAAGCAAAACTGGAGGCTCCAGAAATTAGAAGCATATTTATTTATTTATTTATTTATTTATTTATTTATTTATTTATTTATTTATTTATTTACGCGACTACAAGTACAATCGTGCGCAATCTGTATAACAAAATATTCATGACAAGATCAAACAATTACAAATACAATTCACACGTAGTATCTAGACTTAGTTAGATCAAATTAGTTCCCCTGATGTTGTTGAGCATATCGGGCGACGAAACTTCTCCACTGATGCCTGTCTTGGGGCAATTGTTCGCCATCGTCTCTGGAAATATTTAGTAGTTGAAGATCCTTTTCGAATACTCACGCCGAAGAACCTTTTCGAATATTCACCTCCGTTGTCTTTTGTTTGGTGCTATTATGTCTCGAATGAATTGAGTGTAATTTCCTAAAACTTTCCACGCACCCTACTAAACATTTATAAACGGTGCACGAACTTCATTTCATGCAGTAAAGACAGCGGTGTCTGCCACCACCTGCAGAAACCCTATGACCACTAGAGGAAATTGGTGCTTGGGCACTCGTAGTACGTGTTTTGCGAGGCATAGACGTCTTTGTGCGATTAATGTAGAAAGACTCATTGATCCGCTTCAGTTTAGGACTTCGCTGCTAGTCATGCGGTCTGTGTATCGTGCTCTCAGTATCCGTCGTAGACATCTCTGATGGAAGGCGTTTAGCTTTTTGGTGCACTTCACAGACATTGTCCACGTTTCAAACGCGTAGGAAACAACAAGAACGACAATTGAGTGGTAAAACCGCAACTTGGTACCCAGCGCGATGGATGATAAGCTCCAAATTAGCACAAGTTTTCGAATCACTGAACACATAGCACCTAGGTGATAGAGTAAATGAAGGAGATGTCTAGGCTGGAGTGCGCAGGTTATGGATTCAGTTGTAGGTTCGGAAATGTTTTAAATGCTTCATAATTCCTAGGAAGACCCTGTCTTTTGCAGATCTTCTCATTGAAGAGAGGGTCCTATGCAAAAAAGCGCCTACTATTTCGCTTGGCTCTTCTGGCGTCGTACATTATTGTTCCACCGCGAATATTACATGCTTACAACGTTACTGAGTCAGCCAGCTTTATATGTACTGCTTTCATTGTTAACAATTTTCTGGAATAGCAGTAGGTCATTTCTCCTTCTTCTGGACTCAAGAGCGACTAGCCTGAGAGTTCTAGCATGCTTGACGGAATTTGATTGCATTCAAACCCCAAGACATGTATCATGAGCTTTCTAGTGAAACTGTCATGAACTCGTTCTATTCCATTTCTATTCATTTCTATTTCATTTCCATACATTTCTGATTGTAAGGATTAAAAACTGGGGTACCGTATTCCAGCATTACTCTGACAAAGACCTTATACGATTGGAGTTTAAGGTAGCTGTCATTTGAAGATAACGCTCTAAGCAGATCAAGCATGACTCTTATAGCCTTGTCGGTTACCGCTGCAAAGTGCTTATCGAAATTCAGACTTCCGCTAACGAGATATCCTAATCTTATATTTCTCCATCTTCACTAAGTTGTATAATATTAATAAAGTAATGAAACGTGCTATTATTTTTAATACCAATATGCCTCTCTGGGATTTTCCTCCGAATGCGGCAAAACTCATTCTGTGGACCACATCTGGGCATTATTTATTTATTTATTTATTTATTTATTTATTTATTTATTTATTTATTTATTTATTCATTTACTTAGTTATTTGATTGCACTCGAGGATGTATAGCAGCGCCAACAGAATTGTCAAACTGACAAAACAACCGCTAAAAGCAATAGTACAGTGAACGTTCAATTCGCTTAAAATTGGAAATCCTTCGTCGCTAGTAATTACCATCTGGTCAGACGGATTTTATAGCAACCTCCTGCAATGACCTTCTTCATTAAGTTATGTATGCAGTAAAGGTTAGGAGCCAAAGAAGAAGTTACGCATAGGAATATGCGTATCTTCATTTCCGGGGAAAAGGCCGGTAGCACAGGTGTTTGTTTGATCAGGTACGTACACCAGGCGTAAACAACAGGCCCAAGTGAACAGATGGCAAACACCAAGTACTCGTTGATTTTTCTTTGCAGTAAGTAGAATAATAATTTAGGAAAACTATCGTACAGGCATAAAATCTATACATCTGCAGGATATTGATAATATTGAAAGCATTGCCATTCATTTAGAATACGCACGCGTTTCCTATCGCCAACACTACATATGATCGTTTTACACGATCACTTGGCACTATTACACTTTCACAACTCCATGGCTTGAGGAGGAGTCGAAAAAAATCACACAATTTGGGGGTGCTGATCACGATCCACTGCGATGAATCGCATCGCTCTGATTTCGATAGCGACACGACCCGATGCCAAAGGACGCGATTAGTCGCGGGTTTAAGCGATTCACTCTCGGCTGAGGTCGACTCTGGACGACGCGACCCAACAATCAGCAACAATCTGGCCTCAGTACGTGACCAACGCACCGCTCGGTGTTGAAGTATAAACTAGGCCTCAGTGTTAGCGCGACGCGCGATTTGATGACATAAGTTGTGGCCGAATCAATCGAGCGAGCGATTTGGCCACTATTCACCCTAGTTCCCGTGCCCGCGGTGTGATCCCGGCATTGGTAGTTACACACTGGCATGTGAGGTTCATTTGCGCGGGCCACGATAGGTGACCAGTAGTAGAGGACTTACCTGCGTTACTTTTGTGCCCCTATGCCTGCAGCTACATGAACCATATGAACATGTGGCCCTGCAGCTCTATCTACACCACGGTGGGTCGTGTCTGCAGATGGACTTTAGCACCTTAGGATCTGCATAACCTTCTGTAACCATTTCGACACTGCGCACATACCACTGCCTGAGGCATAGACAGCCAACCCAGCGACCGACACATATCCCTTTTCTATCTCGTGCCTCTGCATACTGACCTTTCTTGCTATACGACAAGACACATGTCAACCTATAGGATTTGCCAACATAATAGAACGTGCTTCACGTGATAGAAGATAGAAGAAACAGAGAAATCCTAAAGACCCCCGTAGACTTCTGCGGCGAGCGGCGGGCGAAATCGCTGAGCGGCGCCGCTGAGCGGCTTGACTCATCATCAGTGGGAGCGGTGACGGCGAGGTACTGTACTGTTTCTAGTCGGGACCGACTGGTGCTTAACAATAACGCGCCCCGATGACGATCGCGCGCCCGCATCGACCGTCTCCGCTCGGGATCCCGCCGGGAAAGGGCAGAGCGCAGAGCGCAGACAGACAGACGCTGGAGCGGCGCCGCCGGGTGGAATGATGCAAGTCATTTCCGCCAGCGGCGCCGCTGGCGCCGAGCTCTGCGTCTCTGCCCTATGGTTAAGCATAGGGCAGCGGCGACGCCGCAAAAGTCTGCGGGGGCCTTAAGGCTACGAGTCATTACGGGAACCTGTTCCTCTCGACGGGGAGTACAGCTGCGCCCGCCGACGAGGCAGAGAGAGCAGTACCTGGTAAAGCGGTTACCTGTGGCCAGCGTCTATACTGGCTTGTTCCTACAGGCGTTGGGTGGAGATCCTCGTAGCTGCGGCGCACATCGGGCAGATCCGGCAGATGGTAGAACCGGGATGGAGATGAAGGGAACGAAGGCTCGAAGGACGGAGGCCTGGGAGCAGATAAACCGACCCGGACTACGACGGATGCAAGACTGACTGCCGCGATGGTGCGGTGTAGACTTCGCCGCGCGCTGATACTCAGGCGCGGGGGCGCGTGTAGGGACCAAGTGCCGACAGAGGTAGCGCGTCCTTTAAGAGAGTCGCAGCGAAGGCAGGATACTAGTATTTGCAAGAAGTTCTGACAGTGTGCACCTCTTTGTTTGACTAGAGATTTTGAGCCCAAGCCGAAAACCCCCACGGATGCTGAAAAACGTCTGGAAGTGGCTTTGCATTTCCGCACCGACGCATTCAACCATGTCACCACCGGCGTAGGTTTTTTGCCTCGAAAGCGGACCGTGATTGCGTATTTCTGCTTTAATAAGGAGTGCAGTCGCAAAGCGGAAGAGCTGCTGAGAAAAGCGTGCGTGTGTGGGCTGGTTATGAGCACTTATCCAATGATGAGATTAAATAGGGCCTAGAATTGCAGTTTCTTCTAACCATAAGACAACCGACGCGCAAGTCATCACCACCACGCGTTCAATTTTGCATCGGCGCGGTCTTCGTTGAATTCGCTTTCAGGCGCACTCGTCGTCGAAACAATGGAATTTTTGATTTAATTCCCTCAACAAATGCATGCCTCCGAACGGAGTCAGATGGCCGTTTTTATCGGTGTCGACCTTTCCGCGCAAGTGGCTGCCAGCGAACGTTGATGGAGGCGTCCGCTGTGCTGGCGCTGGCTACCCAGAGCAGCTAGTTTCCTGGGAATATACCTATTTTTCCTCAAGAAATATTCCGTGCTATTCTTCGTTTACTTGCAATGCCCCATTTCTTTTTCTGTTGCAGTAAGGAGGAGGCATTCTGCTTGCGCCTGGAATAGGCAGAATATTAGTGGCAGGTTCCTCGGTTTTCACGTAAACTAAGCTTCATAAACTCTTCCGTGAAGCCTTCTTTATACTTTGGACCTCGGGCGAGGCGGTGTGTTTAGCGGCACAATTGATCGATCAGTGGATCACAAGGAGGGAGTTGTTATACTTCCCGCCCGCGGGACGACAGCCGTCCGCGGTGCAGTTCACGCCAAAAACACGCTCCAATGCCACGCTAGCCGGCCCGGGTCGTCAAGGACAGCCCGCGGACGTGCCACGGACACTCGCGGAGTATACCATAGGCCATAGAGCCGTTTAGCACGTGACGTGCTACGCGATTTCACGACAAGCTCTCATATCAATTCGTCACGTCGCGGGATCGATGTGGGAGTTTATCATTGCATCGCGTCACGCGTCGCGTGCACGCTAAACGATCCCATAGACGTAGAGTGACAAGGGAAGGGTCTGAAGCGTACATTTGAACGGGAGGAGCAAGTCATATAGGGGGAATCCTCACCCCTCAATTAGTGTAAAAATGTGTTCATTTTTTGCCAAGTCGTTAAACCCAAGGAGTAGAGGGTCTTTGAAATCACAATGGAGTACGGCGCATCACGAGTTGTGGGGTCTTTTACGCCCGCGATGCCTCTGCCGGCAAGCGGCTGGGAGCGCAGTGGAAGTGGGGTTGCCTCATGCGAGGAAAGTCGGGAGTTCGGTACTTTTGCGCTGCTGCAATTTTGCATTTCAACTGACTGGTTGAGATTCGGGGATTCTGACGTCTATACCATTTTCAGACGTTTTTGTGCCTAATTCTCCAGCTGAATGCTGTGGTATTCAACATGATGATGTAGAAATGTTCAACATCAGTGATATTGGTACAAAGTGCATGAAGTACCGCTGGGCACAATAAAGGCTGCGTATAAAGGCTACAGGCTCCTCACAGCCTGTTTCCATACATGGATCAATGACTTCAGGAAAAACCATCCTGCTTGGAAAGATCCCCAAACTCGTGACGCGCCGTATTCCATTGTGACATCAAGGACCCGTACTTCTTGGGTTTAACGACATGGTGAGAAATAAACACATTTTTATACTAATCGAGGGGTAAGGATTCATATGGCTCGCTCCCCCGATCAGACATGCGCTTCATACCCTTCCCTTGTGAGGCTTATGCCAGAATCCAAGTATATCCTCGCAAAAACAGAACCTCTTCTTAACATCAAGAATAGGTGGAAGCACATACCTTATCACCTTCGCACCTACCCTTAGAGGGATAGTAGTAAAGGCTAATGTTCATGTCGCTGTTTACGCCTCTGTTATCACTAACCATAGAACATCGTACAAGTTCGTACTAATTTCAATTTCAGTTGATTTTCGGACTACTGCTAACTTTTCTTGATGCAAAGCTTAGTTCTTTCTTGTAATAGTTCATTTTTGTGTTCTTGACCTCACTGCCTTTCTCAATTTTAGTGAACGAAGGGTCCGCTTCGAAGACAAATCATTGTCATGAAATAGACATATAACGACAGTAACAACGAGCTACAAAAAAGGTGGATCACATAACGCATCAGAATGACAATCAGTTGACATCGCAACCAGTGCGAATCTCGGGGATTGAGGTTCCCTACGGACTGAGCTACATAGTTTACCGTGTAGCACTATATCTATGGCCTATTTCATACCATCGCTCACCCCGAGCAAGGCCTAAGGCCGGCAGCAGAGTCTTGCGGGTGCCGCGGACCCGCCATGACAGCGGCGGGTGGTGCGGCGCTGCGAGGGTTACTGTACGCAATACTGCGTACTTTTGCCAGCACTTGCGACCTCTGGGAATGTCAACGATGTAGTAAGCAAAACGTTTTTTCTTTTGTGAAGAAGCGTTTTCCAAGTCAACTTAGGAGTTCTTGAATCTAAGCCCCGAAATCTAATAGAACACTTCTTATAACTCAACAGTTCTGTGCCATTTTGCGCTTGCTCTCACTTTCGTCGATCTGCCTCCACTAAAAGTTCCTCGATTGACAAGCAGCTCGAAGATAATCTGGTAGCCCTTGTGATGACAGCATTCCCTCCGATGTCTTGTTGAGTCCGGGAGATCTGTCCGATGCAGTTATAGCTCATACTAAAAAGAACGGTCTGCTTTGTTGTTGCATTTCTGTGCAAAGGTTTTCCCTAAACCTCAGATGACTAACTTGTGACTGGAAGGCCACTGAGATTTTCAGTGCAATTAAGGTTACCTAATATCGTGCTAAGGTTTCTTTGCGCTACGTTTTGAGTGCAAGATTCCATGCGCCTTCATTTGTCGACACTACAGGTGGTTATATTTTGGTTGTCAAGCTCCTTTATGGACACAAATTATGCACCAACCTACTATATCCCTAGCATGTAGATTCGTTTTAAAAAATGTTTAGAATAGATGAACCATAATGGACACTCATCTACCACGCCCGCCGGCGGGTCTCACCCGCAGCTCCTGGCGCTGCGGGTGAGAGCCGCCGTGAACTGCGGCAGCCCCCGGGGACCTTTGCGTACGGCGGCTCGGCGGCGCGACAACTCGTCCGCGCCGCGGCTTCCACCACAGTGGCAGTGTGGGTCCCACTGCAGCGGGAGCGATATGGACGAGTTCTCCGGGTGCTGCCGCGAGACTCTGTAGAGGCCCTAAGGCCGGCAGCAGAGTCTTGTGGATGCCGCGGACCCGCCATGACAGCGGCGGGTGGTGCGGCGCTGCGAGGGTTACTGTACGCAATACTGCGTACTTTTGCCGGCTGAACCACTGAAGAAATCGTCGCGATTTTTATTTGATTGATAGTGCTAACGCTGCTTACATGGGACATCATATGTATGTTTGTGAGTTTTTCAATTATTCTTGTTGCATCGTTTACAGGTGAACTCCATGCAAACAGAAATTCTGCTATCGGATAAAAATCGCGACATTTCGGATGACGGCTTGGTGTCATCCTTTCTTCTAAAAATAAAAAATGGCCGCCTTTTCGCTCTTTCAAACAAGTTTCAAACCATTATTTTTCCTCAAAATATTAAATTTATAAAATCTCAAACAAAGTGTTTACTTATTGGGTACGTGAATTAAAACTTAAAGGAAATTATACTAAAATTTTCCTCGAACAAAAAATTATAGTAACCTTTTTGGACAAAAATTTTTCTAAGCATTTTATTGAGTCTGTAGTTCAACCTCTATAAAGGTTGTTGCAACTCGGAAGAGTTCTCTTTGATTTCAAAAGTCTTAGGCGAGTTTAGAAGAGCGTCCAATTTGATTTGAAAATGGTATATATGGCTTAGGATCTACTACTCATCGCGCCCATCATGAGTGGTTCGGGAAGTTTTTAAAAGGAGATTATTCAATCGAGGACAAAGCAAGGGCAGGAAGACCAACTGAATTGGACGACACTGAACCACTCTATCTTCTTCCTACCGGTAGTAGGCAGACGACACGTCAACTGGCAGAGAAGCTCGAACCTTGTTTCATAGGATAGTGGGAATCCATCTGACGAACCTCGGCTTTGCAAAGAAATTTGGAGCTTGGATTCCACATGTCCTGCCAGAAACTCAGAAAGGTCAACGGCTCTTCATCGCTGCTTCTCTTCTGTCCAGATACGAGAGGAGATCGTTTCTGCCACGGATTGTGTCAGGCGATGAGTCCTGAGTTCTGTATGCCAACTTCCAAAGAAAAAGGCAATGGGTGCAAAAAGGAGAGAACCCTAAGCCTGATCTCAAGCCCAAAGTTCACGAAAGGAAGATTCTCTTGAGTGCTTGGTGGGATATCAGAGGAGTGACTTACTGGAAAACTCTCAGAAGTGGAGAGACACTAACTGCTGCCACATACAATGGCCAACTCCACAAAGTCGCCGCAGTCTCCAAGAAAAGAGGCCTGAGAAGTCAAAGGTGGTGATCCTGCGTCGCAATGCAAAACCTCATGTTGCAAAACTCACGAAAAAAAACAATAAAGGGCTGGGCTGGGAGGAAATGCCGCATCCACCGCATAGCCTTGACCTGGCCCCTATCGACTACCATCTCTTCCTTGCTCTCGAGCAAGAAATTGGAGAGAAATGTTTTGAAACGGATGAAGATCTCAAAAATTGGATTCAGCAATGGTTCGAGTCCAGAACTGCAGTCTTTTAGGCGAGAGGAATTGGAAAATTACCCAATCTTTGACAAAGTGTAGTGGAACAAAATGGAGATTACCTCAATGATTTGACGGTACATGTCGCGAACATGGGCAGCATGAGGAAGTGGGAGCGTGCCAGCGAATCAGATCGCTTCAGATTGGCCTGTCATTCAGAGAGGGGTTGCACGGCCGCTAAACTGATTGGCTGGCGTCTGCTCGGCCGTTGCTCTGCTAGATTATGATTGGCTGGCCACCACACTCCCAATGCTGCCCATCTTCGCGACATGAACCCTCTTACCATTAGGCTTGTTGGCCTCGGTGCAAAAGGAACCTGTGTCTGATTCGCGGGCAGCTTTCTCCCTATAGCGCTATAGCTTGCCTTACCCCCGGTGAAGTCGCGTCATTGTACTCTGGCAGGTTGTTTTCGGTCCGAAGCGCACGTTTCGCCTCGGATGAATTATTGAGCGCGAATTAGCGAGTCCACTAGGATTACATGGCGTACACGGCGGGTGTTAACCGATCCCCTGCGGCAACGGCGGCGGACACTCCACTTGGCGCCTCTGATGACAACAACGACGTATTCTAGCGATGTGTGGCCGCCGAGCGTCTCGATCCCACGAGGCTTTGGACGACCCCCGGTCTGCTCGGAAGTGTCCTGCAGCCACCAGCGACGTGTCGACGACAAAAATCCTTCCGCCGGAAGAGCGCCCAGTCACTCTCCGTTCAGTGCAGACAGCTGTGGTGGACGCTTTTTTCACGTCCATTAGAGGTTCAGTGAGGTTTCTGCATCGTTTCTATGCAGCGTGCTATTTGAGAAATGCAGAAGTTTCCGTGGGCGGTTAGTTTTGCAGTTAAATTGCCTCCAAGGTATCCGCTAAGGATAGAATGCGTGGCGCAATTCGCATAGGCAAGAACGCAAACATTTTCCAGTTTCAATAAGCAATTCCTTCGGAATTTTTCTCGGTACCTGCGAGAAGAGAAATGAGAAAGTACGACGTGTTTTACCTGTTGCCCGCCTACCATAGTTCTGATCTACCGATATTCAAAATTTCCTCACTCATCCTTGTCTCGTGCCAAAGTAGCTTAGTAGGCACAGCTCGCATTGAAGAGGGTATCCGTTCATCGTTGAGGGCTTCGCTCAATAAAACCAGTCGATCTGTTAGCAGTTAAGGATTCCAGTTGTATTAATTGACATTCTCTATGAATCTATGTGATTTTTCTGCCGTAACAATCATGACACGCCCGTCATGATTGTTACCTACCGAGTTTGCAGCGGGCTCAAATTTCGCAGTGAAAATTTTTTAACATCTAGGATCAAATGATTGAGAAACGCTCAGATTACACTGTCCTGGTGTCCTTCTGTAATATCCTTGGCCTTGGATATTAACTATGGTATCAATTAGCACAATTGTTTATTCAATCTTTTATCAGAATAATGTCCCATACGTTGTAACAGAACATATTATTAGGTTGGCAACTAATTTCGTGGACTCTCAAGAATCTTCAGCAAAAGTATTTATTAACAAATAACTAATGACAATCTTTAATTAAAATAAGATCCCTCGGAATGCAGAAGTGCTTCCCATATATCAGGTAGCTGGTCTATCCCACGGCCATAGAATTATTGTGCTTTTAAGGCCAAGAATCTTTGGAGGTGCATTTTGACCCGGTCCACATTATTAAATCGCCTTCCAACCAAGAAGTACTGCACCGAACTAAAAATGTGGTAGTCACTCGGCGCCAGGTCTGGGCTGTAAGGTGGATGAGTTTGACGCTCCCAGTCAAGGTCTTCTATTTTTTGAGGCGTCCGGTTAGCTACGTTCCCTCCGTTTGGTGGTGTCAAGAAGGTATTAACTTCTGGAAGCTTGTCAAGAACGGTTCCAGCATTAATGCTCTAATCTACTCTTCTCAACCTGGCCGCGCGCAGGCTGAACTCCGCTGGAATCGGTTCAAACAGATTTTCAGGGGCGGAATTATCTATCAGCAAGATAACGCCAGATCACACGTCACGAATCGGGAGCTTCAAGATATCGAAGACCTTAGCTGGGAGCGTCTAACTCACCCACGTTACAGCACAGGCTGGGCGCCAAATGACTAGCATCTTTATAGCACGCTGCAGCACTTCTTGGTTGGAGGATGATTTATTAATGTAGACCATGTCAAAACGCATCTCCAAGGATTCTTGGCTTCAAAATCACAAGAATTCTACAGCTGTGGGAGGGGCCAGGTAGCTGATAAATGGGAAGCAGTCCCGGGTTCCAACAGATCTGTCTTTGATTGAAAACTGTTATTTGTTATTTGTTTATGAACACTTTTGTTGAAGACGCTTGAGAGTCCACGAAATTACTTGCCAACCTAATATATTAGGTTGTCCCATAAGTCCCCGCCGTTTTTTCAACGATTCACTGCAGATTTCGCCGACAGTCTCTAGCATAGCGCTGCATAGCTTTCGAAAGAGAATGATTTGCTCTATCAGAACTTGTATTGCATTTCTTTTTTCATCATGAATTTTGTCAATTTTTAGGGCGTTGAAGTGAAATGAAAAAGTAGCCATTTGCGCACTTGCTCTCTCCGCTTAGGTTTGTAGTTTTTTATAGCACTTGGAATACAATGTTCTGTACTACAAGAATATGTGTTACTGTTATTTGCTCATTTGTCCTTTATTGATTTTAAGGCCATCAAATTGGGACGCCCGACTTTTCCGTCCGAATTTTTACCAAAACTCCGGCTCTGTGGTTGGACTTTTTTGCTTGGTGTTATATGTCGTTTGGGAGAGGATGTCCTGTTCAGTAAGAACTTCTGTAGAGTTTATTCTCTCACGCTGATTTCTGTCGAATATCAACAACTGAAGAAGGAGAAGGAGTTGTTGGTGAAGACGATTTTTCTCTTTTTGGCATTTAGTTGATGTTCAATAGAAATCAATAAACGCGACACATATTCTTATAGAGCAAGACATCCTCTTTCGAATGACGTATAACACCAACCCAAAAAGTCCAACCACAGAGCAGGAGCTTTCGGCAAAAATAACCATCCTCCTTCGGACGTCCCAATTTGATGACCTAAAAATCAATAAAGGGCAAGTGATAAAATAGGACCAACACATATTCTTGTAGTACAGAACATTGTCTTCCAAATGCTATAAAAAACAGCGCAAAAAATTACAAACCTAAGCGGATGTTCTCTCCGCTTAGGTTTGTGATTTTTTGCGCAAATGGCTACTTTTTCACTTTTCACTTCAACGACCTAAAAATTAACAAAATTCACGATGAAAAAAGAAATGCAATACATTCTCTGATAGAGCAAATCGTTCTCTTTCGAAAGCTATGCAGCGTTATGCAAGAAATCGTCGGTGAAATCTGCAGTGAATCGTTGAAAAAAACGGCGGGGACTTATGGGGCAACCTAATATATAACACCCATCAAGATCATGCCGATTGGACGTCATAGAAGGAAGATCCAGGACCCCAGAAGGGGACTCCGAGCAACTTTCACCTAACCCATTACCACTACCACTAAGACTACTGCTACCCACCTCGATACTAGTTATAGGGTGAGGGGGTGTGTAGAGGAAGGGAGAAGCATAAGACCTCCCAAGGCAGTCATCGGGCTGCGTACCAGTTTGAAGAGGCCTTTGTGATACAGGGCCCGCCCCAAAGTTATTGTGCTTCCTGCCTCCTGGTAGTAGTGTCATGAATCATCTGCAGAAGTGCATATCCATGCTCAGCTCGCCTCCGTTAAGACAATGCCATGTGCTCAGGTCAAGCTTACACGTACCTTGACACTACTCACTCCTGTGTGACATCTCGCAGCAGCCATGCGTACTTCACTGTTTTTTCTCTCCTATTTTTCTTTGTTTTTTTCTCATTTCCTCAATCTCTCTATCGCTTTTTGCAAAGAACCGACCATTATCAGAAATCATCCGCCGTCTGCCTACATTTGTCATTATTTATGTGGGTCAAAAATAAATAAATAAATATGGGAGCGACAACTGCCATCTACTTAGGGAAGAGTCCCCAATCTCTCTGCCCATACAGGAAGCAGCCGCTCTCTCCATGCCTACCTAGGAAGCAGCCGCTGTCTTATCCTCCCTCGATATTTTTATTTATACGGCTCTACAAGATCATGATGATTGCATCGCCAAGCCTGATATCGAGCGTTGTTCGGACAGTTGGCTACTGTCAAAACTGTTTACATTCTACTGCGTCACCACAGTTCACAATTAAGGCGCACAAGTTCGCCAATAAATAACAACGATAACAATTCCATCATATCCCGGAAAATCGTTCTTCTTCTGCAGCTCCAATGTGGCGGTGAGCTTTTGCGATGCAATTTCTAAACGATGTATGGTTCGGTGTGAGGAGTCGAAAACCATAGTTATTCTTTCGTAATGCTCTTCTGTGGTCGAAAAAGCCGTGGGCACGTAAGCGCGAACTTCATGACGCCCTGCTGCCACCCACCCGAATGTGTTCGGTCGTCGTAGTGGTACATAGTGCTGTAGCTTCACAGCAGCAAGGTCGTGGGTTCGATTCCCTTTGTACTGGTGTTTTGCATTTTTCGATTTATCGTCAATGGGACCCTTTATCCCCATTTCTAACACATTTTTGAACAAAAACATGGTAACAAATGTCGTTTTCGTTCATCGAGCTCTTGGAAAGTGGAAAGGTGAGAATTTTTGACTTCCAGGTTAAACAAGTAAAAAACTGACTGTCAGATTCGTGACTATCACCCCAAATAATCCCCACGTACAAAGTTTGGGCGATATTGGTGCTTCTGACCTCATCACCCGCACTCCTGCCTGGGCATAGAGCGGACTTTGCACCTCAGTCTTCACGATCAAGCATGAGCGGTCATGTAGGTGTGAAGCCATTCGAGGTGGAAACCAGGTGAATACAAGTCTCCATGATCGACTGTCATAGAACCTAGGCATTTTTGATAGAACAGCTTCAAATCTTCTGTGCCTGTTGTTAAATTCAACTTTACTATGCTTATTACGTTTCGACAGTATCATCGTTATCAAAGACGGTATGAGTGTACATTCTGCAGACTTCTTTCAGGCGTTTGGTAACGACGATATCGTCGAAACGTCAGGCGTAAAAAAGTTGCGCCTCTCAAATCTGCGTGGCACAGAAGATTTGAAGCTATTCTACCAATTGAATCCGTTAAGCGTCGAATTTACGGGCTTCCGAGTTTGTGTAGCAGACGAAGGAAGAACGATCTTCCGATGGCTATCAAAATAATTACTAATAAAACGCGACTGGATCCTGCAGAAGTCTTTACTTGGTACAGGTCTAGAACGAGTGGCTCCACTTATAAAATTAGAAAGCCATTTGCTCGTACTCAATTACGGAACAACTTCTTCAGCATTAGGGTTATACCTATTTTAAGTAAGAATTGGAGCGAGGACTTGGCAAGCAGTGAGTGTAAGGGCTCTTCGCGCTGTTGTTGGAGGTTGACGATGTAGACTCGAGGATTCCTCGTATATATATATATATATATATATATATATTGCTTCCGCCTCATAGCTTCCTTACTAATCATGTCTCTTGTTGTGTTGTCGTGGTTTCCTTTATATTTTCTTGTTTTTTTTCAGGCTCTATCTTATACTAGTTGTACACGAGTAGGTTATGTTTAGCTGTTTGTCGCGCACGTCAATAAATAAATAAATAAATAAATCAGAAGGCTACGCAGAAAGTAAGATATCGGTGCTACGACATCCTGTTTTGAGAGGGTGGTAGAGAGAAGCGTAGATGTTTAGTTTGTGAGCAGTGTATGTATTTCGCTTACATGCTTTTTAGTGAAACGTTAGTGAATAGTAAAACGTTCGTGCCACCGTTCTTAAATCACTGAGCTTTACCGTCAAGGCTTCTCGGCACGCTACATTCACCACCGTTTTGGAGTTCATCAAAGTATTATGAATAGGTTCATCAGACGCTAAGAACACCTGGGAACCGAGGATGATAGATCCGGACGGGAAAGACACGTATCTGTGTCAACTACGGACAACATTAAGAAGGTACGTGAACGAATTCGCAGGAAGCACGTGTTACGTGTTCGCAGGAAGCCGGCGCTCTCGGTCCGCCGGTTGTCGGGAAAATGGACATCATGGCGACGTCGTTGAGAAGAATCTTCCGTAAACTGGGACTTAAGGCCTACAAGAAGACCCGCGTGCACCCTCCTGGACCTTCAAACAGGAAGAAGTTCCAGCTCACAGAGCAAGAATGCTGCCAGACTGGTGCAAAGGCAACCTTCCGCAATTCATCAGCTTCCAAGAGTGGCCAGCCAACTCTACGGATTTGAATCCGATGGATTACATGGTCTGGCTAGCTCTGGAAGCCAAAGCCTGCGGGAAACCTCACCGCCCCGTGGATCCTTTGAAGAAAGGCGTGGGATGAGCTCAACGCGCCTTACTTGCGTGCCGCCGTCGATGCCTTCCCGAAGCGTCTCAAAGTCTATATCGATGCAGATGGAGATATCTTCGAATCTCAATGTTGCGTATAGTTTACAATAGACTGATAAACATTATCGCATCGTTGGTTTCTCGAAAGTACCGCATTTTCTTTCCCGGCGAATTGAATACCTTGTCGCCATAATTTTGTACAACACCTTATCCTCTTGAAACAGCTTGATTGTTCGAAAATCGAAAGGGGCCATGCAGTGTACTAACGAGGTCGAATAAAATAGGTATTCATACTTCGGCTACGGGTGTTACAGTGGAGTGTTGATCATGAATCTGACATCGGTTTCTCGATTTCCCGTTTTCTTATGACAGGTTAGAGTAGGTGTGAGAAAGTGAGGATGGTGAGGTCGGATGCACCAATTTCAGCCAAACATTTTGCGTGGGGGGGGGGGGGGGTTATTTGGGGTGCCAACCACGAAACTAGCATCAGTTTTTACTTGCTTAATCTGGAAGTCAAAAATTTTCACCTTTCCTTTTAAAGAGCTCGATGAACATAAACGACATTTGTTGCCGTGTTCTTGTTCAAAAATGTGCTAGAAATGGGGATAAAGGGTCCCACTAACGATCATCATCATCAATTTCATTAGCGTCTGTCCCGCTTGGTGGCGGGGTCCGCTCTTCTGGTGTGGTGACGCCAATTCTCCCGATCAAATGCTTGATCAGGGTGCACACCAGTCATCTTTAAGTCCACATGCAACGTATCTAGCCAACGTTGTTTCGGGCGTCCCCTGGGCCGCTTTCCAGGGACCTCAAGATTCAGGCTAATCTTACGGACGGTGTCGTCGTTAGCGCGGAGGACGTGGCCGTACCGTAGCATTATCTCGAAACCTCTTGAACGTCATCAACCATATGATGTGACACAAATGTTCGTAGGCCGGCCTGTCACTAGGGCCTGTCGCCTGCATTCGATTGTCCGTGTTTGGCTCGGCTCGCAAAAGCAAGCAGTTTCCAGTGGCACCACGTGGAGGAACGGACATCGCCACCAGAGCCCCACTAACGATAAATCGCAAACTGCAAAAACACCAGTACAAGGGGGAATCGAACCCACGACTTTGCCCTTGTGAAGCCACAACACTACCACTACGCCAACCGACCACATTCGACTGGGTGGCAGCAGGACGTCATGAACTTCGCGCTCACGTGTCCACACGCTTTTTTTCGACCACAGAAGAGCATTCCGAAAAAAACTAACTATGGTTTTGTACTCCCAACACGGGACCCTACATCCTGCAAAAATTCCATCAAAGCTCATCGCCAATTTGGAGGCTCTTATTGTGAGATCTCAAGATGAAAAGCCGCTTCTCTCAAGTGCATCTCATTCATGTCTGGATTGGCGGATATGCTAATCGCGCACGAGCAAATGTACTTGTGATGCCCTGCATATCCACTAAGTTGTTAATCTCCTTATCGAGTTCGTGGAAGAGTTAATTGCTATGCGCTTCTCGTGGATAATCATTGCACTGAAAGACGACAAATCAGCAGCACTCCAATGTGAACTTTATGGGTCGCCGTGTGCCCCACATTAGCTGGACTGCCTTCAATCTCGTGCAGCTTTTAGGCCGTGTTTTTGTCTGTTCGATCCTTTAAGGCTGGAAACGGAGGGGTAGGCAGTTTATTTTCCGGCCTAGCGGGAGTTGTCGAAGGAGAACAAAATTCTCTACTTCGCATGCTCCGAGGAAGAATTATTCTGAAAAGCGGGTGGGCTTGGCATGCAAGAATGACCACACTAGACAACTGAAGATATCGCGGCATCAGGCGAGAAGAGAAGAAGAACAGCCAAGATAAAATGAGTGGTGAACCGCATCAGACGCAAAACAAGCAGGTACAACCACCACAACCTTTATTTGACCGTTTGTCGGAAGATAGACTATGCAGAAGATATGGAGAGTGCTTGAGATTTGAACTGCGCGAGAAATCCAGTGCAGTGCTCGCACTTAAGCTCTCGATTCCCTTAGCACTGTCGCGAAGATGGTACACGAAGCGGTCGTATTCCTCGAGGATGTTGTCCATGACGGTATCTTCCCAAAGGCCGGCAAGAGAGGTGTAGAGGTCCCAGTTAATGGTCGTTCTGGCACTCCTCTTCTTGAATTTCGCGGCCTTATCTCCTTGACGCAAAAGCGGAGCCTTGCGCGAAGGAGGCGGTGGTTCGATCCGTTAGAGCTTTGGGACAATGGAGACGTCGTTCAAGCAATACTAGCGATTGAAGATGATGTGGTCGATCCCGTTGTGGAACTGGCCACCGGGGGATTCCCAGGTCCATTGTAGAGAGGAAGGCTTCTGGAACTGTGAGTTTCCATGGATGGTCTTGGTCGACATGATAAACTCAGACAGCCTTTCACCTTGCTCGTTCCACTCCAAACCGTGGGTTTCGATGTGAAGTTCTTCCGGCGACCTTCGCGGTCCGATCTTGGCGTTGAAGTCGTCGACGATCACCAGTAGAAGGTGTGATTTTCCTTATAGAACTTCTCCAGCTCCACGTAGAAGGCTTCGACCTCTTCGTCGTCGTAGTCGGATGTTGGGCATACGTGACGAACACAGTCAAAGCTGGCACGGAGCCACATCGCTTCAGTCGCAGACGTCCGATTCGGCTTGTCAGAGACTCGTACGAATCGATGTTCATGACCTAGTGCGTGTTGACGAGGACACTAGCGCCGCATACTCCACTGATGTCGAATGTTCCAAGGAACAGTTCTTCTTCGGAGTCGTAGGCGGTGTGTAGGGGTTGGTGTCTTCTTGTCTCGGTCAGTCCGATGACGTCGTACTTGATCTTCCTGGCTTGCATCATCAGGATCTCGGTAGATGCTTCCGATGCAAGCCTGCGGGAGTAATAAGTACAGATCGTCATTCTACTCCCTCCAAATTTACGCAGCCTAGTTTGTCCTTGGGATTTTGTAATTCTTTCCATACTTGTGAATTTGAGTCTGGCGGGAAGCCGTCTCGGGAGTTGCCGGATTCTCTGCTAATAAACCCATCATCTGTTGTCTCTTATCGTAGAAACACAAGGAAGCTAGCTCCCAGAGGTGAGCGGTTGAAAAGAACTTTGGATGCATTCAAAGTTAATCTCAGAAATCTTTGTACACGAGTAATCATGTTTCCTCAGGGATAAATAAATCTACTACTATTTGGTGCGTTTCAATAAGTGCTCGAAAGGATTATCGTCCGCACGTTTTACGGCCAGTGCTAAATATATTACTTCCGAGTTCTGAACTGTTTCACACCTCCCTAGAATTGTTGAAACATTATTCCAGTGTGCTTCTCTGAGCTGTTCACCAAGATTGTTGAACAGGCTTTACTTCGGCTGACTTTTCGGCGTCTTCGCCTTCTTCGGAGCCTAGAAAAGTCGAGAATATTAGTGAAACTATCCCCCCAAACGCCATTTCATCCTACAGAATAGTGTTCTCAAGACAGCTAGAGTAAAGGACCGATGTACCAGATACAGCGTATCAACTAACCTTCCAGGTGAGTGCCGATGAGCACCACCGATGAGTCACCCGTGGATGGAGATAGACGTGGGTGAGTGAGTTTAGCCTCGGATACCATCCGACTTAAATACCCTGCAGGTCAGATATGATCGATCAAAGCCCACAGAGCTCGACAAAGGGTGCCAGTTCCTGGGTTATCGCTATGCACTCGTCTTTGCGGTTGACCTGTGGATTTCTGGCCGCTATCCAAAGCGCCTCAAGTGTCCTGCGTGCTGAGATGTCGCTTTCTCTCGCTAAGATGGAGACGGACACCTGGAACATGGCGTCATAGAGGCATCGGACCCTGTGCTCTCCCCAAGGAGTTGACACATTGGGTTTCTTGAGGCCATCTAGATACTCCCTGACTCTAATACACAGCGATCTACCCGTTTCCCATATGTACTCCTGCCCGCACATTCTACATGACATGAGGTATACCACCCCAGATGTCACGCAGTCTCCCTCGTTACCGCTAGGGCGAACTACGCAGGATGGAGTGGAACACATCCGATCGTAGATTCGGTTCCGGACCAACTGCTCCTTCAAGTTCGTGGGAGGCACCTCGACCATCGAAAACGTCGATCATTGTTGAAACATCATTTTAAGTTGATTAGCAAGTTTTGTCTAGGTATGGGCTCAAGCACGCAGCGACATCGTAAAGGGATAACATGTGGCGCGCCCAATAGTAGCTGATTGTCATTGTGCGGTCGTACTAATCGTGATGAAAATTAACATTGAAAACCATGACCCGTCAGTGACCTATCCCCTGGGCTCGGATTCATGATCGACTTACCGGCAGGTAAGTGTAAAGGCTGCCACCACTCTCCATTTACGCGCGATTGATGAATGCGCGGCGGAGAAAAGAAGAGGCCGGATTCCGGGCTGACAACGGGCCGGCGAAGGAATTGGGTCAGAAATTAACAGCGAAGCGAAACCATCGCTTTGAAGGTAAATGTTTCCCTACGCGCTGACGAGGTAAGCATTTACCTCAACACTTACCTCGGGTTTTCCCCGCCGCGCGTTGATGAATCGCGCGTAAGTGGGGAGTGGGGGCAAAATCCGACCCCAGAGGTAAGTTTCGAGGTAAATGTTACCTCGCCATTAAATGTGATACGTCGGGAATCCCTAGCTCTGGCTGTCACGAATCAGAAACCGAGGTAAGTTCTTGAAAAGTGGCGGGTAAATGGCCGTCGAGGTAGATCGGGGTGTGAGCTACCGCCGGCCGAGTTCATGAATCCGGGCCCAGAGGATAGGTCACTGACTTAACGTCTAGGTTTTCCCACGTAACCGTTTGATTTTGAATTCGGCGGTGAAATTTGAATACAAGGTGGTGAAGAGGTGAAGTTCGTCGCTGTCAGCCGCCATCGTGCGGCTCTCCATCTCACCTCCAGACTCAGGAGTTGTCGTATTCTCTGCTAATAAATACTATTCCCTGTACTCCATACCCGGGACGTTACCTTCCAGAGGCGAGAAAATCAAACGAATCTAGCCCAATTTGGAGGTTTCAGCAACGTTAGTACAATACAAGCTTTGTGTTGTCAGATGTACGTCAGACCTCGTTGATCAGACGACAGTGTATCTTCAGGGATATCTTCAGGGATACAACACTAGTCTGCTTGTTTCGTAGCTATGCAGACAAGCTGTAAACATCCGCATGAAAAAGCTCAGACATCAGTGGATTTTTTATGCACCAAGTGGCGTTTTCGAGGAAAGCAATTAAACAGCAAGGCAGCAAAAGGCTGGATGTCGAAGAGCTTCTTTCTCACATTTGTTGCTCTTTGTCACTTTGTTTCAAGTTTCAATAGAGACCTTAAAACTTTTAGAAATCCGAAAGAAGATTTCGAGGCATAACTATTAGGTTGTAACGAAATAAATGGCACTGAACCACTGTAAATTTAAGCAGTTAATATCTCGGCTTGTTGGCAAGTTTATTAATCGAAATAAAATCCTTCTGATTCTACACATCTTTGCCAACGTGACACAAGCTTTCTTATCCCAGTAGCATAAAATTCAGAAGTTCTGGAATTGACGAAATCTTCGAAGGCACTTTCGGCATCCTGTTGGTATTTGAATATTTTCCCTACCAAGAAGTCGCCAAGATGCTTGAAGAAATGGTAGTCTGTTGGGGAGAGGTCGGGAGAAAACGGAGGATGTGGCAGAGTTTCAATGCTCAGCTCATTCAATTTCTGCAACGTCATTCGTGCTACATGGGGCGAGCATTGTCGTGCAGAAGGAGAACTCGCCTTCGGTCTACCAAGGCCGGCCGGATATCCTTCAACTTTTTCATCACTTCTTCAATTTCAATGCAGTACTTCTCTGCCGTGATGGATTCACCGGGAGGGAGGAAGCTGTGGTGAATAATTCCCAGCGAACACCACCATACTGTCACCATTACTTTCTTTTGGTGCAATTCCGGCTTCGCAAAAACCTTGGGGCTCTCATCGCTGTCCACCCACTGTGCCGATCGTCGCCTGTTGTCGTTCATTATCCATTTCTCGTCACAGGTTACGATGCGATCAAGGAATGGGTCCGTTTCGTTCCGTAGAAGCAGTGCGGACGAGATCTCATATCGTCGGTTTCTTTGCTCCTCAGACAGCTCGTGAGGCATCCGTCTTTCCAGCTTTTTGGTCTTTCCAATTTCCTTCAGATGCCGGGCAGCTGTGTTGTGACTGACGCCAAGACCCTTCGCTATCTCCCTGGTACCTTTGTGTGGGTCCTCTACCACATCTCTCAGCTTGTCCTCATCAACATCACTATGCCTCCCACGACCTTCATGTGCTTCCAAGCTCTCATCTCCATTCCGGAACTTCTGATACCAACGATACGCCGTCCGAATTGTGGAACATCCTTGACCGAATGCGGCGTTGATCTTCTCGTCTGCCTCCTTAGCTGTGGTGCCCAGCTTGAATTCATACAAGTAAATGCCTCGGATTAGCCTTTTGTCCATCTGCAAAAAAGTCAATAAAACTCTAATGTTTTCCCACTTTTACATAGAAGATTTGGTACTCGCCGGTAGAGCAGAGTTTGCGCTTCTAAATGATATGCCACATGTTACGGTTTGTTCTTGATCAAACGCATAAAGACGCGCCAAAAAATGGCGCGAGCCAGGGCCATTTAATTCGTTATCTTGGCGACTTCTTGGTAGGGAAAATATTCAAATACCAACAGGATGCCGAAAGTGCCTTCGAGGATTTCGTCAGTTCCAGAGCTTCTGATCTTTATGCTACTGGGATAAAAAAGCTTGTGTCACGTTGGCAAAGATGTGTAGAATCAGAAGGTTTTTATATCGATTGATAAACTTGCCTAGAAGCCGAGATATTAACTGTTTAAATTTGCAGTGGTTCAGTGCCATTTATTTCGTTACAACCTAATAGCTCTCCATTCCTCCGGAAACAACGAATTCGCTACAGACGTCTCCGGGAAGGGGAGAACCCCAATTTGAACACCGATGGCCCTTTTGTGGGCGATAAACTGCGCCAATTATGTCCCGTAGAAGTAGAGTATACCACTAAGATTGACAGATTAATGGCGCATTTATTCGCTTTTCATGTGAGTATGGCGGCCTAAAATACTTGCCCAGTGAGACGACTGAGCTCCGAGAACGAGTGGGTGAGGGGAATTGATGATTCCGGGTTGGGTACGCTCTCTGCCCTATCTTTTGTCGTCATATGGAAACCTAGCATTGCACCATTGGTACTTGGCACTACAATAAGGTCGTGTCCATCACTCTGAAAAAGATTATTACATCGTCCCGCATGGTGAAAATTAGGCAGATGGGCTTCGGCTTCTACCGTACCCTTGAGGATTCATCAAAATTCTGAAGCCCTACTTAGCAAAGTTCTTATACGAGGACAATCTCTGGCAGAGGAGAACGAAATGGAAGAATAGCTATGTAGGAGGCAAAGTGCGACATGGGCGACATTAGGACCTTCCAGGAGGGTAAGATGCTATCTGGCGGACTTCTGAAGATGCGCGTTCTACACGATTGTTCTGCCGATGCAACCTCATCTTCCTAAGATTACATATAAAACTTTAGCGCAGAACTGTTGCTTTAAAGGTAAATCAATATGGAAGTCACGTACTTTCTTCGTGAAAAAACTGTTTTCTGACTGAAGCAATCTTAGGGTTCTTATAGCAACAGGAAGTAGTGAGTTACGCAACACCTCTCGTGGTACCGAAAACTTCTTCGTTGTCCGCATTGTACACGGCGCACACCAAAATTTCGCTGGGACAGATTGGAGCTAATTCTGAGTGTGGTGACTAGAAACTTCTGAGAACCTTCTCCAAACGGTTCGAAATAGTCTTGAGAATTTCGCATTTCCTAGTAAGAGAAGATAGAAGCGCAGGGGAGATGCGCTCGCCCACTCGATTGATAGGTTAGGTTCTGTGTGCATTGTGCACGGCGCACTCTTGGGGCATTCCTGGCATGATAGAGCACTGGCGACGTACGTCATCTTTGAGATACTCCGAAAGCACGCATATCCTGAGAAATAAGCTGCTCTAATCGCCCGTACAGTCAATTTTGGACCACCCACGGCGAAAATATGGGTGTTCCGGTAAAGTTTTACACATGTTTGTGTAGATCTCGAAGAGACGAATCGAATGGTGTCAACCTTTTTTCAAAAATCCCGAAACTGAAGGAGTTATGATCATGCGACGCTTTGCGACGCTATTTTTGCGTTTTTTCGCCCACTTTTGACCGTGCGGCGCGAGCGGTATTGTAGGCTCGTCGGGTGGGAAGGATAAGGCGCTGACTTTTTCATCGACTGGCCACCGCAAGTCATTGTATGGCCAAATATGCATTCAAGTCGTCTCCACGCCAGCCCATAGAAGAAGGCTATGCGGCGCATCCTGGGCCGGATCCATCATCGTCTAACCGACGAGTATAAGTGGTAGAGATACCCACGATGAAGCCTGCGTCTCTACCTCTTACCATATCTCTAACCGGTATACCCCGCATACCCGCGGGTATAACTGTTGATGAATTTGACCCCTGAAAGGGATTGGGTAACTCCGTACTTTCTTTTATCCTTTTATAATTTCACGCCGAGCTATAGTTTTTTTCCATATCAATATATCGTCATTTTGGCAGAATAATAAGTGGATAAAGAATGGCGTTGCTCAATCTCTTTTGGGACGCATTCTACCTCTAGGGATATCGTGTATCCTTCTAAGGCGAGTCTGGTACCAATTCATCGACCCAAGGGGATGGAAGGCTTGGTTGGCCTGGGAGGAAAATCCGAACCAGGAACCTGGTATCGGATGGGTACGCGACAGCTGGTACCTCCTCCGACTACGCTGCTAGCGGCCTTCAGAATAAATGCTTGTGTTTATTTGTTGGCCTGACCGATCCAAGGCTCGATTTTTGCCCGAAATTCAAATTTAGCCCTAGCCACCGTTGTGCCCATCTCCTGTGGCGGCAATTTTTTTCTCGGAGCCCTTCGGACATCTGCACGCCGGCCGTGCATGCTCTGGAGGCACTCTCAGAACGCCGAAATTCTTCATGCGCCACGTATCAGATTTCGTGTGAATGCACCTTGTCGTCCCGCCCTTGCCATCATCATTCAATGCATAGCTGCTACTCGTTCGCCTCGAGGAATTCGTCGCCGCAGCGAATGGCTACGTGCTCTCAGTCCTCCAGCTGCAAAGTTGCTCTTAACATCCGAATTTGTGAGTGCAAACCTCCAAAGATAATTCCGAATGGGGCTGGCTCTCTTGAAAATCTGAATGGAGGGTCCTTGATGAAGGTATTTATTTATTTATTTATTTATTTATTTATTTATTTATTTGTTTGTTTATTTCTTCAAAGCACATGATAGTGTGTCCAATCGCAAAAACGATAAACAATTGCTAGAAAGCATGGTAATAATAAAGGATGAAGGGTGACGTTACTCAATCCTTTTTTGGGATGCGCCATGCACTCTACTTCTACGTGATCTCGTGGAGGCGACTTGAATGCGTATTTGGCCATACAATGACTTGCGGTGGCCAGCCGATGAACAAGTCAGTGCTTTATCCTTCCCAGACAAGTCTGATACCAATTCACCGAAATTCACCGACTCCGGAGGGATGGAAGGCTTGGTTGGCCTAGGTGAGAAATCCGAACCAGGAACCTGGTATCGGGTGCAGCCGACAGTCGGCGCCTCCTCCGACTGCGCTAACGCGCCCTATGGTAACAATATTGGCAATTTATTAGGCGAACTGAATGCTCGGGAACAAACTGCTAGACAGTACTAACAAAGAGAAGAAAAAACACAAACAGCAAGGACTGCAGTTTGATTTTCTTTAGGAACTTGCAGGAAAGTGTTCCGTAAGAGGTTTTTTACACATTTGTTTCTAGGGAGAGTTTATGTTAACATTTCCATTAAGCCAACAAAAGATACCATTTTCACGTCGATTGCACACTTTTCAAAATCAAATTGGACACTTTCCAAACCACATTATCCACTTTTCGCATCATATTGGACATTTTTCATGTCAAATTGGAGACTCTTCTAAGCTAGCCTTATGACTTTTGCGCTTTCAAATTGAAATGGTTAAACTAGAGATTCAGTAGGATGCTTCGAAAATTTTTCTTTTAAGGAAAATTTCGTATAACATTCTTTGGATGCGTGTAGCGCAGCCGGAGGAGGTGCCGGTTGCCGCGTGCACCCGGTTCCTGGTTTGGATTTCCTGCCCAGGCCAACTAAGAATTCCATCCTTTCGGGGTCGGTAGATTGGTACCAGTCTTATCTGGGAAGGATAGAGCGCTGACTTGTTCATCGGTTGGCCACCGCAAGTCATTGTATGACCAAATAAGCATTCAAACCACCTTCACGATATCCCACAGAAGTATAATATAATGTTCGCGATTTAGGATTTACTTACGACGACAAGTTATCGTTCAGCTCACACTTCAAAAATATATCGACTATAGCAGTCTCTCGTACTTTTAGTCTATTCAAGGCTCTCAAAACTAATCATTCTGCGACATTTCTTAAGGCCTATTCTACATACGTCAGACCCATAGCAGAGTGTGGCACAACAGTTTTCAACCCTCACCTGTGAAAAGATATACGTTATTTGGGGAGTATACAAAACGGATTTACCAGAAAACTTGTCATGCGCTCTAGCGGGATACCTTATAGATACATCCCGAACGGGGTTGAAAGGAGAAAGCTGTTCAAATTGCCTAGTCTGGAGCATAGAAGACTCAAAAATGATCTGGTCTTGGCCCACAAAATCATTACAGGCAAGTCCGTGCTGAACTTTCGTAAATTTTTTTACATTTTCAAGGTCTCGCACCAGAAATGGCCCATATAAGCTGATGACGTCTCGGTTAAGAACGAGGCTCCGTTCACAGTTTTTCTCCCAGAGAGTTGTTTTCCTACCTTAACCCACTCATTGCTAAGGGCGGACTATTTTTGAATCAGACATGGTTTAAGAAACTGGTTGACCGAGCGACACTATCTAGTTAAATTATTCTACCTGTTACTTTCCCGTTGAAGTCATAGTACGTTGTTAACCTTGTGATTCGACAATCCACATTTTTCTGTTATTTTATAAGTGTTTTTTCGCATATTTTGTTTTTTTCTAGATTATAATGGTCTTGTTCATTTGTTTTTCTAATTTATATTTTTGATCCATTCAATTAGTCTCTCTTCACTTTGACTTGAGTTCATATCAATATGGTTACGGTAGTGCGATTGGTAGCTGCATGTTCGGCCTGTTTCAGCCTTCATGTGACACATTGTTTTACATCAACTGTGTATGTAACATGTGTATATGCGTCAACAAATAAATAAATAAAGTGTGTGGCGCGTCCGAAAAGGGATTGGGCAATGCCGTCCTTTATCCTTTATTCTTTTAACATTTTTTAAGTGCTTTGTTTATCTTCAAAAATAAGTGCAATATTTTTATAAACATTCTTTTTTTTTGTTGAGAAAAATGATAAATTAGAATATGTCTGAAAGCCCAAGAAAGAGGAAACCATTAAAAGACCAGATCGCGCCTTATAGTAAAAAAGTTCGCCGCAACTTTTATTTGATTGATTGTGTAAATGCTGCTTATATGATCCGTTTAAGTGAGGATATGCATGTTCTTTACAGTTGTTTTTGTTGCCTCGTTCACAGATGTCAAACTCTATGCAAACATGAATTTTGCTATCAATCGAATAAAAGTCGTGACGTCTTGGAAGAGGGCATGGCGTAGTCTTTGTTTTGGGACTAAAAGCTTCTTCGCCTTCCTGATCTTTCAACTATTTCTTCACAAAGAATAAGAATTATGTAAAATTTCAAGCAATATGTTAAAATATTGAGTAGGTGAATTAAAATTTCAAAGAAAGTTACACTAAAATTTTCCTTAACAAAAATTAATCTAACATTATTGAGGAGTCTCTAGTTCAATGTAGAAAAAGTTCATTTCAAGTTGGAATAATTTATCTTGATTTCAAAAGTGTCAAAGCTAGCTTGGAAGAGTGTGCAATTTGAAATGAAGTCTTTAATAAGATGAACTGGAAGGACTGGTATTTCCTAAGCCGAAGAGTAGCCCAGTAATGTTATTAGTATAATAAAAGGAATAATTTGTAAAAGCGTTAAAAAAGAGTATCAGTTTAGAGAAAGAAAACCTTGCCGCAAAGACATGTTGCTTGTGAACTACAGTGCGTTTCAAAAGTATGTATCCACTCCCAAAGCTGCCCATATCTCGTTTCGCGTCCGTTTCTGCAGGTCCGCGCTAGCTACACTAGGTTCCTCGTAGTCGAAAATAGGTAACCACTCGCTTTCAGAAATTTTTTTCTTCTCATACGAGAATCAGACTTTTTTGAAGAACATTGGTTGAAAATTAGCGTTTCAAAAGTATGTATCCACTTGTGAAAAACTTTTTTCGTTTTTCTTTATTTCTTTCATTTTTACCAACGGGAAAAAATCTAATCTGGATGTTCTCGATGGATACCGAGATTGCTGGAGAGTATACATTGTGTCCGAGTGAATCATTTTCGGATATCCGATTCGGATAACCCGATCCGAATCATCTAAAAATCCGGAGCCCGCACATTCGCCGTTATCCGAATCATCCAATTATCCGATGTTTTTCGATCGGATCCAATGTATACTGGAGAGACCTGCAAGAAGCCCCGTTGTTGCACTTTGGAGGAGGTTCCTTAGTGACGGTGGTCGGTTTCTTCAGCAGCGGAATGCTGAAGCTTAGGCTTCCGTCGTGTCGCACGGACAGTCTGAAGTGTCAAGGTGTAGTGAAGTCTAGCCCTATGCCTTTCTTTAGAGGAAGAGCACATCAGAGACATGCTCTGCAGCAGGGCTGCGCTGCAGTCCACTTGTCCAGGTTGACCAAAGATTGGCTCCACCGTCACAACATTCAAGTAACGAACTGGCCGACCTGCTCTCCTGACAGCAACCCAATGGAGAACACGTGGGGGATCGTGGTTGGACCAGTCTACGCGAACAATCAACAGTTCAATGACGTGGTGGCGTTTTTGATTACATGGGACACCAGTGAAGACAAAATCATACAGAACCTTGTCAATAGCATGAATAATACGATGCATGATGTTATAAGAAATAATGGTGGTCCGATAGACTTTTGAATTCAGTAAAAAATTAGTCTTTCACAAGTGGATACATACTTTTGAAAGCCAATTTTCAACCAATTTTCTTCAAAAACGTCTGATTCTCGTGTGAGACGAAAAAATTCTGAAAGCTATTTTCGACTACGAGGAATCTAGTGGAACTAGTGCGGGCCTGCAGAAATGGACGCGGAACGAGATATGGGCAGGTTCGGAGCAAGATTCCGGCGCTGTGTTTCAACGACCTCCTTGAACTTGTACGTACCCCAGACGACCTTTACGGATTTTTAGGATAAAAGCGTCACTTTGTCAGAACCTTCCGTAGATGGTAGACCAGCACGCACAGAGACACCACAGAGTTCACTCTAATCTGCCTGTCAATGCTTCGTGGGCGTGCGCATTCGCCATTCATCATCCTAACCACTTTTCCCGCCAGCTCTTCGGCATAATTTCGCTGCTAAGTGCAGCTCTGTCTGCCGCACTTTGCTGCAGAGTTATGCTCTGCTCCTCTTTTACGCATTCCTTAAGGTTAGGGACAAAGTTTTACCTTAGTCTACCCTTTTATGAAATGCGCCAAGCACTCTATTTCTGCGACATATCCAGTCTGGCACAAATTCACCGACCGCGGCAGAATGAAAGAATTGGAAGGTCTAGGCTGGAGATATAAACCAAGAACCTTAAACCGGAGTGCATGCGACAACCTGCACCTTCTCCAACTACGCTACCACGTGCCCTATATCGATATTTTATATTTTATTTTGATCAACTGTTTTGTCTTCCGCATCTTCTCTCGTTTTTGTGTAGGCCACATTAGCGACTAGTACCGAAGCATTAAAAAATAACAAAAACAAATCACAAAAATATATTTTCACCGCCAATGACCTCGGTTATGCATCCGGACTTAATTTTATGTTTCCTACATTTCTTGTCTTTCATTTGAGTTATTTATGCACACCCAGTGTACTACGTTTTCTATCAATTCTTTAATAGTAATGTTTAAGCGTCTTCATAACGATCCTTTGAAAATTATATTTTTTATTTATTCTATTTATTCTATTTATATTTATTTTCAATTTATTTTCTTTATTTATTTTATTGTAATTGTTATTATCAATAACTGGTGACTATTGATATCAATAATTTACTGACTATGGCCTTAAATAAACAACCTTCCTGCTCATCGATTTTGATTTCCTTCGGTGGTCAGGCAGCTATGCATCTGGTATTTGAAAGCGGTGACGTGGTCGAGGTCCTCGATTCGTCTCTCGCTCCATTCATGCGCAAAGAATGTCAGCAGCCCACTTTGTAGGATTGCGTCTGTCGTGATTCACTTCTATCCTTCCTTGTTCATCAGACGATTTGTCCCCTACCGATGTCATCTGACCATTAATGCTTTGCCCACATTGTATTTTCCATTCCTCAATTCACCTTACTTTCTTAGGACGAAGACGGAAACGTTGGCAGAGGTTAGTGCCACGTTTTTGCTGCCCACCAAAGGGCTCTTCCGACAAGCAATGAAGCTTTAGGAGTGCCTTTATACCGGTAATTCGAAAGTTGCATAAGATACAATCTCAGTCTAGTGTCATATCTGCCTGGGAACAGTTTCTTTAGAAGAAGGCCTAGGCTGTCTCGTTCACTCGCTACCGGGACCCGGATCCATGGACGCGACCGGCGGTAATTCCTACCCCGATTTACCTCGACGGCCACTTACCGGCCACTTACTGGAAACCTACCTCCGTTTCTGATCCATGACCGCCAAAACAAAGTTTTTGCGCCCTGATAATTTCTGAACCACTGCATCGTTAATCTCATCATCATCTCTCTGATTTTAGAAAGTGATTTGGATTTGGCGGGTGAGTTGGCGACGGGCCAGGGTCGTTGCGTTGGGTCAGAAATTATCAGAGGAGCAAAACCCTTGCTTTGGCGTTAAATGTTCCCGAAATCGCTAGCGAGGTAGCATTTAATCGTGCGAATCGCGAGTAAGTGGGGAGTTGAGGTAGATTTTACACTTACCGCCCGGTTAGTCGTTCATGAATCGTTCACGAGCCCAGGTTCTTGGTTGAAATTTCCCATCTAGGACAACCTAGCTCTCCATCCCTCCTTGGTCGGTGAATTGGTGTCAGACTTGCTTGAGAAGGTAAAGCACTGACCTGTTGATCGGGTGGCCACTGCAACTCGCTGTGTAAGCTAAATACGCATTGAAGTTGCCTCCACGTCGTCCCCTAGAAGTAGAATATGTGGCGCATTCCAGATGAGATTGAGTAAGGTCGCCCTTCCTTCTTTATCCTTACCCTTGGTTCTCCTTATAGCGTTGTTGGTAGAGAGTTAAATAATGAGCGGGTTCAATCAGTTAATTACGGTAGCGGTCGGACATTTCATTACCTGAATGGTCCATGGACCAGATTCATCACCACCTTTTAACGGTGAAAATACCGCTAAACCACCTGATATGATAACAGGTTAATCAGCATCATGTTTGGCAGTACTTTCACCGTTAGAGGGCGGTAAGCGGTTGATGAATCTGGCTCCAAGCAAAGAAGCTGGTAACCAGCTGGTAGCTAGTGCCATCTCGCCTTGTTTCCTCTCTATTTCATTATCCTTTCAGCTCGTTGTGCAGACTGCTCGTTTCTCGTTGAGAGTCTGGTGTTTCCTAAAAATCCGCTTTGTCGGAACACTCCTGTGCTACACCTCTGGCGCAGTTTGGTTTTTCTCTCGACAGAACGCTTTCGCCATTGAGTTCGATTCCCCACCTAGGCTGTTTAAACCTAATACTTCTTCAGAGTAGATCACCTGCAGTAGGACCTCTCTGAATTTCTGCGAGGTGAGTGACGACATATGTACCTTCTCATCAGATTTTTACTGATTATCAGATGAGCTCAAAGAAAAATCTCTGGGTGATGGAGCCTCGAAAATATAATGCAGAATGTGAACGAATGGCGCACTCTAAAGAGCCTAAATATTGGGCAGCAACATTAATAATTGTCCTTTTTTCGCTTTGATCTTGCACTACTCATGGGTGGGGATATGTGTGAAGTTTGGGACGCGCCACGCCTTACTTTTACGTTGGCGGTCTGTCATGGAGGCGATTTGACAATTTCATTTTCTTTTTCAGCCTTTGCAGTAATCTTTTGAGTATGACACAAAGGCTCGTCCGAAGAGAGTCGCGAAACGAACCTTTTATATCTTTAGTATCTACCTTTGTTTTGTTTATTAATAAAAATAAAATAAATAAACTCTTTACATCTTTTTTACTTCTTAGAAATCCTATATTTTCTTATGTTTCATCTTGATACACTTAATTTGCTAAAACCGAATCAGCCTGGTCAGCAGTTCTTGTAAATATTGTATTTATGTGATTCCCATTCAAAACGTCCAAATATGCATAAAAAATAATGGTATCGAGCGAGCATTAATTAGTTTTACGTGCGGCATTAATTTTACGTGGACTTTTTGACAGACACATGTAATAGCTGTTAACTGCTTAAAATGTTCTGCTCTATATTTAGGAAAAGCTGTCTGTTCCGCCCGCCTCTATGTCCTTGCGTCCGTGCATCCGCGCAAATTTATTATCCACTCGGCCAGCATCACATCTCGTTCAGTATGGTTGATATCTGATAGGATTTCAGGTGGAAGTTATGCGAATATGATGACCGATGGACAGGCTTCACAGCAAGTAAATAGTTGTGACTGTCCAGGAGCTGGATCGATTTTATTGATTTTTGTCTAGAATCGATCATACCGTATGAAGCGGAACCGCGTGTACAGCGATTTGATTGAGCACCAGAATTTCTTGTGACTTAGCAAGTAACTGTATCCGGCCGTGTTTCTTTGAGCTTTGGACTTCATCTAGCCTATTAGGCTATTGGCTAACTTTTCCGTGTTTCTTTCTACGATTTTGGTGTCGAGTTCATTTTTTTATATATTCCCGACTTCCGATAGATTCTGCTATAAACTTCTTGCATCTTTCAGACTGCATCGTGTTTTGTCGTGTCCCATCTTCGTCTGCTTGGTTTTTTCTGTTTATTTTATTCGATTTCATCGTATTTGCTCCGCCCCTCTATCGTTCTTGCCATCGTAGACGAACTCACACGCCTAACATCGCCAATTTTCCAGGTGATACTGTGATATGGGATGGGGCACCATCCTATTGCTTCTATACTTGATACGACATGCGAGTACTGTCAGACAGGTACGTATCCTAGTGCATTTATACTATTGATTTTATTGATTTCGTTTAAAGGTCACCGTCCCCGGCGAAATCGTGCTCGGCGGGTTGTTTCCGATTCACGAAGCCGGTAGAAACGGCTCACACTGCGGCAAAATTAAGGCGAGTGTTTTTTTTTCATTGCTCAAAAATTGAATTTCACTTGAACTAGTACTGAAGAAATTGTTGCAAAGCGTGAAATTAGCCAATGATCCAATTGGGCAAAAATGGAATATAACTTGGTACTAGTCGTTAATGTGGCCTGCACGAGATGGTGGGGACGCGCTGATCAATCGCAACTAATCATACCAGTGACAGAACACGTAACAGCCAACCAGTAGAGCAATTGCTATACACCCTCTCTGCATGCCGCGCTCGTTCGTTGATACCTGTTTGCCTCTGTGTCTCCTACCTTCTTATGTAGGCCACATTAACGACTCGTACCGAAGCTCAAAAATATTTCGTTTGTTGACAGCATTTATAGGTTTTAACGTCTTTCATCCTCTTTTTTGTTATTTAGTTGTGTTATTTATGCCCTCCTCTTTGAATCTGTTCTATGCACAAAAATTGCTATGATTATTGATTTTCTCTAAACAACTCTTTTAAAGTTTCTGTATTTTTTGTATTTTGTGTCTCAGTATTTTTTGAGACCTTTACTTGTTTTTCCCACCGAATGGAACAAAGTCATTTATTTTTCACAAAAATTGCATTAACCAATCAATAAAAGCAACTAAGTTCTTTCAATTAAATTCAATTGAAGAAAAAATTCAGTTACAAAATGCCCAGGTTTCCAACGTCAAACATGGAGCTTCATTCACCTACTTTCACGTCAATCCGCCATGTTTTGAGTGGCATTTTGCAAAAATTTTATTTAATGATTTTTTCTTTTTAAATAGTACGTTCTAAGCGTCAATTTTGAAGGCCGATCAAGGTGTGCAGCGTATGGTGGCGATGCTCTACGCTTTAGAAAAAGTTAACCAGGATCAAACCGTTCTACCACAAGCGAGTCTCGGAGCGCAGATTCTGGACACTTGGTGGGTTATTATTTTCCGTAAATTTTCGATTCCTTGCATTTTTGTCAGTAATTTTATTATTTCCTTCAATACTGAGTGTTTATAAAAAAATTATGAAACCAGATGCGGAAGAATTTTTCGAAAGGCGCGGATTTAAATGGTTGAGTCTCCTGGACTTTTCACATAGCGGCTTCATTATTACACTACTTTTTAATAAAAAGGATAAAGGATAAAGGACGGCGTTATTCAATTCCTTTGGGATGCGCCACGCATTCTACCTCTACGGGATGTCGTGGAGGCGACATGAATGCGTATATGACTTGCGGTGGCCAGCCGATGAACAAGTCAGCGCTTTATCCTTCCCAGACAAGTCTGGTACCAATTCACCGACCCCGGAGGGATGGAAGGCTTGGTTGGCCTGGGCGGGAAATCCGAACCAGGAACCTGATATCGGGTGCACGCGACAGTCGCGCCTCCTCCGACTGCGCTACACGCGCCCTTTATCCCCTTTATCACGCCCTACACTTTTTATTATTCGCCCTATATTGCTCGAAATTCGCTTCCGAAGGTTACTTGTTGTGAAGGCTCTACAGATTTGTAGTCACGGCTCAATCAATAATGGTAATCGATAATAATTGGTCGATCGATAATTCGTAACTGTCATCGTGCCCCCAAGTAGAAATTATATCCGCGTGCTTTCGACCTCAAACTGACAGTTTCTGGCGAAGGTCAACAGTCCATCGCTGCGAAATTTACCCAGCGGTTATTATATTCGGTCCTACTCAGGAGGATCGATTAAATCGATCGATTTGTTGGCTGTGTTTTAAAATACACATAGTGGCCATTAATTTTGCGTGGAGAATTGAAATAGTAATATACGCGCGGAACAAGAGACGGACTAGCTTCCTTGTAGAGGCTCCATTGGTCGTGGAAAAAGCGATGCTGTGAAGCATATCCAGAGTGTGATTCCCACTCGGAACCGTCGATTCGATTCCAAAAATCAATTATCAATCAATATTATCCGCTTGCAAAAGCTGAGCAGCGTGCTTCCTGTTGTGAAGCGTTCCACGTGATCGTCATATTCAAATCGTTCTCGTGATGATCGATTTTATTGATCGACCAGTTGGCTGTGACACGTTGGTTGTGTTATCGGCCATTAATTATGCGCGGATGCACGGACGGACAAGCGTTTGGTTGAGTGCACACTACTACTCTATGGGAAACTTTGAAACGAGACGCGAAATGATGGAGGACTTCATTCTCGACGAAAGTTGAGCCTACTATATATTCTCCGAAATTGTGCGCTCGTTGCTAAACTTACCTAACGGCCATTATATTCGCATAATTTTCGAGAAACTCGATGCAGTCGACCGATTTGTTAGCTCTGTTGTAAAACACGCATTGTGGCATGCTAGTGGCTGCAGAAATTGTAGCGCCGCTCTGTTCTCACGCCGTCCTAAATCGCCTGGAAAAATCCGCTGAAGGCGAAGCGAATTCTCGTCACTCTTTGGTCGAGGTGCGTCTGGCTCTCCATGCTCTCGAATTTCATCTGAAATCAGCATGTCCATTAGTCTTTCGCCAAAGATCACACGATCTCGCGCACACTCTCACACCTCATTGCGCTTTTTCCTTGCAGCTCGTCTTTCTCGACTGTGTTGCCGTAAAGGAAAAGGATAAAGGACGGCATTACTCAACCCCTTTGGGACGCGCCACGCACTCTAGTTCTAGGAATGTCGAGGAGGCTATCCGAATGCGTATTTGGCCATGCAATGACTTGCGGTGGTCAGCCGATGAACAAGTCAGCGCTTTCTCCTTCCCAGACAAGTCCTGTACAAATTCACCGACCCGGAGGGATGGAAGGTTTGACCTGGGCGGGAAGTTCGAACCAGGATCCTCCTGCTGCCGGCTGTCGCGTACACCTCCTCCGGCTGCCGGTGATGCCATATTGGAGGAAACGATGAAAATGAACAGAATATAGGTGCATTAAAGACGGAAATTTTAGCTGAATTCTTCGAAGTAGGCATGAATGAATTGCTACAGTTTATGAAGGCTGAATGATTCCTACTGCTGTGCTCGATAAAACAACACCAGTGGTGTAACGGCGTAGAGTATTCCCGCCAGGTCAGCAGGAGGTGCGGGTTCGAGTCCCGCCTGGCGCTAGACGTTTTACCAGCCACTTGAGGCTTAAAGGAACTGACTTGAATTGTTCCTACTTGATAATTTTCATCCCTTAGAAACGCTTTTAAGACTTGTCGGCTTTGTGAGCCTACCTGTGTCGCGACATCCAACTTCGTAGCAATCAAATGATTCTCTGAAGTTTTTTTTCTAATTCGTTTGCCCCATTGTTTGAAATTTTTTGTTAAAGTTTTATTTTTAGCAAAAGTGAATCGTAGTTTATTTTAAAGCGCATGAGGGCAGCAGCGATTTAATACACTAAATAGAGAGATCGCGCCATGCACTCGACTAGGTCGTCGCGATTTTTATTTGATTGATACTGAATCGATGAACTTCTGGTGGCCGACAGACACCAGGACTCAGTTCTTTAACGAATTCCGACTTCGACTAAACGAACACTGTGGGTGAAGGCGTTATGTCAATAAGTAGCCTGACGTCAACGTCAATGTCAATAAGTATGTCTCAGCTTTCAGCTTAGGATTATCCGACTTTGTTCCAATCGTCTTTGATCGAAACCCTTAATGTCGACTAAAGACTTCTGGCTAGGGCATTTCATACAATTCAGATCATATCCATTCGGTTGATTGATCATATCATAAAGGACCAGGCTTCTTAACGGCTTCGCTGTGGTAATTACTTCTCATCATCAACTGTAGCTTCCACCTGTGTTATAGTATTCTCAGAAAGAGCATCTTAACTATGTCGACTGAGCAAGTTAGAAAAAAATCGAGAAAATGAACGACATCCACGAAAAAGCGATTGTTTGACCATTATCGATTGATGGCGGTCGATACTTCAAAAACAAACTTCAAATTCGTGTTCAGTGGCCTCTATTACCTTCAGGACTGAAGCATCGGACGGTTTGAACGTCATCTACAGAAAATCGATAATTTGATTAATATCGATTGATGGCGATTGTCACTTTAAAAACGAACTTCAGATGCGCGTTCAGCGACCTCGATTATCCCAGTGCTAATTTTTATAGCCTAAAGAGTGACTTCCACAGAAAATCGATAATTTGATCAATATCGATTGATGACGATATTCGTGTTGAGCGACCTCGACTATCCCAGGGCTAATGTTTCGGGCCGCTGTTGATCGCCATCAATCGTCGAGTATCCCCAATACGGCCTTCCACCACTCCAGTTGTGACGGAAACAAACTCACACACGCTTACTCCTTTATATATAGTAGGATAATGGATGACATTGCGTTCGATCAAACGGCGCCGATGGTGTAAAGGCGTAGAGCATTCCCGCCCGGTCAGAGGGAGGTGCGGGTTCGAGTCCCGCCTGGCGCTAGAAGTTTTGATCGCAATAAAACTCGTTGTGACAGCTTACTACCTCGATACCAGCCACTTGAGGTTTAAGGAAACTGATTTGAATGGATGACATTAATCAAGCCCTTTGTGGGATGCGCCACGCGTTCTACTTCTTCGGGATGTCGTGGAGACATGCCGAATGGCCCATGGGAGCGTGTGGTCGGAGCAGGTGCAGGTCGTCGCGTGTATCAGACACCAGGTTCTTGGTATCGACTTCCCGCCCAGGCCAACCAAGCCCTCCATCTCTCCGGGGTCAGTGAATTGGTACCAGACTTGTCTGGGAAGGATAAAGCGCTGACTTGTTCATCGGCTGGCCACCGCAAGTCATTGAATGCCCAGACACGCATTCAACTCGCCTCCACGATACCCCGTAGAAGTAGAATGCGTGGCGCATCCCAAAAGGGAATGACTAACGCCGTCCTTTGTCTTCTATCCTTTGAAATTGTTTGAAGAGAGAAGGCTTAATTTGTCCGGATTTAAACGCTGCCTTCTGTGCACTTTCTACAGTTACCACATTTCACTACACTAACAAAAACGAATGTCATATTCTTGACCAGCGCCTAAGATATCCGGCCCAATCGATGTTTCGCAATCGTAGATCCTGACCCAGCAACCCTTACTCATCCACACCTACCGTAACGTACCATATTTGGTTCATATTCTGACGATAAATATCATCTTTGTAATCAGCACCTCGAATAGGCTCCTTCGGCGAAATCTGGGCGAAAATTTTTGTCGACTTCTCGATGGTGAAAGTACTAATTGTGCTAGTGAATCCGACATTCTTCTTGACGAAGTGTTTCGTTGCAATTGAACATGCAGAGCTCGGTTTGATCGTGTCGGATCTTTTCTGCGAAGTCAAAATGCCACCTTTTCACGGAGTCGAACCATCAACCCTATGCCTCTCACCTCACCACTCCCCTATCCACTGCGCCGCCAGTCGGCCACCAGCCGTCTTTGCGGTCCACATTGGGAGAGTGCAATCGAAGCCATGTGAAAATGGTCCAAAGCTCCGCCTACCGATGTCCGTTGCGTATAAAGGACAAAGAATAAAGGACGGCGTTAGTCAATCCCTTTTTGGGATGCGCCACGCATTCTACTTCTACGGGATGTCATGGAGGCGATTTCAATACGTATTTGGCCACACAGTGACTTGCGTTGGTCAGCCGATGAACACCTCAGCGCTTTATCCTTCCCAGACAAGTCTGGTACTGATTCAACGACCCCGAAGAGATGGATGGCTTAGTTTGCCTGAGCGGTGCTCGAACCAAGAATCTGGTATCGGGTACACGCGACAGCCGGCACCACCTCCGACTGAGCTACGCGCGTCCCATCTGTACTTTCTTCCATATAGGAATCACATATCTAGAGTCAGCGTTCGAGCTGCGTCCCGTTATCTACACTTCATCTCAAGGCGCCACTGCGACCTGGTATCTTTCTCTTGTAAAAGGGAGGAAATACAGAATTCCCTTTCTTATGGAAATGTAATTCACTGTATAGGCGAAATGCACATTACATTGCTTTCATGACATTTAGCAGATGTAAAATACAGGGCGTATACCACAAAAGTATCGATATTAGATTACTTCCGCAGTGCAATCGTATCTCGTGAATGAATAGACGAACAAACAAACGAGTAAGTAGTCTCAAATATCGCAATCTATTTGCAGCTCCGTGGACAGCTATGCGTTGGAGCAGACACTGGAATTCATCAAGTCCGTGATGTCCAGCGGCGATGGAGCAGTGTGTGCAGTAAGTTTATCTGTCCTCTACCATCCCATGGTCCGACAATGCGCGTAGGTTTTAATGGAAATGATGGAAATTAGCAGAATGAGAACACTGAAGGTAGCCGATTGGGCATCAGATTAGCTTAGAGCCAGAAATTTTTGCGTTAGCCTACTGGAGATTCTTGGAACTCAGTAAGTCTCCAGCTTCTCTCGTCATAAAACCTCGGCATTGTAGATAGTTGTTAGTGTTTACTTTGTGCCGTTCGAGGTTGTTATGGTGGACCTTTATTGCCAGGCCTAACGTTTCGACGCTTCCGTCTTCCTCAGAGGCCTGAACGTGGTGCAAACATTAGATATGCGATTTACCCCACCAAGCGCCAGCCCCACTCTAGCGGTTCCGCTTCCTTAGAGAAACCATCCATGAAAGCCCACTCAAAGAGGGATAAACTTACGTTAGATCCACCAAAGGAGCCGCAGCTCTCTGTTAGTACGACCGGGCGAATGAGACTTACTGTGCAGCGGCGGATAGAACGGATAACGACATGCACATGCGCCATTTCCATTCTACAGCTCGCATTTTGGCACATAAGGCAGAAAGTCAATCGTAATTGACGGGCGTTCCTGACGGTCGTTCATGCCAGGGTTTCTTGCAAAAATCCAGAACGCCTCCAATGTTTTTTCATTGTTTTTTCATGTTTTTTGTTTTTTTTTTCATACCGCCTCGCAGGTATGTACAGGTGAAGAGGAGCGACAAGAGTCATTGCGAATGGCTTCGAATATAGCCATGGAAAATGGTTATGTATCGCCACGGTATCGACGCCGAGTTCCTGCTTCCCGCAGACAATATGGACCACGAGATAACAGGATACCCTTATGTATACCTTTCATATCTGATAAAGTTACTGCTGCGATTCAAAAGTGCATAGTTC